>VZRU01007503.1:36401-67249 GCA_013398155.1 Pedionomus torquatus
GCCTCCTTCTCCCGACCGCCCTGGCCGGCGCTGAGGGAAGGAGGGAGTGCCTCGCCTCGCCTCACCGTGCCGCCTCGCTTCGCCTCGGCCCTCGCCGCCGCCATGCTGCCCGGGGTGGGGGTGTTCGGCACCGGCCTGACGGCGCGGGTGATCGTGCCGCTGCTGAAGGCGGAGGGCTTCGCCGTGAAGGCGCTGTGGGGCCGGACGCCCGAGGAGGCGGAGGAGCTGGCCAAGGAGATGAGCGTCCCCTTCTACACCAGCCGCATCGATGAGGTGCTGCTGCACCAGGACGTAGACTTAGTCTGCGTCAACTTGCCGCCGCCGCTCACCCGGCAGGTCGCCGTCAAGACCCTGGGTGAGTGGGGGGGCGGGAAGGGGCGACCGCGCTCTGGGGTCGGGCTCGCCGCGGGCTGGATGGAACGAAGCCCCGCCTCAGCGCAGGCTTTTCCTTCTGCTTCGCTTCCACCCCTTCCACCTTCCCCCTAAATTTGGAGGGGGGCCCGGCGTGTGTGCCCGGCGCCGCCCCTCGCTGTAGCAGGCCGAGGCGGGCGGCGGGTCGGGGGGGGGATGTCGCTGCGGCCTCCCGCTGGTGTGACATCGGTGACCGGCAGCAGGTACCCGCTCCTCCGGGGATGCTGGGGCAGGCCTGGGCAGGGCCGGGCCTGACAGCCAGCCCCATGCGGCGTGGGAGGGAGTGGGTGTCATGTCCGTGACGGTAAAAAGGGGAAAGTCGGGATGAGAAAAAGGAGAATGTCGCCGTCCTGATCGTGTTTGGCCGGTACCTTGGCTGGGGGCACCCGCGGTGCCGGTTCTGTCCCCCGGCTGCAAACTAGGCGAGGGAGGCAGGAAACGGTGAGAGCAGAGGAAACGTTTTCACACCCGACGTTTACTAAGATCACGTACAAAGGGAAGGCGGGACTGGGAAGGTAGGCATGCACCGGTGTAAGCTTCTCGCTTTCTCCAAGTCTGGGCTCTGGCGCTTTCAGCTTCCTGACCCATGGTCACTATAACACTTTCTTTTCTGGTGGATTTCAGTGGGAGTACCCTGTGGAGTAAAGGAGGTCTTAATTTGGCCCTACAAGTATAGGTGGAAAGAGTAAAAGTGAAGGGGAGATGCTGTGACTCGTGGCTGAGGTGATGGAGCCAGGGTGGCTGGTTTGGTGCTGGGGCTGCAGCTAGCTATGGAGGCTGATGGCTATCGCTTTCAGCCTCATAAATGTGTGTGGCATATCGTAGTGTTGCATTGCTACCGGCATACTCACGTTAGAATTACCATTCAGATGCTCCTAATACCATAGCCAGCTAGCGTTTTCAACATGTAAAATGAAGCAGTTAAGGGAATTAAGACAGTGCCTAAAAAACTCAAGTATAGTGTAGGCATTTGTCTGCAGGCCTTGCTTGGTGTTACTTGCTGTACTTGTAAATGCTTGTCTTTTATGATATACTTTTATTTATGTTTTGGGGGATACACATTTCTACGTTACAAATTCATTCACATATCATTCTGGCAAGCAGGTCAGGCTTCTGATGCAAGTGCTGTACCTTGAGTAAAGAAATCAAAAGTATCAAGGTAACAGGGTTTCATGTTCAACACACTCTGAATTTAGTGGCAACTGTGTCAGTTTTCCTGTGACACATTTTCCTGCATGTGTTGCTCATGGAAGTGCCCCGGCTTCTCTGTGCTCTTAGAGGTTTCAGGCAGACACAAGGCATCTGGTACAAAAACAAAATGTCTGAAATAACAAAGAAACACAAGGGATGCAATTTTTCTGGAGGGCTGAAACTAATGTTATGTTTTGACCCTCTGAATATTTGCAGCTAAAGATGAGAAAGAAAGATGTTTCCAAACATGTGCTGAATTTATGAATGATGCTGACAATTGATGGAGCTGAGATGTTACTGATAACTTGCTGATGCAATCTGCTAGCAGCAGCCTGTAGAGGGGGAAAAAAAAAAAAAAGAGGGTTTTTCTCCCTATTTGTTAGTACCAGACCATTCTCAGTTCCCTTTCATGTCTAGTTAATTTGGATTGCTCCTGTTCCTCAGCAGTCATTATTTGTGTGTTGCAGAAACAGTGAAATGTGTGTGAAAATCCATGGAATGGTCATTAAGTAGGGATTAAACATATTACAAGGTAGTAACATGTGACATGATAATGTTTTTAATCTATTGTGTAGAGGAGGATTATTTATAGAAATATCTCTTGGGCTATAAATAACTCTTCCACAGTTATTTTAGAGTTAATTTTTTTACTATTTGGTTGTTATGTGTTTGGTTTTGGGTGGATTTTTTTTCTATTTCCTTTTTTTTTTTCTTTTTTTCTATGTGCAGTTCAGCTGTTGGATCTATAACAATGAAAGTTCTTGCATGTTCATAAAGGTGCAAATGGGCTACAGCAGTGGTTCCCAGACTGCTGAGATGAATACCTCCCTGCTGGCAGCTCCTTTTCCTGGTCTTGCTTGTGCTTCATGGCTTGGGAACTGCTGTGCGCTGATAATTTTGCCTTAATCACTGAATTTTCTGTTTTGAGGGGAGAGATGTGATTGCATTTATCAAGTGGGAGTTTCAAAATCCTCTAGTAAGCAGGGACAGTATTGTATAGAATGAAGAAAGCAGAAGCTGGGAAAACTTTCCTTACTATGATAACAAAAGGATGTGGGTCTTATCTTTTTTTTTTTTTTTTTCAATTAGATTTTTTCTGTGGTGGTTTTTTTTCCCCTCTTGGGATTTCACATGAGACACATTATGCAGCAGCTAGTGATAGGACATAGACAGGGATACCAGAGGTTTTACTCATAGCTGGAGACTTTAGGAGATCTAAACATGATGTCCTACATTGCAGCAGAAAAGGTTAAGACAGGCATGAGTTATTTGTTAATACGCTCAGGTCTGGCTTCCACATGAGTAGAGGCATATCTGGCCTGGGAATACAGGATACAGGAACCAACTTTTCTTTTGTACCTGTATTTTATTTAAAGTTGTCTTGCTGCCCAAAGCTGTGGTTTCTTCTAGAGAGGTTTCATTATTAAAAAGTAAAAGCCTAAGAAAGCAGTTGGTGGTGTTTCTGTCCCCCATTTAGAGCTGTGTTTACACTGTGAATTTGCAGCATGTTCAGATCCACTCTGGCCTGTTTCTGGTGCAGACCCTGGAGGTGAAGGTGGGGTGAAACAGGTGTCCCTGCAGCTGCGTTCAACTCAAGGAAAAACTTGGTGGCTTTGTCTTCACTGGTATGTCTGACATGGAGATGTATTGCTGCTTGAAACATGTTTTTGGCAGGGCAGCCCATCAACTGCTATTAAAGCACAAATGTGTGAATACACGCCCCAGCTGAGGAAGTCCCCAAACTGTGGCTTCCTGGAAGCTGTTGGGGGGAGAAAATGGGAGAAAAATGGCTTTAAATATGCCCTGTTTACTTCTTTAAGCCTCTGGTGCTTGTCTCTGTTAGAGTCCTGAGCCGAGTCTGACTCTAGCATTTTTCTTAGGAGCTAGACCAATGTTGGGCAAGGCTCTGGAAGAGACCAAGAGAGAATTGGAAACCATTCTGGTTCAGACCAAAAGTATGAATAAAACCGGTTGTGTTTTATGTGAAATATGCTGATGGCCTCGGTCACTTCTGTGTGAAAGGAATCAAATTCCTTGTTTGCTTCTACAAAATGGGGCTGATGACCCTTTCTCTTTCCTGCCTCTGGTCTATTCTGCTTGCTCAGGAGCAGTTTTGTTTATTGCTGTTCATACTTGTTCCCTGTAGCATAATGCAAACCTAATGTCCGACTGATTTGCTGCTTAGTGGTCAAGAAAGATCAATGGTTGAATGTTTAGATAAGAATAGAAATTAGTCCTACTGTTGAGTAAGGGCATCTTCCTTTTTCACTAAGCTGAAAAGTTTGTCATGTTTGCTACAGGTGGTCTGCTTTTCCCCTGCCCATGTGCAATACAGTTGTATGCCATGCCCCATTTGGCACAGGAGATGCTTTTGCATACAGGGAAAAAATACATCACTAGAGTGCCAATTTCTGTCAGAGGAGTTGTTGGTACAGAGACTGTGATGTGACTATCCACTTAGTTCAAAACTGTCAAGACACAATTTTTCACAGTGTGATCCCTCCCCCTAGTTCAATTAAATATGACATTCTTCAGATCCTGACTGAAATGGTTGCTGTGTGTGACTAAATAATTGTCACATCAGGTGAAGTGACTTACTGCAGCCGGTGCTGAGAAGTCCTTGGTGACACTTCATCTCGAAGTGGAAGGCACAGCCATTTCTATGTGCCTGGTCCTGTTGGTTCTTGAGTTGAGTCAACTCAGCTAAAGAGCACTTCTTCCTGAGGTTCATGTTAAGTGTTTCTGGGAAGCAAATGTTTTGCTTTTGGGAAGAATCAAGTACCAGATGTTTTTAAAGTATGTCTCTGGAGATGTTACCCTCAGTTCTAATTTACAGTGTCTACATGTCTATATAGCATGACTTTTAAAAATGTTTATGTTGTTGTAGTGTATGGTAGGAGTCTGTTCTGCCTGGGGATTATACAGAGTATGACTTTCCCAGCCCTCCAGAGGTTGTTCCACTTAAGTAGCACTTAAATTTATTGACTGAACAGTGTTTTGTCTATACGTGACTGGGGTCCTTTGGGAGTACCTTCAGAGAGAAATATAGGTAGCACTGCTCGGATCCTCACCTTCCCACCCCTTCTAGGAATCATAGGCATCACGCAGGCTTTCAGTACACACCTGCTGTCTGGACAGTATTTTTGAGAACCCCACATTAAAGCACTGGCAGTATGTCTCTGGATCAACTCCTGAAGTGGGAAGAACATCAGCTGCAAAAAAGTAATCCACAGATCTGATGTAATGTCTAATTAATTTCTATGTTCTTCTGCACCCATGCAAATCAGGCAGAGGTAACAAAGTTATAGCAGCAGATAGAACTTGGTCCAGAGTTTGTAAAGTGGTTAGGATCCTTTGGGATGAGATGCTCTATTAAGGGAAAACATTATTATGTTTATTTATTATTAATAGCAATGTAATATCTGTCCTGCGATATTGAGTTTAAGTTTGAGCTAACAGCAGTGACTTTCAGCAGAACACACTCTTGTACTTGGAAGGCAGATGACTTTGCAGCATATTAAGTGTGAATTATGGTCATCTTATTGCAAAAGGAAAAGTCAGATGTAGTGCTGCCTATCTTTAATCAGCAGAGCTTGCAAAGGCTGTGGTGCCTTTCTTGCACATACGAGAAAGTCATTCAGAAGAGCCTCTTGGCACATGGCTGCAAGTCTTCTTCCTACTTGAGTGATGATGATATACCACAGAAAACAGCCCCTAGCTCTTCCATTGACCTTTTCAGTACTGCAGACGTTTAATTTGAGTTCCTTTACCCTGTAGGTGAGTAGGCTGAAACAAATACATGCGCAAGCCCTCATACACCCTGCTTTTCATTCTGATTTAAACAGCAAGATGGGATGCAAGAGCATTGACACATTCCTTCCAGCTGCTGAGCTGTTTGGGGCTTGGAACTTAGGTGCAGGAGCAGTGAAGGAAGCAAGGGTGATGCTGGCCGATGCCACAGCCAGTGTTTCATGTCTCCAGCATTGCTAGGAAGAGCCCATAGTCAGGGAGGTGATATTTTGATGAGAAATCTGACTTTCTTTTAAATACAAGAGTTGGAAGGGCTTTTTTGTCTTTTTTTTTTTTTTTAATCTTTTTGTAGGCAAGTCCTGTCTTTGTTTTGCAGAACTTTGAGTGCTGTTTTTCTTGAACTATTCTGGTCTTGCAATGGTGACAAATACAGCTGTTTTCCCTACTGTCTGTGGTACCGTAAGAACTCGGCTGCTCAGAGATAAGTGCACACTAGTGCTGTTTCCAGTGCAGGTCCTTACAGGGTGTCCTTGTCAGTGTTAACAGCGATGCAGTGGCATAAACAGTGCTGTAGTGACTTGATTTGGTGTTGAAAATGACTGAAAGAACAACGTAGCCCTATTAGGTGTGGCGTCTGGTGTGGCCAACTAAAGATTTGACTAATGTGTTGTTAACTAGAAAAGGGCGGATATGGGAAAATCATTTCCCATGAACAAAGCAGGTATTATGGCATTACTGCATTGCTGCTAAAGGTGTAGGCACATATGTCTACATGGCTGTGCTAGGGAGGATCTCCTTTTGTATTTCTCCTGCTAGCACAGTTGATAGAGTGGATGTAATGTGGCCAGCGTCTTACGCAACTGTTTGTTGGGTCCTTTTGGTTCAAATGGCACAACTGTGCTATGGATGCTGTAACAAACACAAGATGTGTTAGCATCACTTTCTTCTATGAGAAGATGAGAGAAGGTCCTGATAAAAGCTGTGTTTATACTGTTAGAGCTGTGCCCAGGCTAAGTATTGTAATTATTTAACTTATGGTGTAAATTATTGCATCCCTATAACATAGGAAGCAGCAGAAAATGGTTCTTCTACTGTTATGCTTCTCTTTTGCATAGCTTTGTGTCTTCATTCCAACAGGCAGTGGGCACCATAAAACCTCCTGTGGTACTGAGCTGTTTGATCCCTCTTCAACAGACCTTCCCGCCGTGGCTTTATCTTGTTTCTGACTTGTGCTGCTGGGTGCTTAGTGGAGTAGGTAGAGGACAGCAAACTCAGAGTGGCTGCTCTGCAGACAAAGGACTTGTGGCCTGCTTCTGTTGTTCCAGGTTTTGGAAGAATACTAAATAGTAGGGGAATTAAGGAATATAGACAAATGTGAAGAAAGGAAAATACAGTGGACTAAATTTTCAAGCTTTCCACTATTGCCTCTTTTCTCTCTCTTTTCTTTTTTTCATAAAGCCCTCTCATGCCTGAGATTTGCACTACATGACATTTGCTGTATGACTTCAGCCATGAATAGTCATGCACAGCCCCTGATGGAGGCAGGGTGTGAAAACTGTGAAAGATGCTACATGGGTTGTTTGAGAGCTAGGTAAATTGTGTTGAAGCATAATACAACTTACTGTCATTTTCTTTGTTTGTGCAATAGGTTTTTGCTGGTTTAGCAATAGTGGTGGCAAAGCACTGAGGATGAAAATGGAGTTAAATTTCTAGGGCAGCCAAGACTATTTTTTCACAGGCCACTGCAATGTAACAACACCCTTCACTATTAATATCAGTTTGCTACAGTGTTATCCGGAGTTCCTATGAATTGTTCTGGTTTCCTCAAACCACCAAAGCAGAAGTGTCTACCTTGCTGCTTTTTGTTTATTGCTCATATAATAAACTCGTAGCTCATAAGAGTGAGCTGTCAAAGTCAGGGACTTAATTTACAAGGTCAGCATGTATGCAGGTATGAAAAAAATATTTCAGGTCTGAAGTCTTGATTTAAACAAATTGATTTAAATGGCTGTGTAATTAAACAGGAACAATTCCTCATGTAGGTTCCCTAAATTGATTTAAGGCCTGGTCTGCACATAGATTTTTGTACCAGTGTAATTATGACTGCAAGGGGTATGATTTTTTTCATGTAATAATTGCTGCATGGCCATTAGAAGTCCAGCTGGTGTGACTTCTGCCATATGAACGCTGTTCTGCTGGCCTAATGGCATCTGTATTTGGTACAGGCTATTCCCAACTTCTGTGCAGGCACAAATTGTCAGTTGCATACATATTTAGAGCATTCAGCTCATAAAATCATCTGCATTACTGGTGTAGACCAGCTCTGGTTGTTTTGGTACAGCTGTACTTTGTGTAAAGGTGGTTGGTGTATTAATTTAGGTGGTTTATGGCTGTGGGCACTGGGAGGAATCCTGTTTGGCTTTTGGGTCTCTCTGAGTTTAGAGACCTTTGAGCTAAAGTCCCCAAAAGGCCTAAAGAGTTTTTCTGTGGTTGTTCAGGAGCTGGCTATGGTAAGAATGTGGTGGTCGAGAGCAGAGGAGGCTGGGCTTTGCTGCACTGCACAGCTGGTACTGAAGACCAGTGTCAGACAAGACTCATGCACCTGGCAAGTAAAAGCGTAATTATCCTTGAGCACTGTGGGTGCCTCTGCACTTCCAGATGGTGGAACTGGCATCCAGGGTAGCATAAACACCAGATTTTATTAATACTCAGGTCTGCAGCATTATCCACAGGGTAACAGGAATTTTAGGGAATTGTGGAGGAGGAGAGTTTACCCTTGACTTTCTCCTTTGGGAAGAGACAGTCACATCCTTTGTTTTAGCACAGTCAGGTCTAATGATGAAAGTTATTTATCAGGCCTAACTCCTAAGTATGAGCATGGTAAAGAGGACAGAAAATCACAACACTGCGTGAGGAACTTGGTTGGTAGTAATATAAGCATAATGATTTCACACAGGGAGTAAAATTTCTTCCATTGCTTGCTACTGTGTCAGAGTTTTACCTTGGGGTAAAAACTGGTGCCTTCAGTTCCATCACAGCAGCAGTCATGGCTTCAGTGAAGTAGATGGGAATGAAAGAAAAGGTAGCAACTTTGTTTTGAAATCTGATGTTTCCATGGCTTTTATCAGCAATAAAGACCCTTGTTTTGGCACTTCCTTGCAGGGAATGTTTGGCAGTCTTTAGCCCTTCCATCTGGTCATTTTTTGCCAGGAAATGCCCGGAAGGGAGGTCATGGTTGAATAAAATACTGTCTCTGGGGTAGTGGGCTTCACGTGGTTAGTGAGAGAGCTTTTCAAAATCCAAGTAGTCAAGCAAGGAGAGAGAGCTATAAAAACAGTAGCTATCCTTTCTGGGCCGGAGTGGTGGTGCTTAAAACTGTGAAACCAAAGGCTAGACTGAGCACTTGGAATTCTTTCTCTTGGTGTCTATACATACGCATTATATATAGTACCATATATGTATAAAAATTAAAGAGACAACATTAAGGTGAAAAATATATAAATTAAAAATTCCTGGAAGTCCCTTCCCTTCCTTCACTTCCTCAGCCCATAAAAGACAATGCAACCATTACTGGTTTGTGTGGGGATAGGAAAGGGGAGAGAGAATAGCTCAGAGAACATGTGGAACAGTTGCAGCTGAGCTTCTGCATGTTAAAATAAATTCCAGAAATGTGTCTGAAAGATGCACGTAAAAGCTTTTGATTCTGATCTCACTTGTTTCACTCTAAATGCCAGGAAAGATCAAAGAAAATAGTTGAAATTTGTGGTGATGTTACTGTAAATGTGTTGTGGTACAGAAGAAAAACTAAGAATGCAGTAGGGAGAAGAGCCTGGCCTTGCTGATCTGCATCCTCTTGGCAAAGGCATCTTTGTCAATTTAGGAAATGATTGGTGGGAGTCTTGGGAGGTGGTTCTGCAAACCTTTGCTTACTTCATTAGTCTCCTTGAAGACAAAATCCCTGATTCCTTGCAGGGAGTGTTTATCAGGCACAATAATTCATGTAAGTAGGAATTTGCTTGCAAACTATTTTTTACCAGTTCATCAAAAATGAAGATACAGCTATGTACATGCAATTCCACAGCTCAATACAGTTGTGCTTCTATAACATGTTATGGTAGTGTATCTGTAGGAATGAAAAACATGATGCAAAATATTTGGAGCAGATGTGCTTAGAAATGTTAGCCACAGCTTGCAAAGGTCCAGCACTAAATGAGCGTGATGGAGCTTGCAGAACTCTTTTGTGACTTGCTGCTTGCTTTGGTGGAACTTGCAAAAGATGCGTCATGGTTAAACAGTATGAGATGCCCTGATAAAGGCTTGTTTCTTGGGCAGAGCACTAAGAGCACTCCCTGAGTCTAGTTTGTGAAAATAAGCTACAACATTATCCAAATACAGGGGAAGGTGTCCTGAATTTTGTATATTTGATTAACAGGCAGGACTCATTATTCATTGCTGTATTATTTGTTGCTGTAGAATTCTGCTTATAAATCCATATCACAAGATGCTCGATTTGCAGGGGTGACATCTTTGCTAAAGTAGCCAAAGTATATTTGCATGGTCTATTACTATTGGCATGGCTTGAGAGAACTGTGGACCTGAAATGTAATTCTGTATGTAATTTTTACTGGATCCCACCATCTCACCATTAGGAAAAAATACTTTGACATGTTATATGCCTAAAATGAGTAAAAACTGTGTTCACGAGCCACCTCACTTCTATCTCACAAGCACTGATCTGTTTGCTTGTGAGATTTGATACTAGCTGGCAGATTTATTTATGGCTGTGATTATAGTGCTGTCTCGGAGCTCTTCATATAAATTTAATTGTGTTGGTACTGTGATTGTCGTTGTTTAAAATTACAGATTTTTTCATGTAGGTGAAGGTCATCCTTCACAAGGCCTGATATGCACAGATGTTTCAGCAGCTGCTGAGACTGCACCTTCTGCCATCTGAGTGCAGAGACCTGACCCCTTACATTTTAGGTGGGGACAAAATTCTTGCATTTATACCCTTGGTGGGTGTGCGTGAGACTCCTGTCTACTCTAAGCAAGAGTGGCACAATAAGAATAGGCTTGCAGATTTCTGTCCTGAGCTTTCATTCTCTGTAAGGTAGGTTGTGTATTTAAATTAGATTGCATTTATGGGCCTTCCTGAAGCTGGTTTTGTCTTTCAGGACTCCCTAAACTACGGGTGGGATGTGGGACCACAGGGGAATTAAGAGATTTGCTGAAGCTTGTGTACAAAACTGGTGACAGGGACAGAAGCTGGGTCCTCTGATGTCTGTTATTCTTTCAGCATGGGACCTGTTGAGGCTGAAGGCTTTTGAGTGGATAGTCATTGTGACAAATGTCTCTGTGCTGCTGGGAGAGGACCAGTGTCTGTCACTCTGGCCATGGCTTTCTCCTGGATGATTGTGCAGGTGGTCTAAAACTAAGGTGGGAAGAGAGGAGTGAGGACAGTGCAGGGAAACCTGATTCCCAGTTGAAAACAAGTTCTACACTCATCCTTTGGTGTCCCTTTTTAATGTGCGTGGGGTAGCTTGTGAAGGAATTGCAAGGGTTGTTGGAGGGACTGTCTTCCCTGGGAAAGATTCATGGCTGGGATTGAGTGACCTGTGGCTGTGTCGAGTTTTAGGATTGTATCTGGCACTGAATAGTGTGGGGATTATTAATGCAAATAATTATCTTTCTAGCATTGGAGCTTAATTTAACAGATGCTGCAAATATCTTACTAAGCCAGCTTGCTTATGAATAGTGATTGCTCAGCATCTGGGAGACTTTTGTATTTATTTTTAATGAAGTATGGAGTTTGTCGTTAGTCTGTTATGTCCCTCTGCATACTTGGAAATCCTTTTCTTCAGCAAATAGGCAGGGCCTTTTGGTGCTGACTGGAGCAGCTGCCTTTTTGGAAGACATACAATAGCACACACCAAAAGTAATGTAAGTTGCAAATATTATCTTGAGCATTGACTTAAGCCGATGGGAGCAAGTTCAGAAACAGAACAGGAGGCACTTGCTCTGAAAAGGTTCATTTGATAGCACAGAAATACAAGAAACTGTTGGGTTGGGGTTTGGGTGGTGGTTTTTGTTTGTTTGTTTGGTTGTTTTTTTTTGGTGTGGTGTTTTTTTGTTTGTTTGTTCATTTTTTCAAAAGAATTAGATTTTACCGGGACACTGAGGACATGACTTTGGCCCTGTATTTCAGAGGACTCTGTGTTTTCAGAGTCCTCCTAGCAGGTATTATCCATGCTGATAAAATTTCCTGATCAGAAGTGTCAGGTGTTTGCACTGCAGCTCTAGAACAGGGTAAGGATGATGCATATTTTGAGGTTTTTATAGTTTTTTATAACTGCCTGTCTGATTTTAAGTATGCTAGCCTGAATTCTATATGGGCTGTGTGGTGCTTGCAGCTGGGAACTCTTGAGTGTGAGAACCAAGCAGATCACATGGATTTTACTCTCGTGATTGTAATGAGTGTAAATATATGTATATATTCTTCATCTGTGTATCAAAAGTCACTAGAGCAAACTTCAGATGGGCTTGTGCAGTGGCAATAGGCTTGTGAAATTGCTAGAACTGTTAATGTATGAAAAACTGTATCATATTCTTCAAGTCCTTCCAGCAAATAAAAATACATGAATTTGCAGTTGACTGTTGTTCATGTGTACATATCTAATAATAAGATTACCTTTTCAATTTCTCTTTTCTGTCTTTTTCTCCCTATCTATTATTTTATTCTGGAGCTTGCCTGGAACTGTAAAACCTGTTAGGGCCTGAAACTAATATTAGGGAAATTAAAAGTGTGGGTAACTCTGCTACTTCAGTTTGATCACAGCAATCAGTGGGCATAATTTCTTGAAGGGAAAAAAAGTGGCTACAGAAAAAGAGAAGCTAGAAAATTAGCTTCAGACTAGGATAGACTCTGGAGCTCTGATTGGAGAACTATGTACCACCAACCTCTGTCCTGGCTTAATGCAGCTGTGCTGCCTTGGTCCCTAAACTTGTGATTGCAAGACTGAGAGATGAATTAATGTGGACAATAGTTAGGGTATTAGTTATAATACCATGGATGTTGTGGGGAACAATGTGCCTTATGTGCTTNGTTTTTTTTTTTTTTTTTTTAAAGAACCGGGAGAATAGTTCATTCAAAATACCACAAGTCTTTGGTTTTGTTTCTTCTTCTTTGAAAATAACTGTAAATTGCTTTGTGGGGTGCATGGTACTAGAAATTGGGGGCCCTAAGTCAAAACAAGGTATTGATATTGAAATACTCATTAGGATTAAACTACTTTTAACTGGCTTGTTGGTTTTCAGACATGCAAGCCAAAAAAAAGATCGGTGTGGAGTAATCTGAAATTTACCTCTAGGTTTCCTAGAATACTTTAACTTTTGTGTTCATGCCAGTATCTCCTGTGTGACCGTGCAATTATAACTCTTTACCACGATAATATGGATGCAGTCATTCCTTCTTCAGATTAAATTATGCAGAGGTGGAGCAGGTAGGAACATTTCGGGCAGCTGGGGACAGGAGTCCTTGGTTCCCAGTTTCAGAGGCCCTATAGCCATTTACACAGCTGTGAAAATCCTTTTCTCCTGTGCTTTTTCACATTTCCCAAGAGATGTTTTACAGTGACAGGAAAGTCTTAATGCTGTTAATAGCTGCAGAGGTTGGAACCTGTTTGTTTGAAGTACACCAACAGTGGGGAGTGATCGAAGGCAGCGTTAGTTGGCAGGGCTCTTCCAGAAAGTGAGGTATCACTTGGAAGGAGGAGGGAGGTGGGTACATTGTAAAGTCTTGACAAATCCTCATCTCAGGCATGTTGCACACTGTTGTCCTTTTAGACTGCCTCGGTACAGAAGTGGGTGCTTGTGATTAAATGTAGGAAGGAAGTTATCTGCCTGGGTGGGCGCTCTCTGTTTGTGAAAAGCAGTGGAATAGGTGCAGTTGTCTTACAGGCAGTCAGTTTGGTGGCCATCAGTGCAAAAGTGACTTTTGCTTGGTGACTTTACTTCCCTTTATCTGGGAAGACTCAAACAAATTTATTTTCAAGGTGAAGTACTGAAAGATACACAGCCCCAAAGAATTTGCTGCCTCTGAAAGTTTTGGTCATCAAAAATTCTTCCAAAGTGGCCCATGAGAGTTAGGTCAGTGTCAGGAGTGTGTCAGGGTTCCCAGGCATGACCCTAAATAAATTTCCATGTGCCTGAAACCCAAAGACTTTAAAGCCTTCTGATTTGCAGCTGGCGGAAAGTCATCCGTTTGAAGTTGCTTTCTGTCCAGCAGTTCTTGTTTTCTCCATAACTTCCAAAGAAACAGGTCTTCTACTGAACACATTTTTTTATTTTTTGGGGGTGTGTGTGTAATGTTTGCTTTGTGGCTGATGCCTTGTTGCCAGGCTTCATCTTGGAGCAGTTTTTGTGATGGAAGGGTGCAGTGGGCTGTAGCTGTGCCAGGCTGCCACTGATGTCTGCACAGCAACAAGCTTTAGTCAAATCAGCAAATACTGTATTGCTTTCTGCCTGGCTGATTTTCTTACATTCAATGACTTGTTACCTTCATTTGGAAGCAGTGCCAAAAAAGGACACTTCATGAAGGAGGTAGTAGCGTGGGCTATTGAGTGTCTGAGGCCTTAGTTTATGGGTAGAAAGCATCGAAGTCTTCCCTCTGTCCCCCTTTGCAGGAGCCAGACTCTTGCTGCCGGTTCCTTGAATTTAACAGCGATGTGACAAGCTGTGCCCACCTTTGTGTGAAGCCTGATGTTGAGAAGGTGTAGTGTTCATTGGCTTTTCTTGTCTTTGAAAACCAACTCCAGATAACGTTTCCCTGGAAGGGGAGGATGTCTTTCACTGAAATGATAAGAGGGGAGGAGCTGCTTTCAGGGGCCTGAGTATGGGACACCTCCCTTGTTAGAAATGGGGAAAATGGATGAATACAGAAAGTGGAAAAGGAGCTGGCACGTGATGCTGACAGATTTGGCCTGAGGAAACCACCCCAATAAAGGTTGTCAGGGGGGGAGATGGGAGAGAGCCAGAGCAGGAGGCAGGGAGTGTTTAAGGCAGCAGGCTGTGCTGCCCTGACCTGGCCCGCAAAAACAGAGCGGGGAAAGAGGATTTATCTGGGTAGTTGTGGCTGCTACTCTCAAACTCCCTGTCTGCTCTCACTCTTGCCAGCCGTAAGCAGCATTCCTCATCTCTTTCCTGCTGCTGGGCTGTGGGCTGCTTCCCCAGAAAGGACTGGGCAGCAGTTGCCCCCAGGAAGTGCTGCAGGGTCTGCTGTGGTGGTGGTAGGTCCTGGTAGCGAGATGCAGCAGGAGGAGAGGAATCGGTTGGGACCTGGAGTAAGGTTTGCATTGCACTGGGAAAGGGAAAACCAGGAGGGGTGCTGGGGGAGACATGATTGACTTTGGGGGAGCTGTAAGATCTCCAGCACTAAGATGCAGTGAATTAATGAACTCTCCTTGGAAGTGAAAGTGTATACTTTGGTGGTTAAAAAGGTTAAATGTTCCCTTTACTGTCTTTTCTTCATGCTAGCTTGAACTTCCCAGAGAAGGATGCTGTCAAGATGTTTTGCCTGTGAACTTTGTAGTTCAAGATTGTGAGTTCAAGAAAAGCAACCTGTCTGGCTGCTGGCTCCACACTGAGTTACCAAGCCATATTCTGGTCAGGCAGAAACTGCTGTGGGCACCAAATGCAGCAGCTTACTGAGAACATAACTGTGGTGGTGAAGGATGGAAAGTTAGCCTTCTGAGAAGTTAAGCACAGGTTTTTCTTTATTAAACAGAGGTGGTGAGTAACTGTTTCAGCATCAATAAGCCATGAGACATTTGATAAGAGCCTTGTTGAGTAACTTCAGAAGTCATTGCCAAACACCGTACTGGGGTGTTTGAAGTCACCTGTCATGTGTCTGAGTGTGGCATAGCCTCATGTACTTGCATCTATGTGAGCTGTCGTCTTCCCAGGTTGGTAAGTGAAATACATGTGGACAGGCAGCCAGTGTCACCTAGCCTGAATTCAACCTGTGTGTACAAAATGGGTGGAAGTCTGTTTAAAAATCTGGACTTTAGTGTTTTTGGAGTGGGCCTCCAGGACAAAACTTTCCTCCCATGCTCTTCGGGAAGAGGACAGTGCTGGTTAGAGATCTGTCAGTGCTTGCTACACATACCTCTGTGTGACAACCCTGTCATTTGCCTTGTTTTGCTGGTGCCACCCAGATTATGTTAGTGATGGCTTGTAAAGATAAATAGGTATTATCCTGACCAGCACCACAATGCTGTCTGGCTTTGGTGGTGGCTCACCTGCAGTGTATTTCAGTTGTGCAGAGTATTATGCTTAGGTGGGCATGGTCTCATTTGTCTTGTTGGGTTCTGCACCTGGGGAGGAATAACCCCTTGCGCCAGTACAGGTTGGGGGCTGATCTGCTGGAGAGCAGCTCTGAGGAAAAAGACTTGGGAGTCCTGGTGGACCGCAGGATGACCATGAGCCAGCAATGTGCCCATGGCATCTTGGAGTGCATCAAGAAGTATGACTAGCAGGTCAGGGGAGGTTATCCTGCCCCTCTACTCTGCCCTGGTGAGACCCCATCTGGAGTACTGTGTCCAGTTCTGGGCTCCCAAGTTTAGGAAGGACAGGGAACTGCTGGAGAGGGTACAGCAGAGGAACACTAAGATGATTAGAGGCCTGAAGCATCTCTTCTATGAGGAAGGGTTGAGGGGCTTGGGTCTTTTTAGTCTGGAGAAGAGAAGGCTAAAGGGAAATCTGATCAACACCTACAAATACTTCAAGGGTGGGCATCAAGAGGAAGGGGCCAGTCTTTTCAGTGGTGCCCAGTGAGAGGACAAGAAGAAATGGGCACAAACTTGAACATAAGAAGTTCCATCTAAACATGAGGAAGAACTTCTTCACTTTGAGGGTAGCAGAGCACTGAACAAGCTGCGCGGAGAGTTGGCTGAGTCTCCTTCTTTGGAGACATTCAAAACCCACCTGGACAAGTTCCTGTGCAACCTGCTGTAGGTAGACCTGCTTTGGCAGGGAGGGTTGGACTAGATGATCTCCAGAGGTCCCTTCCCACCCCATATCATTCTGTGATTCTCTTTGAGTGGAGTTAAATGTCTGTTAACAGCATTCCTGCAGCCTTCTTCATTGTTGAGACACAGGCTGAACTTTCCTAATGCGTGCAATATCTGAGCATACTCCTGCAGCCCCAGGAGCCCCTAGCCAGTGGCTTGTAGGCAACAAATTGCATGCAGGCATCTTCAGAATGATCTGTGGCTCTGCCAGGCCCAGGTAGAGAGAAAGAGAGAGCAAACTAAGTGGCATTTTATCTGCTTTGCGTTGTTTCTTCTGGGTTAGGCAAGGTTTAAGATTATTCCTTGACTACATGAACAAGGCTTATGTCTGAAGGGGCAAGAGAGGGGAGGAAGAAGGATGTTTAGGTCCTAATGAATCCTTTTTGAAGCTCTTGTTTATTATCAGTCTCCAGAATGGGAATGCGTGACAAATCCTCTGCATTCTCTTTTCCTGGGGCAGTATTTCTGCTCTGTGAATTAAAGGGTATGACTTGAACCAAAAATATAACAACAGAAACACAGCTGTGAGGATGAGTGATGCTTCATCTTAAGAGGGGTTAAAGGTCCAGCAGTGTTACTCAAGCTGAGGTCTGTGAGATAAGAGTCGGCAGATACATACCTTCCTCTAAGTGCAAGTAATCAATGTACAAGGGAGGAAAATGCAATAAATTAGTATTTCAGGCTTAACTCAATGTTTATACAGTTACAAATGACACAAGTGGGGGAACCAAGGTACAAGACAGTACCCTTCTTTTTAAGAAAACTTTAGTGGTCCACAGATTAAAAATTCTTGAGAAACTGTTGCTTGTGAGTTATAGCCAATTACTGTCTAGCTTTCACCTAGTTCAGAGCCCACACTTGCAGATTTCTGAACACTGGGCTTGGAACAGGGAGCTAAAGAAGCTGTCACCATGACTTGCTTGCCTTGGCCCAATGGAAAGGTTAGCCTTTTCCTAACAGTTATTTCTAGAGTTTACATGGCTTTGTATAGTTGAGCTATGTTTTTCTTCTTCTGCCTTCTTTTTATCCAAGCTTTTCTCATGTGAAGTATTTTGGATTTGATGAGATTTACAAGGAGTTGGTTTTAATTTCAAGGTTTGCTTCTGCTATTGCATTGGCTTACTGACATCATGTCCCCTGAGGTCAAACCTCTGGGCTGAGAGCCAGTATTTTGAAAAAAATTTTTTTTTCAGGGTGGAGGTTTTTTTTCAGGTTTTTTTTCTTTGTAACTTCACCCTCTCCTTCTTGTACTGCTTGTTCATTATTTCAGGTTGCACCTCTACAACGTGGAACAAAAGGCTGGTTTAGCCCTTATTGTGATACCTTGCACATAACCATCTGCTTAGAAGGCATTGATGGTACTACATGTAGCTTGATCTCCGCCTGACTCATTTCTAAATTGCTGGTACAGCCCTGAATGCTGTTAAGCCATCTTTGAACCTCACTGTGTCACAGCAGTATACATGAGGAATAAATCTACTGAAGTCAGTTAGGTAATACCAGTGTGAAACTGGAGTGACCAGAAAATCATGTTTCCTTTTTTCTGGATTATGTATAGCAGAGAGAAGTGAAAGCCTGAAGTGAGCAGAGAGAATTTCAAAAACAGCTTTTTGATCTGCCTACCAAAGAGGCTGGCCGAGAATACTGAAAATAATTTTGGAGACCACAGCCTGATTTGAAGTGGATCTCTGGAGTTGCTAAACAGATGGTGCATTATTCATGAGCTAGCTGACTGCCCTCCTCCAGTGAACTGGGGCATGCAAAAATGTACTTAGTTACTTCACTTGCTTGACTGGCCCTCTGGGAAGGGTCTACTCTTTGCAGAGTGGAGTAGAGAGCAGAGAAAGCTGCTGATATAATTAGGCTGATTTGCACTGTAATTTAGGTGCGGTTATGGGAAGCCCATATGAATTCACTTACGACTTGTTAATGCTGTGTTTGCTGGAGAGTGATCAATGGGGAGCAACAGTTTGAGGCACACAAAAGGAGTGTGGAAGGGAAAGACTGCACAGGTACAAGTGTACCTGTGCAGGAGCCCTGCAGGCTCAAGCGCATCTCATCCTTGTACCTTCTGTATTTCCTTTTCAGAAAACAAAAGCAGTAATTTTCATTAGATGCTGTTGAATGTGGCCTCCTTCAGTGTATTTCTGAATCATAACATTGTAGAAAGCATATCTCACCCAGCAGGAGTTCAGTAAATCCAGTAACAGGCTTATGACCCTGGATCTGGTGTGAGATGTTTTCAGCTCAGCTGACCATAACCTGGCCCAAGAGCAGAGGGCTGTCCTTCTTTGTACTCATGGGGTGAGTTCACATGGGATGTCTTTGTGGGAGAACTTGGTGTTGTGCAAGGTTTCTTCTTGAAGCATCTTGTCACAAGGGAATTAAGTAAACACCGAAACATGGACTTGGAATAGTTGAAGTGGCCAGAAAAAAAGATAGTTGTTAGTGGCCATTGCCATTTCCCATGTGCTGTGTTTGTCGTTCCTGCAAGTTCCACTTCTGACTGCTTCCTTGGGAGCTGCCCTCCTCTCTGATTTTAATCCAGCAACAAAGCTGGATGACGTTTTCTTCCTTTCCCATCTTCCACTGCTTACTTTACTGTCTAAACGCTGAGGCTACAACAGTTGTAATTTAATGTACCATGAGTGAAACCTACTAAAAATACTGTGATCATACAGAGCACATTAATGTTGTCACTTGAATATATTCTACCAAGTTTTATTTACTGCTACATGTGTAGTGGTGGATATTTTAGCTGGCACAGATGTGTAATAATGTTCTTAGTCCCAGGACTGCCCTTTCTTGTAATAGTCACAGTTCATTACAAAGAAATAGAAGGTGTTCAGAGAGAACTGGCATAATCATAGCATGCTGGAAGAACTGGTCATGTTAAATCCTTGGAATAAGCTGCTGTGGATTTGTCATGAAAACAACTATTCAGGTTTGGGTTTGTCTCTTGACAGACAAACTCCTACTGTGTCATGCATTCATAGCCATTTGAGACAGACAAAGCTGCTGAGGTCACCTAGGCAATATCCTGCACAGAGCAGAGTTTTCCCCACAGCGTATTTTTGTGATACATCTAGTGTTAAATATTTTCCCTGGGTTGGATTCCAGCACCTTCCTCAAAAGACTGTAGTTCAGATTGATCTCTCTTCCGGAAGAAGTACCTTTGTAGCCAGGTTATATTGCCCTTTCTTAATTTAATCGCACTGTTTCCATGCAGCTCCAGCTTCTCATACCTTAGTGAGTTGCCTTCCATCCTTTATGTCCCATTCTTCAGGTTCACATCTAGCTCTATTAGAGATTTCTGCACTAGTTGGTCATATGTGTATTTCGGTGTGATTGCTGAAATTACGCAAGTCATTAGTAAACAGGTAATCCTTTGAACTGCATTCAGATGCCATTAAAATGGGTTGGAGTTTTAGACCATCAGGATAGAAAAGCTTGAAGCTAAATAATTCACAAATCTGTTTCTAATTTAAGTCATGTCCAAATGGCATAGTAAAAAGCAGAAAAGCTGCTTTCATGATGCTGTGGTCGCAGTCCATCTTTTGATGTATGGTCAGATGACCCATCAGAGGATCTGAACTGTTTAAAACCTGCAAAGACAGTGCTGAATGTGTCAGTAGTCACTATTGTAGGGCTGGATGGATCAGAGAGAAGCAGCAGGGTAAGGAAATTATAATGTGTTTTCTCAGACCTTCTGGAACAACTGTTGTTAGGAAGGGGTTGTGTTTTCAGTCTGTACTGCTACAAGCAGTCTGTAGGTAGGATGTGATATGCTTTCACGCTGCACTCTATTGAAGGCAGTCTGCATGATGATGCTGGATCTGGCATGCTCGTGGATCACAGTCGTGTCAGATAGGTAGACAGTAGCTGTGTTTTTTTATTATTATTATTATTTTTTAATTTTTTTTTCCAGCTTGTCAGCAAATAGCTCAGTCTATTCACTGCAAGCTTACCAGCAGCTCTTGCCATTCAAGTGAGTGATGTTCTAGCTGTATTTGAGAGCTGGCGGAAAAAGGTGATGATCTGATGCAGCCAGTTAAAAACTAGCATATGCTTTAAAGGGAAATTTGTTCTCTATCCTGAGCTGAAGCTGAAATTTCACAGCATCAAGGCAGAACAGTCTCACAGGTGTAATAGTGGCCTCTTGGAAAGCTTATTTAAGTATTGGATGCATGGAGAGGGCATATATTTCTGCATTAAGAGACTCCAGGGTTTTACTGTTTTGCTGTCAAGGAAACCCATTGGTGACAAAGCCTTTTGAATGTAGAGGTCTTGTTTAATGAGCATATTGAGGGTGTTAGAGAAATAGAGCTATAGGGCATGCTTTTACATTAAATGTTAGTATGGTAGTATTAGACCCTGGGGATGTATAGGTGTACTCCCCAGGTTGGATAAACACTTTATAAAATATATGTAAGGTTGCAGCTGAGGTGCTAACCCATGGGGAGAGAGGTTCCCGTGAGCATGGAAACTGCTGAACTTTCAGGTATTGGCCTCTTCAGGATTAGATGCACTGATATAGAGTGATGTGGAAAATCGTAGCTGCTGTTCTGTTCAGGAGCAGCATACGTGTCCCTGGGGATGTCAGTATCATGCTTCCACCAGCCTTAAATTCACAGAACAGTAAAATGCAATTGTTGTATTATGAGACCCAAACGTATTATATGAAGAATGTGCGGCGCATTAAACCCATCTGGTTCATACAGAAATTCATGTATAATTCACAATCTTTGTAAATATGTTGGTTTAATGCTTCTCTGGCACCTTTCGGCAAGGTTCAGACTCCCTTGGGTTAGTCAGACCTGACAGCTTCTGAAACTGGACCCTGAATTGTATGACAAATGATGCTGAACTCTGAATAATTTCTTTTGAATTCAGAAAAAAAAATCAGTGAAAGTCATTTTCTAGAGTTCTTCATTGTCACCAATAGTACAACTTTAAATGTTCATCCTTGTTATGATGGAGAAAGCATTTCCGTTTTTTAGAAGAGCAGGATTACATCTAGGCATGTACACCAGCACCAAGCTTTGGTTATCCTTCCCTGCAACATGTGGCCTATCACTTCTTGATGTTGGTGGATTGAAGTTGTAGCCACCTGATAGTCCTTTCAGGCATTTATTCGTAGTTTAATATGTATTATTAAAACCAGTGCTGAGCTTTCCTGGCCTGCTGGACTTAACACCGTCTTTGAGTGATTTAAAAGCACTGAGGGGAGGAAAAATAATATGCATTTTTAAGTCAGATAGAGTATATATTCTCTTATGAGCTGATTTTACACGTGACTTTAACTCAACTATAAAGCTCTCTTGACCACGTAGCTGATGTGAATTATCTTCCTCCATGCAGGCATGCCAAACCAGGGGCAGTGAAAGGTGAGTCTGGATTGCTGAGCACAGCTTTTTGGCTGAAGAGTGGAGTAGAGAGCATCTCCCTTTTGGAGAAATTTAACGGTTGTCTGAGAAGGGACCTAGAGCAAAAATTTTCACATCTGGAAGCTCTCCAACAGCACATCTCCTTAAACTTTCTTGCATTTATTTGTAGTTTAATTAATATGTATCTTTTTGTTCAGCCTGCAGCTCACATGCAGGCTTCTGAATAGGAGTGACTTGCTAATAGGCAGCAGTTTATACTTTTCCTGAGCTCAGATTTCTTCTGTTGTCTCCAGGCTGCTGTTTATTGTATTTCAACAGCCAGTGGAAGCTCTGTGGCAGCCTTCATACCTTATTGTAGGGTTTCATGGTAGTTCTTTATTCTTGCTTGAATTCCTGTAATTCCTGTCAATGAGAAACAAAACAAAATCTACCTATAATAAAAACAAGGGCAAGTATTTCCTGCAAATACAACAGCACAAAAGCTGGCTGCTCTTTCCCACTGAAACTATCTGAACCAAACAGGCTTTCCCCTATTGCCTTCAAAGCCCTTGATTTAAGGAAGGGGAGTGATTGCTCAAACATTAAGGATAATGGCTATTTACTTTTGGAAACAATGGACTTGATGAACCACAAAAAAGACATAATTTTCAGAAGTACATTTGCCTTGGAGCAAACTAGCTGGGTTTGTGATGGAAGTGTGTACATTATCTTCATGAGGTGGTAAAAAGTGACCTTTTGTTCTGAAATAAATTACTGACTTTTTTTTTTTTAATCTTGAGATCTGATGTGGTCCCAAGGATGGAAATATCAGGCTAGAAAACAATGCTAGCATTTAAAGTACTGAGAGCAGAATTAAAAAAATATTTAAATAATGGTAGTAAGTTCTTGGGCTTACCTGAGAGAGCTTGCTGGGTCTTCCTGTGATGACATTGCATATGCTAAATGTATGCCTTTGTGCTGTCTACAGCAGGGTTTTGCCATGTGTTCATCGATATGTTGAAGACCAATCTTCCTGTTTCATAGAATGGTTTGAATTGGAAGGAGCCTTTAGAGATTGCCTGGTCCAACTCTCTTACCACAGGCAGGGATATATTTCACTAGCCTAGGCTGTTCAGAACCCCATTCAGCCTGATCTTGCCTGTTTCCAGGGATGAGGCATCCACATTTAAGTGTTTAGACATATCTATTTCAGTTCCAGAGTAGTTAAAATGTGCTGGAACCTCTGCAGGCAAGGAGGATAATAGAGTGTTATGTGCTAATTAACATGTTATTAAAAAACTGGGAATACTGCTGGGCTTGTAAGGTGGGTTGAGTTCTATAAACTGGAGATAATGGGATAGCAGCATTATTCCTACTTCTGTCTCAATTCTTGGGGAAGTCCTTCCAATCTGTGTGCCTGTGGAACTTGAGAGACATGTACAGTATCTGCAGTCTGAGCTGAAACAGTGTCTATTGCTCCATTTTGAGCAGTTTTGGAATTTATATGGACTCATTTCTGAGGGTGTAGTCTGGAATTCACTCCTGATATCAAGACTGGGGGTGAATGCCACTGAAAACTCAGATGAAGAAAGTGTTTAGCCTGCCAGAAGAGGTCCTGGCAGAGGTGCAGATATGCGTGACAGAGTCTTTGGATGATAGGATCCTATTGTTCATGATGGCTGCTGTGCAGTAATCACTAACAACTGCATGGTAACATAATGAAGAAATACTAATAAACTATTCAATGGTGTGCAGAAAAGTCACACAGGTAAATTAGAACTGGAAAAAAAACCACAATCAGAGTTTTGAGCTGGGGTAGATGACTCTTTATAGGCAAGTGACTTATCAAAGGCCTAATGTGATAGTACCACAAAAATGGATGTAATCAGAGTAATCTAGGTTTTACATGCATTTGATGAAACAGGTTGGCTATATCTTTGGTTTTGGTGATTTAGATTTGCAAGCTTAGGCCTACTGCAATTTATGAAACCCCAAACTTGTCTTTTGGTGCCCATGTATCATTCTCTTGACCATGCATGCTTTCTCCCCGTGAAGATCTTCCAATATGTTTCTTGTCAGAGACATGGACATGCTGTCATGCCTTCTGTTGGGCCTATACTAGAGTGCACAAGCCTAGAAATGATATAATGGGAAATTTGTGATTACTGTGTGAAGCTGAAGTCTAACAGTGCCTACTGAGCTCTATAGGGGAGGTTGTGATGGGGTATTTTGATCTTGGACTCTGCTTGTTAGCAGTTTTCCAATAAAATACCCAATGATTTTGCTGATGTTTATCTGCCTGAAACTGAGGTAGAATATGAGGACATGAATCTTGTTTACACTGCTGTGCTTCCTCCTACTGTAAAATGTTTTAAGATGCTCATGTAGTAAATACACTTTAAGGCTGCATATTTAAGAGAATGGAGTGAGGGGGCCTCTGGGTAGGTAAGAGTCAGGCTCATAATCCTTAATATCTCTGAAAGGGGTTGTTCTATTGGCATCTGACAATACATTGAGATTTGTAGGAATGTGGTTTTCAACTAGCATTGCAACGTGACTGTCAGCTGTAGTCACTTGGTTGACAAAAAAACATTTTATAAACGTACTAACTTTGTAACCTGTCTATAGAAAATACAGACAGGTATATGCGTATACAGTATGCGTATATGGAAAGGGAGACTGCTGCCCTTTAAGAATTGCACGGACTTTTGGAGCACATTTTAAACTGCTTTACTGCAAGAGCATTGTTTTATTGGCATTGTGCAGTTATGGTCAAAGGTGATCTAAGGTCTACAGAAGTGCCCAGTATCTTCTGTTTGATCAACTGATGAAGTTGGGGGGGAAAAGCTTTCAAGTACGCAAACCTTTCTTTGAGTTTTGATTTGGTTCTTTTTCTTTTAGTTGAGTATTGCAGGAACAATAATGGGGGAGACCAACATGCTGGAACTTCAGCAGACTTTCTGTTCTTTAATTTTATTTTGCATTCTGGGCAGTGAACCGTGCTAAAGCTCTTTCCACTCCAGTGGTGCACACCAGAAAATTGTAACTGAGAGCTTATGTAGTTTGAAGCAAACACTGCAGTAAAATTGCATTTTTGCCATTCGGGTTTTTACCAATGCTGCTAAACCACCTCAAAGGCAGATTAAAAATAACTCACACAACCAGAGCTGGTTAATCTGTGCTTGATTTATGTCTGGACAAGGAAGAAGTTCTCATTGATGATTGGATATGACATGTGTTCCATTGCCTTGTTCCAGGACCACCTTGTACCATAGATTTGACCATATTTTAATATAGCCAAAGTAAAAATAATCAAAGAATGTTTTCTTTATACTTCAGGAAAGGCTTTCGCAGAGGAGTGGAATAAGCTATGCTAAAATA
The DNA here is from genome assembly GCA_013398155.1 of Pedionomus torquatus. Classification (NCBI taxonomy): domain Eukaryota; kingdom Metazoa; phylum Chordata; class Aves; order Charadriiformes; family Pedionomidae; genus Pedionomus; species Pedionomus torquatus. The sequence continues at coordinate 61,567 of VZRU01007503.1, forward strand.
AAGCATGATACAGATATAACTGCTTTCCTAACAGGCGGACTGGGGAATCTGTTAGTGCTTGGGACAGTTTTTAAGAATTACTCCAGACTTTAGGCTGTAGTTGTTTGCCATTTCTGTGGGTGGTTACTAATTAGCTAAATCAGGATACTTGTGTTCCAAAATATTTATCTTACTTTACAATTTCAGATTTATACTACTACTTTTGCTGTTTGAATGTATTTTGCTCACTTGCTTCTCACTCTTGACTCATTTGGTACACAGCCCTATGTGTACCCAGAACAAGCGAAGATGAGTGTGGCCATGTATTAGATCTGCACTGTTACTGTACATTACATGGTACGTGCATACAATATGTGTTATCATGTTACATGTTGCCATACCATAGGCCATATCTGGCACATGAGCACCCTTCCACTTCTCTAGGAGCTGTATCAGCACAGAACAGAACGCTGATTCTGAGCTCTTCATCTTAATAGAAATCAATATATAATAGATGGATATAGATGGTACATGGAGGAGTGCAGAGAAGACAAGGACATAATATTTTTCATGACCCAGGTGTCAGTTCTGATATAAGTGGTGCTGAGAAGTTGATACTGAAGAAACTGAAGGATATGAGCAGTAGCAGTAGGAAAGGTAGAAGGAAAGCACAAAAACATGTGTTGGAAAGTCTGATAGGATGATTGCAGAAGGCTTTACAGGACAATCAGAAGGAGGAATCAGTGCCTCAGTAGTGAGTGAGGAATGATAGGTAAGATGAGGGTAAGTGATGGAAAGCCTTGAAACCAAAGATAAGCTTACGCTAAAAGCCTTGAAACTAAAAATAAGTTTGATGCAAGAATGTGTGGAGAGAGCTGGTAAAAATGGCAGTGAATGAGGTGGTGGTGATGGACTTGGACCATGGTCTTTTCCAAAGCCTTCTGGGTGGGAGAAGAACCAGTTTCTCTCTATTGGGACTGGAAGAAACAATGTCCGAGTCAGAGATGATCCATGCTGGATGTCTGAGAAAGGGAGAACTGCACAGAAGCCATGTAAAAAGTATGTGGAGTCCTGTCTACCTCTCTGTGTTAACACAGGCTGAAATAAGTTGTAAATTTAAAGTGCATTTTCTGTTACTAACTACTCCACTTGCAGGTAGCTCTGTTTGGGAAAAACAGATGCATTTTTCTATTTAGCTTAACACTTTTCAGGTGAAACTGCAAAGAGGCATATTTCTGGTCTGTTCTCCTGTAGAGTTGAAGAAATCAAAAGCTCCATCACAGCAAGGCCTTCAGCATAATCCAGATGTGTAGACCTAAAAGCAGTGCATATCCAAGGTGACAGCTAGTGATATTGGGCTGAGCTGTGTTGTCCCCAGGATGAAAAGCAAGAGGAGGCAAAAAAGCAATGGGAAATGAAACATTCTCTTTTACTGTATTGTGCTTGAGCTGAAGGCTGGATGTTGTGGATGTGTCATCCAAAAGACAGGCCAAGGATTTACTGACTGCTGAAAGTGAGAAGCCTGGAAATAGTTGTACATCTATGTGTCATCAGTTCACAAAGACTTGAAACTGCTGATAAAATTACCCAGCGACAACATGCAGAGGGGGAAGAAAAGCCGATCAGAGAATTGTATCTAACAGGAGAGCATGAGTAAAGCAGTAGAAATCAGGTTTGAAGACAGTCATAAAAATTATGGCTTTTACATATCCTGAGAGACAACCTGAACAATTCTATTAATACTGTTGTAGTATTGTAAGGTTGCATTAGAGATACTGAATGCTATATGATTAATACTGTTACAATGTTTGTGTAATAAGGAATATAAGCAATCATTGGTTATATTAGTATTCTAATGTTGGCAAACAATTGAATTAACATCGTCTGTGACAGCAAGGAGACAAGAACCTTATATAATGATTAATTGCTCAGTGCCAGCACTGCTGCTCAGTTATAGAAGAGTGCAATGGGCTTTCTTAATTTTGTGAAAGATACCAACAGTAACAAAAATGAGTTTAATATTGTAGATTTTTTTTTTTCTGGCCTCCTAATCTAAATATTTTGGGGAGGGGATTCAGCAACCAGATGGGAATCCTTTTGGTTCTGATTATATAGCCCATGTCTTGCAACTAGCTCAAGTTTTTGATTACTGAAACTTGAAGGGACAAGACAGGAGCAAGGAAAGCTGATTACTGAAGACTGAAGCATATGTACCTTTTTCATGGTGTAAGGGCCTTTAACATTTTTACTGATAGCAGACTCTTGCTGAGGAAATGCAATTTTAATGTAAAAGCCGTATTTCATACTGAAGAAGTAAATAATAGGTGCTACACCCTATTACAGACACAGTCTCTGATACTGTCTGCAGGGTGGGACTTGTGTCTTTATATGGGGGACTGAACAGGATGCATCAGTAAGACTTGACCTGGATTTTTCTTGGAGACTGGGGACTATAAGTGGCACAAAAGAACACAGGTGGCCCAGCAAGGAACTGGGGGGGCTGGTGTGGGAACTGGCAGGGAACCCATGGAGAACATGGGCCATGTGACTCTGCTGTATGTTATCACTGAGGACTCCTTGCTGGTATGGCAACATGAGGATTTTTTGGTAAATGGTCCCTGTTTCCCATTTGTACTGAAGTTTAAACAAAATCTGGTCTGCTTTTTCTTTTTTTTTCTTGTTGGAAGTAAATCTACCTCCTGCTAGAATGACTGAAAAGGAAAAAGATCTACAAACCACTGTCAAGGAAATAAAGGCCTGATCCCCTCCTTTCTTAGCCTCCTTTTCCCTGTGCTTTCTGCTGTCTTGTATTTAGGCATCCTGCCTGCTTCTGTAATCAATGGGAGTTCCTGCCCTTAAGAAGTGAGCAGTGTCCACCATTTTGTTACCCTATGACTTCACTAAATATTAAACTTTCCAAGAAGTAAATAATCAGCCAAATAGAAACTATAAACATGGCTTGATTCACTACTTTGCTTGTCTGTTTTCTGCAAAGCAGATGTAAAGCTGCTGCCAGTTTGACAGGATAGCAGTTAGTGCTTTGCTTGATCCACATCCTGGTACATGGACCAGTAAGTCATATAGAGAAATGTAGTTGTTAAGGGTGGATGGTGGTGAGTTCCAGAAAGAAGGATGGAGCAAAAACAGATGGTCGTATTTAGAAAGAGATCTGTGTGGTATATCAAAGTCATTAGATGACGATTTGTACAAGCAACCTCTCATCTTAGGTGATCCTGTTTTTGTGGCTGGATTTTACCTTGGCTTTGCAAGAGTGATGATACTGTTGGGTATATTAATATCAAATTAGGAATGCTAATGCCAGGTTACTTTATTGCTGCTTCTAATGGGCTGGGCTTGGCTTGGCTTCAGTATGATCACTGGCACTCATAGGTGTGACATTTTGATTCTTGTTTTTCTTCCTCTTTCTAATAACCTTTGCCATTTTCTTCTTCAGCCTGCTACAGCAAACAGACTGGTCAGTCATAGGGCTTCTGGCAATATTTGCTCAGAGCAGAGAGTTGTGTTTTGGTTTATTTTTAAAAGGTAAAAAGAAAGAGATGTGGTTGAATGTTGCTGCCTCCGATGGAGATGTTCTCATCTGAGTGAAAGGGTTTGTGATCCTTTTTGGGGAACATTCAGACTGCAAACTTCACAAGATTTGCTCCTGGGAGCTTGTTTTGCAGCTGGATCTCCTCTGCCTTTGTAAACCTTACAGAAAGTACTTCTAAACAACTGATTATCACAGAAATTCCTGGCTGGTCAAGAAGCAGGAGGGAATTGGCTTTGGGAAAGCATTTATTGATCCGTAAAAGTAGAATAATTGCAACAAGCAGTAATTAGTGAAATCAAATTTAACTCTGCATTAACTGTCCTTGCATTTTTATTATACTGCATTTGGCTATTTTCCATGTCATTCTGTCACTGCTCTACCATTAATAGTGCAGTTTAAATCCATTGGTAACAAACCAGTCAAGTCATTAAATTTCAGCATCTGCCGCTCAGCATTGCTTCGCAGTGCCGAGGTAACTTGCTGTTAGTCAAGCTTTTGTGAAACTTCAGCTGTGATTCACACAGGCTATGGTGGTGGCACCACGTTACATCCTGAGATTGAGTCACATTAAGATTCAGGAAACAACAATATTAATAGAGCTCCCTAAATAGCACCTTTACATCATCATCATGTGTTTCCAATCGGGGGATGAATACTTCCTCATTCCAGTGGTGATATCACTTTTCCAGACCCTCTCTAAAACTAAATATAGTCATAGAAACTGCTGCTGTGCATACAAACTAAAGTAGTTGAGCCATTTAAGACCTTGGAGAATCAGAGAGGATATGCTGTATCATACATCACTGGCTGTAACACGGGATGGCTTCATTGTAACTAGTGAAAAAAGGGAGGTATGTTTTTGAAGTTAAAGTACATGTTTGGAGGTCAGTACTTCAGTTATGTATGGGCTGGGCTTGCAGAGATGACTGTCTCTGTTGATCCTTACAGTGCTGTCAGTGGGAGATCTGGGTGCCTTCCATGTGAAGGAAGTTGGAGGATCCCCAGGCAGCTTCATGGCATTTCTGGTAACTTCCACCATTACAAACTAAGATCCACTGGCAATAGAGATCCCATTTGAAAGGACAGTAAGGAAGAAGTGGGACCCTCTGGCCTGACTGTATTAATTGCTGAGTATGTGCATGCATTTCATGACTCAAAACACCTGAAGCAACTCTGCAGGTGCCCATCGTGGGTCTTCAAAATCAGTATTATCCAAATTCAGTGGCTGTTTCTGAAAAGTGTTGACTTCTAATATTAATTTCCTACTCACTTGTAAAAAAAGCGTCAAGTAGGAGCAAGTGATGTGATAGAAGAAAGTAAGTGTTTGGGCACTGTACAAAAGTCACTAGCATTGATTAGAACAAAAGAACTAACGAGAGGATCATGCCAATGAGTGATTTTCCTAACACCTAACCCTTCCACAATTATAACTGTTCATTTCCCTACTTTAATTCTTATACCATTACTGACTGTGTCAGAGTCTTGCTAGCTGCTAGTCCAGTCTCAGAAGGCAAACAATAACCACAGTACACAGGCATTGCTCTAAAATAAAGGGTTGGTTCCCTTCCAATCTTTGATGTAGAATTGCAGAAAGAGAATCACTTTTAGGCCTGTAATTTGCTAGATGGCCAGGCAAGCTGATAACCTGAGGAGATAAGAGCTCTGTGACACTGATAGCACCACCGCTATAACTTGGGGAGAAAAGCTTTGCTGTGCACTGGACTTTTGAACCTCCTCTTGCCATGGCTGGGTGTTGAAGAAATGAGTGAAGACAATTTTTTACCTGTAAAAGAAGGAGGTAAAAAAACCCCAAAACAAACAACCTTCCAATTCTGTCACAAAATAGTCAGAGTATAAACTAATTTGCATGCTTGTTTGCCTGTTGGGATGATACCCAGAGGGCTTTTCTACCATGCTGTTTTTTCACAGAAATACAGGCCATGAGAAAGAACAGGCATGCTGGATGAGGAGAGAGCATGTTTCTTTGTGATAAGTTTTCCAAATAGGAATACTGAGATCTGTCTTTATCTGGCTTCCACAGGTTTCTAAATAGTACTTAACTAAGAGATTTTTGGCTGATATTTTGGAAGAATATATTTCCCTTCAAAAAAAGCCTCAAGGAAGTCTGAAGCTTCAAGAAAAAAAAAGGGGGGG
>VZRU01007504.1:7898-22057 GCA_013398155.1 Pedionomus torquatus
CTTTTTGTTGTGTGGGTGGGTGGCGGCATCAACGCCCAGGTACTCAGAAGGTGTTATTCCAAGACTGGGCTGGGGAGAGCACAAACTGAAATCTTCCAAGCCCCTGCGACTCGCTGGCATAAAAATGCCCTTTGAATTAGGTATTAGACCGATGATGGTATTTGCATTTTCCCTTTATTCACAGCAGAATGAAGTTCAGAGCGATTGGAAGCTGCTGCAATAGTTGAAACAGCTGGTAAATTATTAGATAAAGTTGGAAATAACATAAACCACGGAATGCCAGAGACATGACATTAACATCGAGATAACTCTTTTGAAAATTGCACGGGTAAGGAAGATTCATCACTAGATTTCAGTTGAATTGTAGAGCAGAGTCTGGTTACCTGCCCCCATCCACAGGGGCAGAGCGGGATAAGCTGGAGTGGAACTAACGATGCTGGGCAGGGCTGAACATAGAAAGTGCTTTCCATAAAAGTAGACCAACGTCTCAAAGTGCTTTCAGTTTGTCAGAGATTAGAAAACATTCTCTACAAGTTTTTACACTTATTTTACAGTGATTTTCAGCAAGTTGACCTATGAGGAAGATTAGGTATTTCTAATTCCAGTTCAAAGCTTTGGTGTGAGACCGCACTGCTCGCCCTGCAGGACGCAGCCCCCGGCGTCTCCCACCCCACGCTCGCTCCCGGGGGCGCTGGCAGGAGGCAGGGACAGGTTTGCCTCAGTGTCACCACAAACCTTCCACACACCGGGAGTGTGGAGTGCTCCGCAATCACACCAAAATTAACCTCTCGGTACCCTCAATCAGGCAAACTAAAGCCAAGTCTCAGCCTAACAGTTTATAAGATTTTTATGTGGCTTAGCTTTTGGAGGTGGGGTTTTACGCGGATATGAAGCGTCAAGAGACCCCTCGAGGAAAGCACCATGTTGTGTCGGATCCCTGACACCCACCAGGTGACAGAGGAAAAGAAGGATTGTTCAACATCTTAAGGCTCCAAAGTGCTTTACAGCCACCCATCCCGGCCTCACAGCCTGCTTCCATGAGGAGCAGTTACCAACAGAAGCATTTCCAGTGGCCAAAAGGGGCAGGAAAGGAAGACCCGCGCCCCCAGAGCCCCCTGTGGTCACTCCCTGGAGAAGGGGGCTCAGACCTTGGTGGCAGAGCTGCCCCCGGCTCAGCAGGGCTGGCACCGAGAGCCAGGAGCTGGTTTTAAGGCATCAGCATAACTGATTTGCTCAAGGCTGTTGAAGGAGGTGGGGGCAGAAGAGGTTAGGAGACCTGGGCATCCTAAACTCTATTTCTATCCCATTGGCCTCACATTCTCATTTTAAACCCCCTGCATTTCACTATACACAGCTTTGCTTCCATTATGCACACCTCCCAGCGGGTCTCTCCCCACTCCCAAGCAGGTTGGATTTAAACCAGTTTAAAAAACGAAACGAAAAAACCAAAACCAAACCACAAACTGAAAACAACCTCTCCAGTGGTGACGCTCTTTGAAGGGAGCCAAGCATGCTTTTTGTCTGTCTTAGAAGAACTACCAGGCTGCGATTTTGAAAGTGACACAAAGGGGAAACAGGAAAAGAAAACCCGTGTTTGCTCACGTAACAAGCCAGCAGCCGGTCCTCTGCGGTAACTACTCTCCGTGACAGTCTTTTGCAAAGAGTCCAAGTCCCAGGTTTACTCCCCGCCTTCTCCATCAGCGGTTTCAAGCAACGCGTCTGCTGGATGGGTTGGGACCACCCCTGGCGCCCATGCAGAAGATGACAACCCACCCAGGCGCCTTCTCTCCCTCTTCCAGCCGAAGGTGATGGAGCAGCCCCGTGGAGAAGCCTATCGGTGCCCGCTCTGGTAGGCATAGGAGATGGGCTGCCGTGCTCCGGGTCTGACCGTGAAGGTGTTGGTGGGCCCACCATGGGCAGGTCTGGAGGGAAAAACAGAGGGAAAGTCACTCAAAGTCGAGGAAACTGTTTTTATTCAAAAATGGCAATTTTTTTTTTGGTCTGCTGTTGGAGCAGGGTGACTTTCACATCACCTCGTGCTTCCATTCAGCAAGGAGCCAGGGATACGGCTGGGAGCGGGGAGGCACCCCCGGGCAGCACCCCTGGACCCAGGCAGGGGGACTTCTCCGGGGCTCTGCGCTGCTCCGGGGCCACAGAGAGGACAGGGAAGGGGTGAGCTCGGGGGGACACGTACCTGCTGGCTGCCACCACGCTGGTGGGCGAGAAGTCCCCATTCTGCCCCTTGTACTTGGCGTCAGCCCCAGCGCTGCCGTACGGTGCGGCTTTCCCGGGGACATCCATGGACGTGCGCCTGCCCTGCGCGCCCGTGGGGCCGTTCCTCTGGGCAGGGGCCAGGCGACGGACCCCCTCCCCGGCCGCGGAGCTGTAGGAGAGGGTGCCGGTGGCCCGTGGGGCTGCGGCTGCCCGGGGGTAGGAGCTGTCGGGCTCCGAGACGTACAGGCGCTTCTTGATCAGTGGCCGGGGGTTCGGGCAGCGGCCAAAGTAACCAGCAGAGCTGCCGTAGTCGGGGTACTGGGGCGTCAGGTCGCCGTTCCTCCTGCTCGTCTCCGAGGGCAGCGGGGCCGGTGCTTCGCGGTTGCCCCCGTAGCCACGGCCATAGCCGGGCCACCTGAAGTACCGCGGCGCCTCTGAGCCCCGGCTGCAGTCAGGAAAGCTGGGGCACTTGCGGTTCTCCTCCTGACTCGCCAGGGACCCCTCGGCCTCGTCCGTCTCGTTGCTGAATTCGGGGGGCGGGGGAATAATCCCGAAGTCCAGCGCCGTCTCCCCGCTCTCCTCCTCCTCCTCCCTGGGCGCGCCCTGGCGGGCTGGGCCCGGCTGGGTGGGTTGCCCGGACTCGAGGATGCCCCGCAGCAGGCTGGAGGCAGTGGCCCGCCGGTGGCCGGGGAGACTCGGGGGCTGCGCCTCGGCCGGTGCCCGCACGTCCCGGCCCTGCTCCGAGGAGCTGGAGAAGGATGGAGGTTTGCTCCATCCTGGCCCTGCTACACCCACCACCGGCGGCCGGGGCACCACGGTGAAGGAGCAGGGCTTGGACTCGTGGCGGTAGAAGGTGGTGGAGGTGGTGTCTGACGAGGCGCTGTTGAGTTTCAGGGGTGCCTTGGAGCGCAGCAGGGCCCCTGCCTCGCCGCCCTGCCGGCCCCGCTGGGCACGCTGCCGGGCGGCCAGGAGCAGCGCCATGGGGGAGCCCCGCTCCACCGGCTCGCCCGTCACCGGGTGGGGCAGCACCTCCTCCTGTCCCACTCCCGAGGTGGCCGGTGGGCTCCTGGCCATGCTGGTGGAGACGGGTGGTTCGGCTGAACCAGAGGCAGAAGGTGCTTGGGCTGAGCTGGCCCCAGCCCGGTGCACTTTGTACTGGAAGATGGTCGCGCTGGGCTGGGGTGCTGGGCTCTCTGCAGGAGAAGTGGAGGTCGAGGGGGAGGTGGGAGCAGGGGGCTCCTTGGCTGGTCCCTGAGGTGGCTCTGGGGGGCTCACGCTGCTGTCGAGGGACCCGGGAGCAGGGCTCAAGTCCTCTGTGGCCTTGCCAGCGGTAGGAGCGGGGTGGTCCTCATGCCCCATCTCATCCTTCTCCACCGCAGCCACTGCTGCTGAGGAGGGGCTTGGGGTCGGTTTTGGCAGCACCAAGTCGTCTGGGTCACGGGGACTCTTCCTCGGGTCAGGGGGGCTGCTGCCATCCTCAGTGCCCTGCTTCTGGCTGCCAAGCCCCACGGCAGGTTTCCCTTCTTTCTTCATGTTCAGCACAGCCTCCAGCTCATTTCTGATCTTCATCACGCCGCGGGTCTGTGGCGCTGGGCTGCTCTCTGGAGTGGGGAGCACCGCACTGGGAGAGCCCCCCTTGGCACTGGGGGGGCTACTGGGCACCTCTTTCTTCTCACTCTCCCCTCCCGTGGGTGCCCGAGCATCCTTCCCGGCAGGTCCAGCCAGTTGGGGCCCATTGAGACTGGGCTCACGGCTGCTGGGGCGGTCGGTGCCGCCGTCCGATGGCTGGGGAGCAGACGGCTTCTCCGCCGGCCTCTCCTCCCTGCGTGGAGAGCGCAGGAGGGCCGAGAGCTCGTCCCGCAGCTTGCTCAGGTTGTCGGCGTCCCTCCAGTCGTCCTCACTCGTGGGGTAGTCTGGAGGGGGGAGCTCCAGGTCATTTGCAGAGATAGATTCGGATTTTGGAGGAGGGTCTCTCTCGGCTGTTTTTGGCTGGGGAACCTTCTCCATCTCAGAGCCTGGCAGCGGGGACCAGTGACCGACAGGTTTCATGCCTTGGCTGAGCCCTGGACCCGGCTTGGGGCTCAGTGGCGGGGGTGTTGGCACCGCCGGCTTCGCGAGGGCCTGTCTCAGCGGGGAATTTCTCTGCTCAGCTTCTCCTCCAGCGTGAGCCTTGGCCGCAGGTCTTATGGTGAAGCACGGCGGGAGGGGAGGCCGGGCATGAGGCTGCTTGGGGAAGGGCTCCTGCCGGGCAGGCTGGCTCTCCTGCACAGGGATGGAGGAGGACCGGGCTGGGGCCGGGGGGGGCACCTTGAAGGACCTGGGGAAGGTGAGGTGGGGCTCGGGACAGTGCTTGGGCTGCAGACTCTCCTTTGTGTCTGGGACAGCCGGCACCCCAGCCTCGGCCGGGCAGAGCGGCCCCTCGGCATCTGCCTGCCTTGTGTTCAGCACCGTCTCAGACTTCCACTTGGAGATGCTGGTGAAGGGTGCCGAGGACTGGCCGAGTTGCGAGGCACCCGGTGGGGCTGGTGGGATGAAGTCTGGAGGAGCTGGTGTGCCAGGAGAGGACAGGGCAGAAGCTGGAGGTGGCGGAGGTGCCATGGCAGGAGGTGGTGGCACCATCTCGGGTGGTGGTGGTGCCGTTGGAGGGGGCGGTGGGGGTACCGATGGTGGCGGAGGGATGTCTTCATCCAGGTCATCCCCTTCGAGGGCCTGTGGGCGCAGGTCCCCCACCGAGCTGTACATTCGGTAGTTCCCATTGAGCTGGGAGCCAGAGCCTGCAAGGAAGAGCGAGAGCACAGGGGTGTGAGCATCTTCTCTCTCAGCACTGCCCCTGCCCCGCTAGCCCCCTTGGAAGCCGGTTGATTTTGCCCAGCAGCTGTCTAAAGCTTGCTGAACTGTAGCAGCCACTGTGCCTCACCCCATGGAAATGAATTCATTTTCAATGACTTCAAAAAAAGAGTTAGTAGCAGGCTCTAGTTCAGCATGAAAGTGCCATGATCAGACTGTCTGCTCTGGAGCTTGGTACTGCTGGGCGGGCACGGGACTGCTGGGCACTCAGCACCGTCCCGGGCTCAGCAGAGGAGATTCCTTACCAAGAGCTGCTTTTTCCTCAAATTCTTCTGGCACCGACGGCGTTGGCACAGCCACCCCGTGGGATTCTTGGGCATTCTGCAACAGTTGAGAGAAAGGAGCTGTTAGTTTTACGCCCAGGGTATCAGAGCAAAGTGCTGACAAGCAGGCTCCAGCCTGCAGAGCTGGTAATTTGCCTGCAGGAGCCCGATGGGATCCGGGGCTGTTTTCTGAGACACGCAGGTCCCTGCGGTGGCTGCTGTTGACACGGCCCAAGGGATGAGTTTCCACTTCTGCTCGAGCCACAGGCGCCGCTCCCCCGAGGGGCAGAGGGGCTGGCGAGGAGCGCGGCTGCCTCGCACCCGGGCTGGGGCTCTGCAGCCCGAGTTTCTCACCATTCACCTACCAAGCAAATTTAATAGCTCCCGTGGGTTTTGTGGGTTCTGCTCTCCAGCCACGTACACACCGCACCGGAGTCCCAGGCAGACCTCCAGCTTTTTGGGAAATGGGCACCAGCGTATCCAAAGACTCCAGGGAAAACTGCTCCTTGTGTGGTTTGCGTTTCGCTCTCAATTACTGCCTTTGCGTTCACGCTGAAAACTCAGCAGCGCGTTTAGTCGGTGCAGGACCGTGCAATTTAGCAGCCTACACGCTTGCAAGGATGCTCACAGCCCGGGCGCTTGGGCTAATTACAGCCACCCATGGCGAGATGTTGACGGGACGCTGACTCACCCGCGGTGCTGCCTCGTCCCCCAGCAGCAGCAGAAAGCCTCTCCTTTCCTCCCGTGACTCACCCTCTGCTCTGCGGAGGGACCGGGATTGCTCACACGACGTACAGTAACGCGCCCACGTCCCAAACACAAACTGATGCTGAATCAGGCTGGCAGCACGGACGTCAGCCACCGGGGCAGCGGCCTGGGCTGCCACAGACCGGGGCTGGGAGAGACCCACAGCACGGGAGTAACACCCCAGGAGCAGCCAGAGCTCACGGACCCCACGGGCAGCGGTCAGGGACACACCACCCCGTTCCCAGGGCCCACCCTCCTGCACTCCCGCTCACCCCAGCAGCTGTTTGCATGAGCTGTTGACAGCCCCTCCTGCAAAGGAAACGTTATCCTGCCATCAGCCCGCACCGCTCCGTGCGGGTTCTCTGCACACAAAAGATAATGACTGAGCCCCTGCCCTTTGCCTTTCACTGGCATTATCGCGATTTTTTTTATAAGAGCGTTGGAGGAATCCAAAGTCTCCTCGACCAAAGGTCAGGCTGGGTTTATGCAGCCAGCCCCATCCAGGGCTCACAGCACCCGGGGTGCAGGGAGCGTGGGAGCTGCTGGGTTGACCTGAAGAGCAGCAGCCTGGGCTCCTTCAGGAGAGCCCTGGAGTCCCCCAGCTTTTGACCAAAGAAAATAATAGCAAAACACACACACTTTGCTTTGCAAGGTCCATCATCCCACAGAGAGGACCAAAGATCCTCTATAACCACAAGGGAATGAGCCAGTTACTGGTGATCCAGGAGGGGCAGGGTGGGGGGCGGGAATTCACATCCCTGGGACCACCCAACGGGTCAGAGAACTTGGTGCTGATGGAGAAGCCAAGGTCCATTCCGACATTAGCACCGATCTGCTCGTATCGGACTAGGCGAGCCTTACAGCCTTACTACGACCTCCTTACTGGTCCCAAAGATCTGTGCCATGCAAAGGAAAGATCCTTAACTTCATCTAAAAGCCAGAGGGAAGAGAGAGGCATTTCCAGAGCCGATAATGAAATTGTCCATAAAACCACACAGGAAAAATCCCCAGCAGTTCTCATTTGCTATGGAAATTCCTTGCTGCCAGTCCCCAGAGCACACCGAGGAGACCTGCTCATTTACAGGGAAACCAAGATGTCTGGGCACGGAATTAAAAGCAACATATGCATCACGTCTGGATAGGAGCAGCGAGGGAACAGCAGTCAGAAGGGATCTATGCAAAGCTGGAGGAAACAACAGTCCATATTTCATAAATGAGCAGTAATTTTGGACGTGTCATTCCAACAGGTCCTAAAAACTGGGCCAGCCTGTTTCACGCCAAAAATTTCAGTTGTGGCTGCTAACGCTCAGCATCTCTCTCAAAACCCACCCATCCTCACGTCACAAGCAGGCCTCTAAAATGGAAAGCATCCCCAGTATGCTGCCAGCCTCCAGAGATGACGAGAAAGATTGTTCCCCTCTGCTGTGTTTGCCAGGGTGGGACCAGCCCAGCAGAGCTCCAGCTGAGTCAGAGCAGCTGCTGGGCTGGGGTGGTGAACCAGGAACCGGCATTTCCAGTTTGCGGTACCTGCATCAGATTGATTCCTGCCGAGGATCCCGTTGAGGGGAGCTTTCACTGTAACCACCAGGAATCGCTTTTCAGCACGGGAACAGAGTTAGAAGTCCCCTGTCCCCAGGGAAAGGGAGCCTGCCCATCCTGGTTTCTCAGGAGCCTACACTTCCCACCCGCTAAACCATCAAATCCCACCTTGGAAGGGACCTCACGGATCATCAGTTCCAACCACTCTAGGCAAAAGCACGGTCTAGACAAGATGACCCAGCACCCTGTCCAGCTGAATCCTAACCGTGTCCAATGCTGGGGAATCCACCACTTTCCTGAAAAATTATTCCAGTGGCTGATTGTTCTCATTGGAAAAAAATTTTCCTCGTGTCCAATTGGGATCTCCCCGGAGTAATTTGTGCCCATTACTCCCTTTTTATGAGAAGCCACATGGAAAAGATGAGGAGTGTCCATCTTCTCTGTAGCCACCCCTTAAACACTGGAACATGGTGATAAGGTCTTCCTTGAGTCTTCTCAAGGCTGAACAAACCCAGTTCTCTCAGCCTTTCCTCATATGAGTGAGAGTGAGCCAGATTTGAGGCCACCTCCTATAAAAAAAAAAGTGTCAAAACACAACTGCTTTGCACCCTGGGATCTCAGGGAGGCCAAGGATTTCTCCAAATTTGAAGTGCCTCCTTGTTTTGAAGCGGAGCTTGGAAAGTTTGGTGGTTAACTCCAGGAATTTATTCCCCCAGGATGCCAAAGCTCTGCCTGTGCCTGGGAAACCGGGCGGGCAGGGGGAGGTGGTGGTACCCGAAAGGCAGCCAGCAGAGCTCCCTCTCCTGTCATGACTCAGGGTGGCTGAGGGCCAGGCGTTTCGGGGGGCAGGCCACCGATCTGGGGAGCAGAACAGCGATCTTGTGCAGGGAGAGCTGCCGGGCAGGGTGTGTGCATCCTCCTGACTCACCTCGATGCCATCGGCTGCTCCTCAGCCTCCCCCGCGCCCCAGAGCGGGCGGGTGCAAAGAAAGGGTTAAGGCGGGAGCTGCAGAACAGCCCAGTGCAAATATGTGTGTGGCAGCAGAAGTGCCTGTGCCAAATCACATCTTAATCAAACCTCATCAAAATAATGCAAATACACAACAGACTGGTCCTGAAAAAAACGTGGCTCATTCCTACTGATTTCTCCAGCTAAACCTGTTACTCTCAGAAGAGAAGCACAGCGAGAGGGACCCCCACGGGCACAGCGAGAGGGACCCCCACGGGCACAGCGAGAGGGGAAAAAAGTCCCTAAAGCTGGTTGTGCTTCTGTGGACAGCAGGAAAGCCCCAGGTCTAGGGGACAGCCCTTTGTACTCATCCCAGGGACAGCTGGGATGCTTCTACCTCCACCACCTACACTTCCACTAGTAAAATATTTGAAAGCTCAGAAAAATATGCAAAAGGCCAGTTAGACTCAAAAAAAAAAACCCCTGGTAATAGGGGGTGCCAACTGTGGTTGCACACCCAAGCTGGTGCTACCAGAGAGCAGTTTCTCAGTCATCAGTTCTACAGTTACTCGACTGGGAGCCCAGGTGAGATTTTTCACCCTCTGTAATCTTTTGGAAGGTATCTCTGAGGGCACAACGCCTTTGTAGAACCTGGGTCACCCCATAACTTCCTAATGATACTCTCTGATAGATAAATAAACTCCCTCTCCCGCCCAGCTGTCCTCCGAATGACACCTGCGCAACCCCGGTGACTTCTAATTGCACCCGGGTGACACCAGCCCATTTTCTGCTGCAGGTGATGGCCACTCTAAAGGACAAGAATGTATGAGGAAAAACATCCTCTGCTCTCAGAGAGGAGCTTCTTGTCAAAACCAAAGGCTTTTAATTGTTTTACTGCCTCCACTGGCCTTGCAGCACTGCAGCTTTAGCCATCGCCATCTCCAAAGCATCCCTGAGCAATCAGTTCTCCGCTCTGCTCTTTAGGGGATCAGAGCTCTGCCAAGGTGTGCTGTGTGGAGGAGCAAAGCTCGCTCAGCACACGTGGCAGCAGAGCCTCCACGCCAGAAAGGAGCACGTGTGGCTTCTGGAGTCCCAGCTGGGTTAAAGCCACCTCTGGGTCCAGCTGAGCCAGCACTTGCTGCTTCAGCCCCTGCATCCGGCAGCTCCGCAGGGAAGGGGTTTCCAATCCTACCGAGATTGGAAAAAAAAAAAAAATAATCAAGCTCCACACAGGCATCTGCCGCATCGCCGCCTCCTCCCCTGCTGCAAACAGGGCACAGCTTTGCTACCGCTCTCTCCAGCGAGTCGCCCGATCCAGGGAGAGATACCGCCAGTAGCGGTTAGATAAAATGCAGCACAAGCCAGAGCCATCATCTACACGCTCAGCAAATTTTTTTTAATTGGGAATACAAGACCGGTGACGCTGACGTCTCTCGCCCAAGTATCTCGCCTATGTCCAACACAAGCCTTGAACTCCGATCACCTCCTAATCCCTCATATCCAGCATCATTACAGAGCGGTTTTGCTTTTCATTTAATTTCTCCCCCGAGGTAGAGGAGGGGAGCAGCAGCCAGCCCGGCTGGTTCTGGGCACCAGTTACACGCGCTGCCGCACCGAATCCCGGCGACGAGGCGGATACTCACCAGGGGTAGGAAAGTCAGCAGCGGCCGGACTCTCGGACGAGGTTTAAGTGTTGCTGTGCCGGAGTCGGTCATCGTCCCAAAGCGATTGTCACCATAGTACACTTCAATCACGTCACCTGAGGGGCAGAGAAGACTGTTAGCAGCAGCACCGCGTTTGAGGCGACAGGAAAGAACAACATTGGACACCACCTCATTTTAAGAAGCGCCCTGAGGAGTTTGCTGTGTCGTCTCCCAGGGATGGGCAAAACCCACTAGATTCTGAGGAGTATCTGGGTGTTTTGGAGCCAAGTTGATGATGGGAGGAGAAAGGTCCCTGGGGACCCCCAGGCAGGTGTCCATGAGGTGTAGAGACCCTGCCTGGAGCTCCAGACACTGGAGTTCAGAGAGCACAAGTGTCAAGTCTATTCTGAAAGACTCATTTCTAGCTGCGGCTAACTTCAGTTTACCTGA
Organism: Pedionomus torquatus; assembly: GCA_013398155.1. Classification (NCBI taxonomy): domain Eukaryota; kingdom Metazoa; phylum Chordata; class Aves; order Charadriiformes; family Pedionomidae; genus Pedionomus; species Pedionomus torquatus. The sequence continues at coordinate 18,550 of VZRU01007504.1, forward strand.
GGAGGGTCAGAAGTTAGCACAAACACTCAATTCCCTCCCCACTTTAAGTTCAGGGAAGGAAAACGCAACAGGATCAGCTCTTCATAGTGCCAGGAGGCTCTGACCCCCAGGAGAACGGGAGGTGGGTCCAGGGCCAGCGCCTGCAGAGGCGACACAAACCATCTCATACCCACGGGCAGGATCCCTCGGCAGCTGGAGTGGAGGGGAGGCAGGAGCGGAGTCTGCCCACCAGCCACAGCGCTCCTGCCCTTCCTCCCCTGCCGACCACCCTGACCTGCCCACAGCTAATTACGGGTTCTTTGCTCAGCCCTATCATGACAACGGGTCCCCGTCACTTACGCAGGGGAAAGGGACAGTGGGGACGTCCCTGACCCTTGGCTTGTGCTGAGCGGAGGGGAAGGGCTCGCTGCTCCGCTCGGACACCGCAATGGGACGGGGACGTGCTCCCCGAGGAGCTGTTTCCCCTCCATGGTCTGCTGCCAGCAGCTGAGGGAGGTGCCACAGTGTGGATGGACCCCCCCAGTACCCCCAGTACCCCCTTCTGCACACCACGGGGCAATTCCTCCCTGGCCCTGCTGTGAGTGGCACTGCAGGACAGGTCACACTGGCCACTGCGCTGCCACACTTCAGCCTGCCTCACGGAGAAAGGCTCCGAAGGGGTAATTTCTGCCCACAAAATACCCCTGTGAATGGAGACGCTACGGCAGAAAGCGGCCACCGAGCCCCGGCGTTCCACGCAGGTGGAGCCACCAGGCACCGCCGCTTCCCAGCCCCGTGCTTCTGCCTTCAACCACACCTTTTGGGCCGGTGTATTTCTGACAGCGAAGAAAGCTCATAAAATTAGTTTAATTACGTTCTTTGTGTCTGATTAACAGCATGAATTAACAAGCAGAAGCAGTGAAGCACGTAAACCCCACCTTGGCTGGAAGGAGACACACAAAATAACTCATAGCCAAGGAGACCAACATTAAAGAAAAAGTGAAAAGTGAGGGAAAGGGGGGGAATCGCTGCAGGATGGCTGTGACGGGAGAGAGAACTGCAGCAGAGCTCCCACCAACACAATTCCAGAGCGGTTTCGGTGCAAAAGCAGCAGCAAACAGCCCCAAAACACAAACACCAAGAAATAAACAGTTCTTTTTTTTTTTCCTATTAAAAATTTGGAAGCAGTCCTGGAAGCCGAGCCCACGCTACCGCGTGAGGCACAGACACAGCTTCTGCCCAGCGCCGAACAGCACCCAACACGCGGAGCAGGTGAGGGTTGTGTAAGCTCCGCGCACGGGCGGAGGGGCTGGGCTGCGTTTCCAAACCCCCGAAACCCACGGGCAGCGCTCACCCGAGGAGTCCCCGGGACCCCACAAACACCCAGCCGCTGCCACGGCCCCAGCCTGTGCCCTCCAAACGCCGGGGTACCCGGCCCACAACGGGCTGCCGTGACATTGGGGTCTCTGCCCTCCTTGGATGGGCGAAGATCGGGCAAGGAGCTCCCTTTGAAACAGGGGTTAGTAAAAGAAAAAAAAATAAATAGAAGAGGGCAGAGGCTTGTGTCCGTGTATTCATTCCCACAGAAGAAAACCACTTGCATGAACAACCAGAACGACGAACCTGAGCGCACCGGGGGCTGGGCATGAGCTACTTCAGCCTCTGCTGAAGTTACGGGTTTGGAGGCAGACGGATTCCACACAGCCTCGAAACGCGCCACCGAGTCCAGCAAGCGTGTCAGCTCTTCCCTTCTACACCTCGAGTTGCCCTGGGATACACCCCAGGTATCCAGCATCCTACCACTGTCCTTACAGCTTCCTCTCCCTTATCCCAAACTTCTCCCATTACAAGGTTTTCTTTACAAAAAAGAACACTTCCTTCCGCTTTCTAAACACTAATCAGCCCGTACTTCGGTTGGTGTGGTCCTACCGACAGCTTAACACCTCCCTGCCCGAGAGGGGCCCGAGCTGGAGGAGGAGCTGCCGGAGTGCCGAGGACAGCCGAGATGCCAGCAAATTATTACTATTTTTGCATAACCCCTTGGGTGACCCCACGTTTGGCGAGCGAGCAGCAAGAATTAATGCAACATCAGAGTTCGGATCCAGACAGCTTTGTGGAGCAGAGATGGAGTAGTTCAGAGATCTGAAACGATGAGAGTTTTATATTAAACCAGACACCAGGTAAACTCAGCAAGAAGCTGTATTAAAGATCACAAGGTCTTTGATCCTAGATTACTAAGCATCACTAACCTGAATGCATTTAATTAAGGCAAAATGAAGTGCTTGTAGTTGTGTTTTCTTTGCTAGATAAACAGGACTTGCCTGCTACGAGCCTGTCACCAGTAAGACCTGTGCTCTGCCAGCTTGGTTTCCTGGAAGGAGGGATGGGGAAACACACCTTCCGAGGCTGCGGGAAGCGGCTGGCCCCAACTACGCTTTGGCCACTTTTTGACAGTCAACCTGTTCCGGAGACATTTGAGTCCTCTCAGCCACGGGAAATAAAATAAACAACCTACAACGCGTGTAATGGAACTTCTTCCTCCTTCGGGGTTGCATCACCTGGAGTAGGCGTAGCAGGTTTGATGCTGGGGTACCCACAGCTCACAGCGAGGAGGCGGCACCAGTCACTATATTCAGGAATCTCTGAGTCAGTGACACGCAAACCTACACCCATTCCAAATTGCTTAACCTGTGTTTACTTTGTATGAAAAACTAAGGTGGGGATTAGCAGAAGAAGTGGACTCCTTTTGGCAGCAGCCCTGGCATGAAGCTACGCAGCAAATATTCAAGAGACAGGGCCGGGGATGGGGCTTCCCTGGGAAAAGACGGTGGCACCGGGGAAGCCGGGATACGGCAGAATCTGCCCTCGGACTGCTCAGCCGCGATCACGCTGCTCCTCGCGATGAGCCCACACCTCACACACACATTACTCCGACCACAGTCACCCGGCTTCTGCGTGTCACACTACCCTACACAAATTACATATAGATACATATAAATGCCGAGAGGATGCTAAGGAGTGATTCAACAGCTTCTATTCACGCTCAGATTTCAAGGGCTCCTGGCTCTTACTTTGCAAGCTGATCCGCACAGCAGTTCCCCACACCTCAAAGGAATGCCTTTGTACTGCAACTGCAGCCGTGGATATCAGGCTCCTAGTAAGAAGACACAGTGACTTTTTTTTTTTTTTTAAATCCAAACCACATCAGAGGGAAGCTTGAATCCTCCTGCGATTTACTGCAGTTAGAAATCAGCAATTTTCCTTTTGTGTTTAAGGGTTGTATGAAACTCTCCATCACATTTTCACTTTATCTTAGTTTCACCCGTGCGGCCTGCGGGGTGTAACCATCTCGCAACGGCTGTGACGGACACTGCTCCACATCCCGCGGCTCAGCAAAGCGGCGCTTCCATTCTGAAGCTTGGAAGCGTCTGTTGGAATCTTACAGCCACCGAACTTCATCCACAGAGTCCTATCTCTCATCTCCCTGGCTCCATTACTATTAACTTGGCTCCCTCCTACAAGAGCCTCC
>VZRU01007504.1:31695-51150 GCA_013398155.1 Pedionomus torquatus
TGCCCCATCCTTGGAAGTATTTAAGGCCAGGCTGGATGGGGCTTTGAGCAACCTGGTCTAGTGGGAGGTGTCCCTGCCCATGGCAGGGGGTTGGAACACGATGATCTTCAAGGTCCTTTCCAACTCTAACCATTCTATGATTCTATGATTCTATGATTCTCCACAGCCTCAGAAACCGTAAAAACAGTTTTTTAAGGTGAAAAATGTCCACAAAACCTCCTCACTTGCTGACTGTTCTGGGAGGAAGTAGGCTTCTCCCAGAATTTATATTTCCCTTTTAAGTTATTGAAATAGTGGGGCTTTATCTGCTGGTCTGGGATCCCTTTGAAACGAAGTGCCCTTTAATCCTTAAATATCAAATGTTGTGGCGGTGAGGAACAGGCGAGCGGCGTGAGAACACGCTCTGCGTTCCAGCAGAAACCGCGCCTTCCCGAGCCGTGCAGCATCCCTCGAGCCACGGCCGCCAGAGCAGCTCGGGTCTGCTTTCCTATTGTTTGAAAGTATAAATGCATTACAATTTCATTGTTTTTATTACCTGGGCCCGGTCCCATACGAGAAGGAGCTCGGGCCCTCTGTTCCCTGTGGAGAGGCTTTGCTGCCAGGGCTGGGGCTGGGCTGGAGCTGGAGCGGGGCATGGGATGGTTCCGGATCCGTCCCGGAGCTCCGGCGTGCGTTCAGTGGTCCCGTCTCCCCGGCGCAGGAGCAGCTCCAGGGCAGCAGATGGATGCTGTGTCTCCCAGGGGAAACACCACCCGCCTTTACTTGCAAACGATCTGAAATTGTGCCTTGTGCAAGATGAGAATTATATTTTTTGGCAACCCCAAGGGCTTAACGGGCTTAATCCTACTGCAAATAATACAGTTTGGTCCCTACAGCCTTTAGGTGTTTTGTTTGTGCCTTGGCCTTTACCTGCTCGTGTTTGAATGCATGCCTGGAAAGGGAATTGATGCACAGGAAATCCTGCTGGGAGCGGGGCTCAGCCGCTCTGTGTAGCTAATCTGGCTCTGGCAGCGCTGGGATGAAGCAGATGATCTCTTCTTGAACCTGCCCCGTGCTGCGGGGGCTTTGTTCATTGACAACACTCTGGATTATTCCCTCCCGAAGACTTCCCGTGGTTTATAGCATGTACCATTTTCCTTCCAAGTGCTTTGTGTCTCAGGGGGTTGTGCCGTCGGAGCGCCCCGTGGCAGGCACTGTGTGTTTTAGCGGGTTTGCTGGGAGCGGGGAACGTCCCGGGGCTGGTGGGACGGGAGCTCAGCCCGGCACAGCTTTGCACGGGTACCGTAACCCTGGCTGGAAGCCACCTGTGGGCCCAGCTGAACGTCTGCTGTGCCGTGGCGTGAGCTGGTGGTGGGCAAACACGGCGGGGGAAAGTCAGAGATAAAGCTCTTTGTGCTTTGGACGTGGCCAAATGTGAAGCAGACGCAGACACGTCACAGGGACAGGGCAGCGCCTTCCCCTCCGGAGCTGTCAGCGACCTGCTGGGGCAGTTGGGGGGCTCCATCCTCTCCCAAAGCTTTGCCCCTTGCAGCAGCGCAGAGCTGAGGGTGTGTGCAGACGGGATAACGCTAGGGCATCCACCGGGGCTCATCTTCATAAGCCCGATCCTCTTCAACCTCTGAATTACCACTGCTTTTCATAAAGAGGTTCCTTCGGCACACACAAGCTTTTGAGGCTTCGTTAGTCCCCAAGCTGGGGAACAAACGCACCGAGTTTGCTCGTTATCAACACAGAAGGGCTCTGCAGGGATCCGCGCGGAGCCCTCCCTGCCCGGTGCATCGCCCTTAAGAGTGGGCACCTGGGGGACACGCGACCCCCCAAGCCCCTGCTCTCAAGGTGGTGGCCACACGCTGAAGCCTTCTCACGGGGACTTCCAGAAATGAGCAGGAGAATCTCTTACTGCCCGGCTCTTTGCTCTTCAGCTCATTTAGTTTCTACCCTTCTGCTTTCAGGACGGCTACATAGACTTTATGGAGTACGTGGCAGCTCTGAGCCTGGTCCTGAAAGGGAAGGTGGATCAGAAGCTGCGGTGGTACTTCAAGCTCTACGATGTGGATGGGAATGGCTGCATTGACCGGGGGGAATTGTTAAACATCATCAAAGTGAGTGGGCTCAGCAGCTCTTTCCCTTTCCTTCACAGCTCAAGGTTATTCACCTCGGGTAGACGGAAACAGGAATATTCCAACCCAAAAGACAACTCCCTGCTAAATTAATAGGCAGCGGGTTTGGCCGCTGCCTGTCCTCTGCCGGGGGTCCCACCAGGCTGCCTCCCCAGCCAGAGCCGTCCCCAGCACCCTGCGGCTCCTGGGGGCTCCAACAGCAGCCCCCGCTCCTCTCTGTGGGGTCTTTAACCACGGCCACCGAACTCAGGCTGAGATAAGCACTTGAATTTAATCTAAAGATTTTCAGAGGTGAAGGGCTCCTGGCTTATCCCAGTATGGCCGCTTAATCCCTTAATGCACTGATTGCCTTTTTAAGTGACTTTAATCCCCAGTTTTTTAGAAAGGACTAACCCCTTTTAGAACTTGACTACCTGCAGAAAAAGTTTGGCCTCTCATGCCCGGTCACTTGGCCGCTTGTACCGACGGATACCTAAGTGTGTCCCCTGTGTCCGTCTTTCCCTCCAGGCCATCCGAGCAATCAACCGGTGCAACGAAACGATGACAGCCGAGGAATTCACAAACATGGTGTTCGACAAAATCGATATAAACGGAGACGGTGAGGAACCTTCTTCTGCAGTGCCAACCGCTGGTCCCACTCCCCCCGACCCCCAGCTCCCTCTGCCAGAGCAACTCCAGGTGCTGGATGTCCCAAAGCCCCAGGACATGGGGAGAAGGGGCAGAAAGCCACTCTCCGGGAAGGTTTAGCTCCTGGTCCCTTCCCTGTGCTCCATCCAGCCCAAGGCGATGCCACAAACTGTCCCTTGAGCTGGCAGGGAGGGGGGGGTCTGCAGGGGATCAGCTGTGATGGGGTCTGGGGTGTTCAATACACGGACCCAGGACCCCAAGGAAGGGCCCAGTTTTATGGTCCGTGAGCTCCTGGGGGGGCTGCTGGGAGGCTCCAGGGGAGGGAGGAGAAAGGCTGCAGGATTTAACATCCCTTCTCTGCACGTGCTCTCACAGGTGAGCTCTCCCTGGAGGAGTTCATGGAGGGCGTGCAGAAGGATGAGGTGCTGCTCGAGATCCTCACCCGCAGCCTGGACCTGACACACATCGTCCGATTGATCCAGAACGATGGGAAGAACCCACACGAGCAGGAGCAGGCGGCGGAGGCTGCCCCGTAGGCTCCCAGGACACCTTCCCTTCACCTCCACGGCCCGACCCCCCTGCTTTACTAAAACAAACGGGGTCGTGGTGGTGGGAGCCGGTGACCCGTCCCAGTGCCAGTAAGACAGAGGATAGACCATCCCACTAGCGCAGGGACTGGGATCTGCTCTAAAGACGCCCTTTCCCTGGGAGGGGGTTTGGGGGTACCCAGATCTCCCTGGGCACTGCCCTGGCTGCACCCCCGCCCCGTGCTCTTGAGGGGCAAAGCTGCTGCAAAGAGGGGGTGCTGCGAGGGCCGCCCCTCGCCTGGAAGCACAGAGCCCCCCCAGCTCTGCTGTGCGGGGGTCTCTGGACGCTGCTGCTGAGCGGGGAGGGGGGCAGAGGGTCTCCTCCCTGGGAAGGGGAGCGGCACCGCGCCAGGAGGCTTGAGAGGGCACTGAAAGAGCCTCCACATCCACCCCGAGGCCGTGGGCGACGCCGGCGTCTGCAGCCGCCGCGGGGGGATGCACCCTGGGGCTGCGCAACGCTTGGCCCCGGGGAGAGGGGTCCCCCGAGGACACACAGCAAACCTAGAAAGTAGACTGGAACCTTCTCTTCCCGTGCACCTGTCCAGAGACAACGATCAGCAGTTTTGGTTGCCTGCTCTTTAATTTGCTGTTATTATTATTATTTTAGCAATTGGTAGTAATAATGTAAGATAAAAACACCTATGACTTAGAAAGAGGAGAGTGGTGGAGGCGAACGCAGTGGCTTTTCTTTGTTTAAAAGCACTAAAACATTGAACGGTGCCTTTTTTTTACCAACTGTCTGAGCTTGAAGGGCGTGTTTCTCTTTGAAATACCTGCAAGGGCTGCAGCGGCAGCAACCCGAGAGGGAAAACTGGAAAGTTTATGAATGTCTGTAGGAATATTCCTGCGTGTCTTATGACCTGTACATCAGACTCTCCTGCAAGTTACGCTCCGTGGCACCCCCCGACACCAGGCGGTGTCAACTCCGATGGCAGCGAGTGGTCCACATGGGGTGGGAGGGGTGTCCTGCCGGAGACACAGCGTCTGCACATCGAGCATCCATGAGCACCTGAGCGTTCCCGAGCCGGGGATGGGCACCGCCAGCCTCACGGAACAGTGGGCTCAAGCAGTCACTCACGGAGTGAGACCCAGTCGCCGCTTATTACAGAGTGCTGGGTACAGCAGCCTCGCCTGCCAGTGCTAATTACCAGCGCCAGGAGCGGGGGCTGCCCCCAGGACCCAGCGCACACACAAGGGCACTGCCCCCCCGGTGCTGCCCCACGTCCCTGCGCCTCCGCTGCTCCTGCCGAGAGGTTTCCTCACCTGGTGGCAGCGAGTTTCAGGCGTGGTGAGGCAATACAGGGCACCAGGAGGGGTGTCCTGCCCAGCTGAAAGACTTGCTATTTAACACGGGGTGCTTGCAGTTCATAAACAACTTTCCAACTGTTTTTCCTGTGCATCTTTCTCATTTGACAGTGTTTCACCTGGAAGCTTTTGTACTTCCAACCTTATAGTGAACTAATAAACACATTTTACAAGATTATCTCGGGTTGTGCCTTTTCTTCTTTTAATCACCCATTCTATTTCCAGCAGGACAGATTCACCGTCTCGACTAAGTGCAGAAACCTTTTTCTTGGGCTTCATTAAAATAGTTCCTTCGCCAGAACAGCACGAGCGTGGGGAGAGATCTGCCTTCTTCACAACCAGTGCAAAAAAAAAGGGGCTGCTTCTGGGTTCTGGCTCCCTGTGAGCGCTGCCTGGACCTGGTCTGCGTGGAGCAAGCACAGTTTGCTTGATGGAAGCCTCACCCCCTGGGTACTGCTCCAACTCTTTCTTCCAGAGCTCTGCTTTACCCACCCACATTTCTAGGCACCTCCTGCTCCGCTCCTTCGTCTCCAGCAGCGGCGAGGAGGCAGCGAGTCCAGCGGGGGCTTTCTGCGCACCCCCCTCCGGGGACACGGTCAGTCCCGGCCGTGCTTCCCTCCGCCGGCCCAAGAAGCCGCAAGCAGCCGTCCTGAGCAGCCCAATTTCTATTTGTAAAGACAAAAGTTGTTCCAAAAGGGCTGTCCCAGAACTGCCAGCCGGCCAAAGGCACCTTCCAAACCTCAGCGTCTCTCTCCAGAGGATGTTTTTTCAGCCTCTAAGAAAGCAAATTAAAAATAATTAAAAACTAATATTGGGAGTCTCTTTGCGCTACCTCATGCATAATTAATTTATTTCAAAATAGTGGAGGCTTGTTCGGGTGCCAGCCCCGGCCTCACTGCTCACTCTTGTGACACTATCCCTGGCGAAGGAGCTGGTGAAGGCGGCGCAGCCTCTGCAGGGGAGCAGGAGTGGCTTTTTCGTCAGGTTGTCCCAAAGCGAGGGGGGGCAGAGGCTGCAGGACCCCGTGGCCGGTGTGGGGTCGGGTCCTGGCGCACTGCACATGGCCTGGGACACATCCCTGAAGCCAGGTGTGGTAAGAAGAGCTGAAGCTTCACCAAAACCGCCCAGCAAGGAGCTTCACGCAGCACCACGGCGTTTGTCTCACTGGGGTTTCGATGCCACCACAAAAGCCGCAGTGGGATGCGGGACTGCCCTTTGGGGTATCAGAGATGGGAGATCCGTGGAGCGTTTGAGGTCGGGAGGGTCCCGGGTGGGCTCTGCCCCCGGGGAGTCGGGGCTGCCCGGTGCTCGTCCCGGTGCCCGTCCCCGTAGTGCCCTCTGCCTGCCAGCGCCGGGCAGCGACCGGGAACCTCGGGGGACGAAACCGGGGGGGCTCCGAGGCAGCAACGTCCAGCGGGAGGGCGGTGATGGGCTCAGGAACCGAAAGTGCAGACACCCATCTGCTTCGGAGTGCCCCCGCACTGGGGTGTGAGGAGCAGAAGTTAAAGAAATGAAACCAAACAGGTTCTGGGGCAGCTGCTCCCGAAGGTCCCGTATCCCCCGGGGCCGCGGCCGCTCGGCTGTTCCCTGGCACACATCAGAGCCCACACCACCATTAACACAAGATCCTTAGGGGTAATATATTTGAGATACTTTCTAAGCTTCTGAGGTGCCCTTTCCTTCAAAAAGGGGGAGGAGGAAAGAAAGAAATTGCTATTTTCCTGTACTGCCAGGGCTGAGCAGCAGCACTGTGAGAAAACAACTGAGACAGACCACAAAAAGTCCCTCCAGCGACAGCTCAGGGCTGTGGAAGTCCTGGTGTGGCCCCTCCGTGTTTCAACATGACATTTTCAGGGGGAAACTGCACGTGGCTGCTTTGGGAACGGGCTGGACACCAGCCTTTCCTCCGGGCAGCCACCAAACCCCGGCTACCCACAGGTGAACCTCCCCTCTCGGAACATGGGGCGCACAGACAACCAAAGAGCACGGCTAAGCAGAGAGACAGATGTAATTATCCTCTTTCCTTCTCAGCACTTTCCCTGGGAACGCACCTTCCAGAGAATTTGAGGATGCGACGCCTCCTTGGCTCCTGATCCCAGGTGCCTCTCCCCAACAGCCACTTTCAGCAACACCCTCACCTTCAGCTTTCTAACCTGATTATTTCGCCTTCTATCCTACCCAACTTCAGAAGCATCAAGCATCAGAGCAGATGGTTGAAGCTCAGGAAAAAAAAAAAATTAAAAAAATCGCTTGGCATTTGCCTTTTCCAAGCCATCCTGTTTCCCAATTTAGACTCGAGAGAAATCCGATCAGTCAAATCCAATTCTAGCCGGGCAGTAAGTCTGGAAAAATGGATTATGCAAAATGCCTGACATCAACAGCTTGATGTAAATGTTGAATTGAGTTTGGGAGGAGATCAAAGTGCTTATACCCATGGATGTAAAAATAGGACTAAGACTAAAGCACCTCGCGATTTCTTGACATAAGATTACACCATTGATAGGAACAATTTTCCACTGGGTTATGCCAACACGAACGGCAGCAGCATCTGCCCTGGGCTGCCACCACGGCTCTTCCCTGGGCCAGAGGAGGGGGAAGCACCCCACATCCACTGCCAACCCCAACACTTCACTTTTCTTCAGGGCTCCTGTCTCAGTCCCCACACGGTCAGAACAGGGTCCATCTCACGGTAGCGCTCTCAGCTCGCTTCATTGAAAGGAACAATTTTAAATTCTATTCAGAATTATCTTCTCAGTCCCACACATGATTTTCACCATCACTACACAGAAGTTAACCAGAAGATACCCCTTTCTTCCTCTGCAGCTGCAATCACATCACTACTTCTGCCTGACCCACACCAGCTGTACCACACCGCACCTCCCTCACTGGTGTTATGTCTGTCTTAAAGACTGCAATTTTGCTCAGCTAGGCAGGTGCTTCACCTTCATTCTAAGTGAAAAATAAGTGCTACAGACCAGATAGGCTTTTAATAAATAATTCTTTATTAAATTCATGTGTTACAAAATTTCCACGAAGGACCACAGTGGTGCCCGGTGTTAGGATGCCCTCCACCACCGCAGCAGAGGACTGCTGGGCAGGGGGGACACCAAGCACCTTCCCAGCCTGATCTGACCAGCTGAACACAGCAAGAAAATGTAAAGCATTTAAGTAATATAGTATTCAACTAGAATAAGTAAACATGAGCTTATTTTGTGCCAGAAGCAGAAGTGTGTTTTGTTGGATGCATTGTCAAAATTCAAGGAATTAGGGACTCGTGTCCGACGGTGATAACATTTGTCCACGAGCTGGAAAAATCAGTGAAGCGGATCTTCTTTTCCGAGCCCTCAAGTCAGAAGGGAGATTTTTCTTTCAGATCTTGGGCTGATAAACTATTGGCTTGAATGAGCTTGAAACAGCTGCCTTGCAGCAGCAGAAACCAGAAGTCTAATCTGCTCCGATAAGCCAGCGCACCACGAGCTACTGTGTATTTACAGAGAACTCCCAGAAAGGCTGTTTAGAGGTGGGAATGTAGATGGATTTGAACTCCAGCACCGGTTGCGTCATATCCCGACTACTTCCTCACAGTCCTGAATTTAAACGTTGGTTAAATCGACAAGACTGCAAAGCAGCAAACTAATCAGCTAATGAAAAATACCTCAGTCATAATTAAAGGCCACAAAAAAGGGATCGCGAGTTTTTCCGTGGATGTGACTTGGCCCACTGATTTCATGGGGAAAATTAAAATAAAACAGACCAAAAGTCGTTATTTTCCTGGGGAAGTTTTTCTTGCAAATAGTCCAATAAATGGGAACCAAAAATACCGGTTCAACTCCTATTTTCTTTCCACGTTCACGTACACACAGCGGTGTGGGGGTTGGCCGTAAGGACAGCAGAGCTCAGCCTACAACCTGTGCGAGTTTGATCTGTGGTCTGTGGCTAAGTAAGTCCAGTGTAAAACCACTGAACTAAGCCATAACTCAGGTTTTTCTGTCACTTGTTCCATTCTGCCATTGTCCTGCCAATAAAGCGCTGCAGATCCTCTCATTGCAGAGACCCTGCCCAGCAAAACCCTGCTCTTCCCTCGCCTCTCCTACGTAAAACTTCTCCCAGTGCAGAGAAAGTCCTGGAGCTCGTTCAGGCTTCGCAGGGCAGGAAAGGCTGCTTCAGTGAGATGTCTCTGTAAGAAACGGGGGCTCAAAAGGAGCAGCATCCCACTTGTGCAAATCTGCCCTCTAAATGTGGCTGTGAAGAGGCACCGTTTCTACTGCTGTGCAGGGTTTGGAAATAGTGTTTTTCCAGCCCCACAGCAGCCCAGGTCCCTGAGGAGGTACAAGGAGCAGCGTCTGGTCCTCGGGAGGCAGGTGCAAGGACCACTCCACCTGCCCAGCACACCCCTCTTATTTTCCTCTGCTCTCTGTACTGTCTTGGCTACCCCTTCCCATCCAATTCTCATATTTGATAGTGATATGTTGGTGTTCAATAATTTTACATGAGTGCTATAATCTAAATACGCATCGATATTACTATGCATAACAGACACCCTGATCGTATAAAGCTGCCAGAGCACCGTGCTGGTCGGCAGGTTTGGCTCAAAGCGTTTGTATCTCTGCAGGGATGAACGCTGCAGACACTGGTCTGCACTGGAGATGGTACCACTGCCTCAGGATTTCTCCCTTCCCAACCCCGCCTGTCATCAGAATAAAGCCCTGCCCAGGATCTGCTGCAGGAAGCCACAAAAAGTTTGTTCCTTGAGGTGTAACCGAAAACCAGAGCCGGTAAACACAGCATTGTATACACAGAAAGACTTATTCATGGGCCAAAAATAGTCTCTGGGTACCAGCAGCACATGGGGTTTAGACTGAGACAGGGCTTCTTACACCACTGATGTTTTCGTCTGGATGCTGAGATCGTATTAGAAAGGAAAGCCACAGCTGTAGCCAGCGTCACATTTTCAGCTGTATCAGAAGCGAATTCTCTCAGAACAAAGCACTCTTTCTCCTCTGCTCGGAGATCCATCCCCCAGGGTTGACATCCATTTGCAACATCTTCATCACCCACTTGTCTTTCCTGGCCCCATCAATGAATTCATCAAGAGACAACTGGCCTGTGTAGGAGATGAGGGGGACAGGAGATGGGGAGAGAAGACATGACAGATAAGACACAAGAAGAGGAAGGCGGGAGTAAAAGCCATCTAAGCTTCAGAAAAATATTCTAATAAGACAGAAACTCTACGTCATTTCCCCGCAGAGCGTGGGCCAGTTAGGCAGGACAAACCCCCATGCCATAACCCAGCACGTTCACACCAGCCCTGCAGTGGTGCAGGCTCCTCCATAAGGATGCAAGTCTGATCCTGCCAACCCCAGTTTGACCCGAGCCACTGTTTGGGCTCAAGCTATTTGTGCTGGGACTGGGACCTGCACGGGGGGGCTTTCGGAGGATGAGATCTGTGTGGCATCAAAATCCAGACAGAACAGTGACCCCTGCGTGTTTTACATTACAACAAGGAAGATTATTTCCTCCTACTGCCCCGAGTTATTCTTGATTCTAATAAACAGACCGGAACCCAACGTGTCTGATATGAGTAACAGAATAGTCCAAAGTGATTTATTGATAGACATAATTAAAGCCGGCCGGTCCAGCACGAATGCAATCTGAGCCATCGATCTCTTACCATCCCCGTTCTCATCCACCAACTGAAATATCCTGTCCACGACCTCCTCCGGGGTGAGCAATGGTGTCCTCTCCTCCACCTCCGACCGACACACTTTCTTCAGCTTGTAGATAGACTGAAAAGAAGTTCACAGATCAGGAAAAGGACTGGAAAAGCCAAGAGCAGGGAACTCCATTACCTTCCCAACAGCATAAAAGTCTTACATGAAGGCTGCAGTTTTAACCTTTCTAGAAAGATCTGCCACTTGACAGCTTCAGACCTTTAATGAAACCGACCTCGGGCTCACACACGCTGTGGTTCACTTCGTTCGATCTTTGAAGCTGCTGCCCTCCTACTCTCCTTACACACACTGGCCAGACCTCAGGGTTCCTTTGCAAAGAACAAGGCACGAGTTTCACAGATGGGAAAATCATCTGACTTTTCAGGGTGACTTTTTTCTAACATCTGAGGCCAGGCACATCTGGATTTACCAGCCCTCTCTCCCAGGGAGCTCGTGCCCAAGCTGCAAGAGCAAACCTGTATTAGCACATATTTTGACCCGTAGTTTCTGTTCCACTTTGTCACTGGAAAAGGGCAGATTTTATCTATTCCTCCCATGACAACCACACGTTCATTATTAACTTTACTCCTTCAGCTGAAGGGTTTTGTCTGAAGTCTTCCCAGAGAAGGGATTAGCAAGGGCCTAACACAGCTCTGGCCAATTCCTGCCTGACCTCAAAACTATAATTGACTCAGACAAGCTGCTGAGGTGCTCCCACACCTGGTGCTGCAGGTAACACCTGGCCACACTTTCCAGCCAAAAGGACCTGCTTTCCACAGATTCAACTTGCATTTTTTTTCCTTTATATGGCATTTCACCCAGGATCCTGAAGTGTCTGATAACCACTGAGACGCCTCACGAGTACTGGTGTCCTGTGGTGCAGGGGCAACTCCAGCACGATCACCAAGACATCTACCCAAAGAACACAGGCATCCTGTTGCTATGCCCATTCCTCCACTCACACCCTCACACAGTCAGTAATTAAAGTGCAGAATGTAACAGAAACCCAGAGAGAATAATTACAAAAGGGATTTCTGTACTAATTTGTGCCTCTCGGTGTATTCTCACCAGCTACTTGGGCAGGAAACTCAGCTCCTGTACGGACCATGGGGTGAAACCCTCTGCAATAAATCTTGGTGGAAAAAGGTGGAAAGGAAAGGCAGAGCAGAGTCACAGAACCCCACAACGGCACCCAGATGCCCAGCAACAGGGGCCAGGCTGCCCACAGTGGCTTTGACCCAGCCCTCGGTCTCCCCATCGGGCTCCATCAGACCACGGAGCACACGACCTTTCCCACCAAGGGCAGGCGTTTTCCCTTCATCACTGCCCACAGCTGCCTTGAAACCTCATTATCACAAAAACCATACACATCATTGCATTGCCAAAGAACCGTGATTGCTTAAAGAAGCAATGAGGCAATGCCCACTTACCTCAACAATTTCCAGCAGCTCAGGTTTATCTATGCAGCCATTCCCATCCTTGTCATATACTTTGAATGTCCACCTCAGCTTGTGTTCCAGTTTTCCTCGTAAAACAAGATTCAAGGCAGCTACGTATTCCAGAAAATCAATGGTATTATCCTGCAGAAACAGAAAAAGCAGCTGAATGACACTTAACTGGGCACAGCTGATAGAAACCTGCTTACAAAACCTCGATGAAATTCCACCAAGAAGATATTCCATGGGGCAGCTATTTATTTTCCACTCTGTAGAAGACTCGCGCCAGCTCAGGACCAAGGATGAGTTCCCAAGCAGTGACAGTTCTCTACTGTCAAAGCAGTTTTCCTACACTATGATAAGAGGAGACACCTGCCAGGATCCCAATATAAATACCCCAAGGCAAGATGGATTGCACAGAGGATGAGGGGAGGCAGATGGGGATCAGTGCAGGAGGCACTGAGTTTTGGGAAGGGATTGCTGTTCTCAACAGCCTCAGCTGCTTCACTGATGAGACCAACGCCCAACCACAACTCCTTTCTTCCACCTTTCCTCTTTGTTTGATCTTGATTCTTCTGAGGAAGAAAGACCATGAAAACATCATATTTCAGAAGGCAGCAGCATGAACACCCACAATAAAGGGCTTACGAAGGCATTTGTCCTCCAAAAGGCTTCAGAGACAGTGAGGGGATGCAGAGCTCCCTGGGCAGCCTCCGTAGATGTCCTCATGCAGAGCAGAGCCCCAGGGCTCAGCCACAGCCCCGTGTCCCCAGACACCCCCTAACCCAGGGAGCACACACACCCCCCCGGCACATCCTACACTGAGAGGCTTTGCAGTAACTGCGAGTGAGAACTTTCAAGGCAAATAAACATAAAAAGGCAGTTTAGGATTTGGGTTTATTTCCTTGCCTTATTACCGGTAATCCTTCAGATTGTTAGGTCCTGCTCAACTGATCATACACCACGGGCTTATTTAAGCACACACATGACCCCAGGCCTAATTCACTGCTCTTAATACATGCAAGTACAGTCTTTGCTCTGTGACCCTTTCTGCACGTCTTTCGTAACAGAATTTGGACCTGGACCTTTGTTTTTTTTTTTTGCAGGAACCTGGGCTTTGCAAACTTCAAGTTCTGACACAAATCCATCTGCCCACACCTTTCACAGCTGTTCTTATCCTCTCTCACAAACTGACTTTTGTCACCACCTCCAACACCACTGGTTTCAAAGGAAGCTTAAGGGACATTCGTATACCTGGGGGACAACAGACTTGTCTCCCCTTTTCTTCTGCTGATACAGAGCAACAAACAACCTCACGCTCTGAATACGATCAACACCTTCAGGAAAAAAAATTAACTAGTTTGGAAAGCATCGCTTACCCCTTTCAAGACGGGACAGGCAACCGTATTGCATTTCTTTTGAGTCTCTAAAGTATCCCAGGCCGGTGCTACAGCGTCCTTCGCACCACCACCCGGGTATGCAGGAACTGCTACTGAACCAGAAAGCCCACTTTTCCCAGGTGTCTGATGACAAATACAGCAAAGGGAATCAAAACCAGAATGTCTGAATTGTTCAACATTCCTTCACATTCCAGCAGGTAAAAATCAACAGTTTGTCACACTCCGCCTGTTCCTACTGTACACATACGCCTCCTCCAACATATAGCAAACTCAAGTAGGACTTTCCCACACTGTAATTCCCCCTCTATCATCACAGATAAATATTCTTATTCCATGTAACAACCTTGGTTGTTCCAGGATCTTTCAACCATACTGTCTCAGAACACGACTCTCTAAATCTCAACCTTTTGATCAATCTTTAGTCCCTTAAGGGGATGCTCTCTCCTTATTTCATGTGCAGATTTATGAGAAGAATCCGTTCCAGCACGCACAGAGCGGTGCAGCGTGTGCTCCTTCTCCTGCCCTAGCAGCTCCATCACCCTCGCCTTAGTCTCATGAAGCACGGTAACAAGAGTGGGAACTGCACCGAAAACACCCCAAAATTACAGAAAGAGGAGGTGCAGATTATTAGACAAATCCCTGTAAAACTCCTTGCCACTTACCCCATTCTTATCAAAAGCTCTGAACATGTTTTCGATGTAGTCTGCTGCTTCACGGTTATCCTGGACCCCAAAGAACTGCTTGAATTCGTGCATGAAGAGAGTCCCACTGGGACATTCCACCACAAACTTCTTATACCATTCCTGCAACTCGGCAACATCGATCTCCCCTTGCTCCCCCTCGGTGTTGGTGAACTGCTGTCCCATTCCTCTCCGCAAAGTGGGATTCCAAGAAGGAGAAGGAAGAAAAGGAAAATCCTGCCAAAGTCCTTTGCCTGTATCGTCCGTTTATCACCTTTAAGTGCTTTTCCCTTCGCTGTTTTTCTTCTCTTCGCCTTGTGCCTTTATTTGATGCTAATATTGTGTCTTGCTATTCCGACGCCTTTTTTTGAGCTTTGTTTTCTTCTTCCTCTTTCTTTCCTACAGTTTTTACCTCCACAGCTTTGTGTGCTCACCTGGTGATGGTAGAGTTGCTTCTCTGCATTAGGACAGCATAACACGCAGTATCAGACATGTATAAAAATAGTTAAGATCATTAGGAGATTCCCACCTCAGAGTCACAAAGACCTTCAGATGTTCCGAGCTGTGCCCTATTTAGAACCAGGCTCCGGAGGCTTAGAGTCCTTCTGCACATTAATAACTTCATGTCAAGGAATTTAGGAGCTCCCTTTGCGCATGAACAACTCCACATGCTTTGCTGTAGTTTTTCTAGAAAATAAAGAGGATTGTAAGTGAACTTCCCTACCATTTGCTTTTCAATACTGACCTGCATTACCCACCCAGGGGGGTACTCTGCCTTTCAGGGAAATAAGGCAACACTTACAGAGAGCAAACCCTGAAAAAATAAGGGCATAAAACTAGCACGACTCACCTTAAAAAGCTAGCGGTGCACAGCGTTAACTGAATGTCTATTAAGGGCTTCATACTGTCCAAGATGGTTGAGAGAAGTAATAAAAGCACATGGATATCAGTGCACGCATTGGTCTTACCCTCACAACTCAGTCTTAAGATTTCTAGTTAAAAACAACAGGAAAATTTTATTTCCTTATTTTTTTTTAAAGTATTGAGCTCTGCTTATTTCCCTTCCCTCTTCTGTGTCTTTACCCACTGACGTAATGCTCCTGCTTACCCTGAACATTTTATTATGGGTATAACATACAACTCTGCCTCTGGTGCCTCTGTTTCCCACCCACCTCCTGCCCACAGCCCCCCCACTCCTCTTTCCTCTGCTCACTGCAGCCACCAGCTTTTATCCCAACCATACCAGGTGTTCTGAATCCAACCATGAGCTGTGTCAGCTGCAAAGAAATGACCTGTAGCTATAAAAGTGTCTGAGCCAGCCTGGTGCCTAGTTAGGGTTCTTCTTTTAAGAAGATTAGAGCAGCAATGATAGGGAACAAGAGAGTCCTCCTTGTAGTAGTGCTAAGGCCTGGAAGGATTTCAGTTCTTCATTTTTTTGAAACTTTTTTTTAGTTTGGGAAGAAAAATTTTTCACATAAGGGAAAAAAAACCTCTTAAGAAGCCATCTATGATCTTATATTGTGGGTCAATAAAGAAACTTGTATTCTTCTATTAGAACAGGGTTTGTTCTGAATCTATCCACACCTGTAAGTAGCCCATCAGTGGGATTGCACATGTGTATGTATAAGTGTGTCTAAGTGGAGCTGAAGTACAGCATGACCTCGTGTTCCTGTACAGAAGGATGCCCAGCTGATGTACAGCTTCATTGAAGAGTCTTAAGTGAGAGACAGTTCAGCAGCAGTTTGGAGGTGGATGAGAAGGACCAGAGGCGTTGCTGGAAAGGCTAAGACTGCTCTATTCCAATGAAAAGGTATTCTTTTAACTTATTAACGAAGATGCATTCTGCTTGTTGATCTTTCTGCCTAGAAGAATCCAACAGGATTAAAAAACTCAATCTTCCCTTTTATAAACACTTCAGATTAATTCAGCCCATTGCTTGTCTTCAGTGGAGTGGCTTGAGGTCTGGTCACTGAAAAAAGTTATACTGGGTCTATCCCCAGTGTTTGCCTCTTCCTGAGTCCTTCTTGAAGGAAGCCTTGGGCAGCCACAGTCTCTGTGGCATTTATAAAACAGTTCTGTTGCATTCTCTGTTTCCCCATGCTCTGCTACGCATACCATTAGAAGGAATAGCTTTTTTTCCTCCGTGACATTTCTTGACTCATCCTGGCTAACATCATGAGAGCGTGAGTTCCCTGGGTGGCAAATGGTCTTCAAGACGCAGAGGTGGTTTGGGGGTGGGCTGGGGGTGCTCAGCACACTTTTTCCTGCCACAGAGCTGGGGTTTCACTCGTGTGGGTGCGAAGCCTTTCTCCATTTCGTGCCGCTGTGGAATGCGAGCGCCGAGAGCAGCCAGCAAGACTCCACATGCCCAGGACGTTGTCTTGCCTCGTTGCATAATTTTGTTTTGCCTTATGGGAACTCAGTGATCTGTTCCCAGGAGAGAAAATGGTTCCCCTTTGTTTTGATGACTACAGCCTTTGCTGGCTGGAACAAAGGGCCGCAGGAGACCGGGGTAAGGAAGCCTTGCTGGTGCCACTGCAGGTATCAGGAGGTGCAATCATGTTGATAAAGGTACTGACGTTAATTTGGCATTGAATTAAATTAAACCCCATAGCTCCTGGTATGAAAATTTCTCCGTGTGTGCTCTGCAGACTGTACTGACAGAGCTGCTGCCTCTCCGCCAGCAGGATGTCACCTCCTGAAGTACAGTTTATCAGCCAAAGGATTTCTTCTCTGGGTTTGGAAAAAGATGGAGGTAGAGGTAAATACAAGTGCAGAGAACTGAAAATAAAAAGAATGGTTTCTAGAAAACACTAAAGATGTTGGTGCTATTTGGCTGCCTGAAGGGTTAGGATCGGTGTTGTACGTATTATGTCAGAGTGAACACTTTGGATGATTAATTGCGAAGGGGTAATATCTGATTGCATGTCCTGCCTAATGAGCTATCCCTAGATTATCACCTATATAGCTCAAAAGCTGCAGAGCTTCCCAGCCAAGAGCATGGAAAAAGACAGCGTCTTTCCTGTCGGTTCACAACACAGCGTGCTGCCACATGCTTCAGCAGAGGCTGGTAAAACTCCAGGAAGAAAAAAAAAAAAAGAACCAACAAACCCTGCAGAGGCCTGGGAAGACTCATTTGTTTGGCATCTGTGCTACCACTGGGTGAGGGCACAGAGGCCGCACCAAGGGTGGCAGGGCACAGGCAGGTACCACTGCCTGATGTGAGAGGACCAGCCTCATTGAATCCCAGGGCTGGACCAGACCCTTCTCCCTCACTGGAGTGGCCCTCGCCGTGTCCTTTTGCCATATTGCTCCATTATTTTAAATACCCCGGTCCTGATCTGCCCTAATAACCCTCTGTTGGGTTGAGCAACCCAGAGCGTCCCCACAGGGGACTGAGAAAGGGCGAAGCTGGTGATGCTGAACATCATCTGTCAGTGTCTGCTTCCACAGCTGCCTGAGCATCAGGCCACAAAGGAAAGCAAAGCAAACCTGAAGCATCCTTAAATTTACCCGTCTTTGCCAGGCAGGATGGCCGTGTGGCCTGGAAGGGAATGTGGGGAGGGTGAATGGCAGCTTTGTGCTGCCCCATCTGAGGAGAGATCAAAGATCCCTCATGCTCCGGCCGGGCATTCAGCAAAACATCTCTCTGCGTCTCTTCCCTGTCGCTCACCGCACTGCCCATGCCAACGCACGTCTTTATCCAGCAGGAATAACAACTGGGTGGACGGCAGGGCTGCAGGGGCAGCTCTCCCTTGTTTGCCCATCAAAAACGGTCAGGTACAACAGACCAAACCCATCCGAAATCCACCGCTTGCAGTGCTACCCCACAGAGAAACCCCACTGACCTTCCAGTGTCACCCACAAGACACCATCGTCTTCTGCTTCCTGCCAGACAGATTTTATGACGTGCTGACAAACTCCTGTTAAAGGGTACCTCTGAGTGGCTGCGCGCCAGCGATTAACGGAGCCTGAAACATCCACCTGGCGAGGCAAACTTTCCAAGAGAAACCCAGAATTACATTTTCTCTGTGCGTGTGAAGATCTTAAATTTGCACAGCTGCAAAGTCTTGGTGCAAGACTGACCTTTGGATGTAAACCAGCCTCTGCAAAATCAGGATTCAGCACTATCCGCGGTGTTCAGGATGGGAAAGGGAAGGGAAATTCCCAATGTTTTTTTTCTGCTCCGTTGAAACCGAATAGTGAAGTGTTGTATGAGCTCCTGAAACCAAGATTCACCACTGAGTCACGGCTCTCCACCTACGAGGAAAAGAAATGAGACGTGAGGCCGGTGGAGATCGCAGTGGAAGGCTGCAGCCGGGCCGGGGGGGAGATGCCGCGGAGCCCCCTGGCAGCNTTCTTGAAGGAAGCCTTGGGCAGCCACAGTCTCTGTGGCATTTATAAAACAGTTCTGTTGCATTCTCTGTTTCCCCATGCTCTGCTACGCATACCATTAGAAGGAATAGCTTTTTTTCCTCCATGACATTTCTTGACTCATCCTGGCTAACATCATGAGAGCGTGAGTTCCCTGGGTGGCAAATGGTCTTCAAGACGCAGAGGTGGTTTGGGGGTGGGCTGGGGGTGCTCAGCACACTTTTTCCTGCCACAGAGCTGGGGTTTCACTCGTGTGGGTGCGAAGCCTTTCTCCATTTCGTGCCGCTGTGGAATGCGAGCGCCGAGAGCAGCCAGCAAGACTCCACATGCCCAGGACGTTGTCTTGCCTCGTTGCATAATTTTGTTTTGCCTTATGGGAACTCAGTGATCTGTTCCCAGGAGAGAAAATGGTTCCCCTTTGTTTTGATGACTACAGCCTTTGCTGGCTGGAACAAAGGGCCGCAGGAGACCGGGGTAAGGAAGCCTTGCTGGTGCCACTGCAGGTATCAGGAGGTGCAATCGTGTTGATAAAGGTACTGACGTTAATTTGGCATTGAATTAAATTAAACCCCATAGCTCCTGGTATGAAAATTTCTCCGTGTGTGCTCTGCAGACTGTACTGACAGAGCTGCTGCCTCTCCGCCAGCAGGATGTCACCTCCTGAAGTACAGTTTATCAGCCAAAGGATTTCTTCTCTGGGTTTGGAAAAAGATGGAGGTAGAGGTAAATACAAGTGCAGAGAACTGAAAATAAAAAGAATGGTTTCTAGAAAACACTAAAGATGTTGGTGCTATTTGGCTGCCTGAAGGGTTAGGATCGGTGTTGTACGTATTATGTCAGAGTGAACACTTTGGATGATTAATTGCGAAGGGGTAATATCTGATTGCATGTCCTGCCTAATGAGCTATCCCTAGATTATCACCTATATAGCTCAAAAGCTGCAGAGTTTCCCAGCCAAGAGCATGGAAAAAGACAGCGTCTTTCCTGTCGGTTCACAACACAGCGTGCTGCCACATGCTTCAGCAGAGGCTGGTAAAACTCCAGGAGAAAAAAAAAAAAAAGAACCAACAAACCCTGCAGAGGGCTGGGAAGACTCATTTGTTTGGCATCTGTGCTACCACTGGGTGAGGGCACAGAGGCCTCACCAAGGGTGGCAGGGCACAGGCAGGCACCACTGCCTGACGTGAGAGGACCAGCCTCAGTGAATCCCAGGGC
>VZRU01007505.1:0-50223 GCA_013398155.1 Pedionomus torquatus
ATCCATCACCCATCCATCACCCATCCATCACTGGCCATTTCTCACCGTGGGGGGGGTCCCTCCCCATCACTGGCCATTTCTCACCGTGAGGGGGGGGGTCCCTCCCCATCCATCACCCATCCATCACCCATCCATCACTGGCCATTTCTCACCGTGGGGGGGGTCCCTCCCCATCACTGGCCATTTCTCACCGTGGGGGGGTCCCTCCCCATCACCGGCCATTTCTCACCGTGGGGGGGTGTCCCTCCCCATCACTGACCATTTCTCATCGCTCCTTTGCTGCAAACTCCGCCTTCAGCTCAGTCCCACCTGGGAATCTGAAATACCCTCAGCCCCTGAACTCCATAAACTGGGGGATGAAGGAAAGAAACGCGTTCAGCGACATAAATATTCCCCAGTTCTTGGCTGCGCGCTTGGCCCGGCGCCGTGAAGGGACCCGGGATCCACGGCCAGGGTGTGGGGTAACCACCCCACACACATCTCTTTACACCGGTTGCTCTTACAGCGGTTGCTCTGGGGGAAGGTGAAAGACACCTTTTGGAGAACTCCTAAATAGCACAAAACCCGCTGACGACTGTAACAGTTAACGACCGACAAAGACTTACCTTCTTCCTCCATCACGGGTGAATTTCACATCACGCCAAGCTCGTCCTGTCACAAAACGTAGTGATCTGCACGCACCCAGAACAGTTCCCGCTAAACACACCGCAAGAGATTAAAACCTTCAGAATATTACTGCAGTAAATCATTATAAAGGCAACATCTGCTCAAACAGGTGACTATCGGGACCTTTTATGTGCATTAGTTCACAGGAGGCCATAAGGAAATGAGTGAAAGAGCTTTTCCTGGGTACAGGTAGAGCATCAGGCGACATTTAAGTAGCTAATATGTCAATCAGTTAATATCCCATTAGCAGCAAATGAAAAAGTGGCTTATTATGACAGTAGCAAAATGATTAATTTGTTAGCCTGTAGGGTTTTATTTCGATTTAATGCTTAAAATAGACAATACTAAATGAGTTATCCTGCCCCTCTCTGATCTGTGCTGGGAGAAGTTTGGAAACCTCAGCATATTTTTGCTCAGAACATGGAAGAAAGCATCTACATCACATTTGCTAAAATTAGACAGCACAACTGTTCCTTTTTTTTTTTTGTCTTTAATGCTAGCTTTCCTCCTCAACTTTAGATCCGAATGGTTTCTTGCCTTTGCTTGCCAGGAAAAAGAGTGTCTTTGGCTATCAGAGAGGAAGGAAAGGCTGAGTAAGGGTTTGAGAGATCTCATCAAGGCTCCTGGGCAGCTGATCTGAAACATCCCAAGTCCAGGTGCCGCTTCAAGACCCTGCCACGGCAGCAGCAACGCGATTACGGAGGAACGACCACAAACGTGGGCACAGGAAACATGGGTGCACATCTCCAGCACCCACTCGCCTCCCTCACCTTGGGCACTTCTCCACATTGTGCTAAACTCGGGCAAAAAGTTGACCCATAACAAGTTCCATCTAAACGTGAGGAGGAACTTCTTCACTTTGAGGGTGGCAGAGCCCTGGCAGAGGCTGCCCAGAGAGGTGGGGGAGTCTCCATCCATGGAGACATTCAAACCCTGCCTGGACACGTTCCTGTGGGACCTGCTCTGGGTGGTCCTGCTTTGGCAGGGGGTAGGAGATGATCTCCAGAGGTCCCTTCCAACCCCATAGCATTCTGTGATTCTGTGTGGAAAGCTGTGGAACAGCCACCCTGGCAGAAGAAATAGAAGCACCCTTAAAGGGGGTGATATCATCACCCAGTGATATTTCTAAAGCTGTTCTCATCTGCTCAAAGACAGCTATTTAAAATACTTGTTTTAAAACCACAGTTCTTACTGCCCACAGACCTATTTCAGAACAGCAGTTCTTGAACTTTGAATAAATTCCGTAACTTGAATCCAGTAGGGACAAGGTTCAGAAAGTAATAACGGATCTTCAGGTGACACTTAGCTTTTCCTTCCCATCATCATGTTGCAAGAACCTAAGTAGTACAGAATAAGATAAATGAAGAAATTAAAGGCCTGATAAACACGGTCGTTCAATATTCAACATCTACACAGCGCCAAACTTTAAAAACTTCCCTATGATTTATGTTGTACCCAAAGGAGCAGAACTGAGCTCCCAGGTGTAACTTCTAGCTCCATTACGCCAACTGCCAACGGGGCCAATTTTCTTTCCTTTTAGCAATGAGCTGAAAAGGTTGTCAAAAGAAATAATTTAAAAATTATTAATGTCATTGCAAACTGGCTTATTTAGCCTTGCTGAGCAAAGGCAAGGAATGGATATTACCTGTTGTATAAACACACATGGGGAGGGACTCTTTATCAGGGAGGGGAGCCACAGGACAAGGGGTAGTGGTTTTAAATTGAAGGAGGGGAGATTTAGATGAGATATTGGGAAGAACTTCTTTGCTGGGAGGGTGGTGAGACCCTGTCCCAGAGAAGCTGTGGCTGCCCCATCCCTGGAGGGGTTCAAGGCCAGGTTGGAAGGGGATTTGGGCAACCTGGTGTGGTGGGAGGTGTCCCTGCCCAGGGCAGGGGGTGGCACTGGGGGAGCTTTAAGGTCCCTTCCAACACTAACCATTCTATGACTCTATGAGGGGACGCAATTGGGAGGGAAGAAGAAGAGCTATAGCTGAAGGACAACGTTGGGATGAGAACAAGGGGGAACAGAGTCAGAAAATACAAGATATACATCTGCATTATTTATATGTATTTTTTATACAAAAGCTGATTCATTCCCCTGGTAAAGCCATAGGTTATGTATAAATCTTCCCTGTAATTAAATGAAGAAAGATAACTACTTAGGAAACGTCACGGACTGGAGTCACACTTAAAAGAAGAGAATGGAACCTGCTTGTTAAATGCCTGCGGGTTTGTACCCGGTCCTGCTGTCACACAGCTTTGCCATCCCCTGCCAAGGAGTTGCGGGAAGCGATAGGATTTCCAGGTAATGTGGATGAACTTTGCCTTCCGCAGCTCTGCTAATGCGTGCGGCAGCTGGGCAGGCTAAAGCGAGAAGATGCTCCAGAGAACAAGCAGTGCCAAATCTTTCTTGGCAATCATTAAGGAAGGAAAGTGATGAAGGATGGTTGGCCAGCCCACCCCAGCTCCCCCCTTGCAACCACCACAATAGAACCAGCACGGTTCCGGCGGCCAAGGCTCAGCATCGGCCGCAGAAGAGCAAGAGCACATAAATATCCTCAAATTGTGCTACATCAGCACTTCGGAAGAGCCTGAAAATGTTCTCCAAGTGGCAGAACAGGGGAGGAAATGCACAGAACTGAGCCTTGTGCCCACATTTGTACTACCAGCCTCTACCCTGGCCACTGATGGAGCTGTGATCTGCACTGGGTGTCTTTGGCCCCTCCTTAGGTGGGGTTCTAGTGGGCAGTGGGCACCTATAATCACTGCCAGCCATTTCTGCTAAGGTATCCTCTGGCGTAGGACATCTCTTTGCAGCAGAAACATATTTCGTCTTATAGGAACCTCTCTAAGTCTAAATTTGTCTTCTGGAAAGTGCCCAGAGGGAAAATGGCACAAGAATATGAGAAACTCTGTACAGCGATAATTCTGTGCTAAAATAACAGAATTATTCATCACAGGCATCAGTGGGAATCAATTTACATCAGGTCTGAATCTTCATTTTGTGGATTCCACAGACTACCGTAATGCACTAAGCCAGGAATTTTGTTCCCACTATGGAGTTACTGGATGCTTGGGAAAAAGGATTAAAAGTCTCTTTGTGGAGTTTTAGTGTAATTGCAACAAACCCCATAGAATTTTCTGCAACACCCAATCGCTTTTACTCCAACTGAATTCTTAAAGGTTTATCCGCCAGGGTATTTTGCCATGAAAATTCTAAAACCCGCAAATGTAAAATATATGTTTTAAAGTGTAATGAAAAGAGCATTCCTGGAAGTATCTGAAATTCTAGCGCTACAGCATCAGCAAGCTCTCCATTTCCCTTTAGGCTGGTCAGATGCCAATAATCCCCACTCCCTGCTGGGGAATCACCCCCTGCCAACGTCAACAAGGCTCTTACTGGGATCAGAGGCAGCCAGACTGGGCCAGAAGAGCTTTCACAAGTTCAACGATCAGACCCTCGTTTTCTGTCATAATTTCTGTCATAATTCAGTTGCTGCATCAGCTTCAAATCTCAGTGAAATGGAGTTTCCTGTGGATTCAGCAACCCCCCGCATCTTATGAAGTGCTGAGAGGGTTAAGTACAGGCTGATACATGGCGAAAGGAGAACATCTGTCCTTCCCGAAAGGTGGTGAAGGAACTGTCCATTATTAATCACTAGAAATTAAATTACAGAGGGGAATTATACTTGCCAATGGGCATCTTTTGTTTGTTTTATTATCTTACAGGAGAAAATGAAAATTAAGTGTCATGACATGGAAATGACCATAGGGACCAAACGTGCGACTATGAGGAGGTAAAAATCATACAACTTCTCAGAGAAGCAGCCTAGTTTTTCTTGAATGCAAGCTGTCTTCGATTCTGATGGGGAGATTCACTTTCTAGCTGCACAAACAGGTCGATAAAAATGTACGTTCGATCTGCAAATTAAAATTAACCTTCCAATTGATTTTGTTTCCTTTAAAACCCCAGGAAGCCTTGAGAAGGGTCAGAAATAACCCTTTAAGATGACTGTTACTGTTATAATGTGTTTCTTAGAGGAAATGTCCTGAACATTTCAAGTGCACTACAATCTTAATTGTCCTTAAACAAGCCTGGGCTTCTGCTTCACAGTTAATTTACTATCACATCGTGCTGTTGGGAAAGAGACAGCCCTGAAGAGTTCAGGGTTCTAGACAGGGATGGGTGGTACAATACATGGCAAAAACGAACTCTCCTCTCCAACACAGCCTACACTCCCGCTGTGACCTTCACTATAGTTAAATCCAGCATTTCTGGAATAAAGGCACGGGACATTGGGGCACAATTGTCATTGCTCCTCCCTTTCATCCACTGGAGAGAGTTTAGCATCTTCAGGTCCATAGGAACCACGGGTAGGGTCTAAGAAACGGTTATTTTCACAGTGATTCTCACTGTTTCTTAACATTATAATCACTTCTTCCCCAAAAACTTACAGGGCAAAGCATCAGGGTCTCAGCAATTGCTGTCATTACTTGTGTCCACCAGCTTTGCCTGCCTCTGATGTACAGGACAATCATTACTCCAAATGATGAGAAAATTTATTTCTGACCTCTGTTCTCCCACCCTGAGATTCATCCCAGGTCTCAGGGAGTTGACAAAAGAAGAGGCCATTGCTCTTCTGTGTGAATCTTACAGTGAAGTGGTTTGGTTTAGGTAGATTTCCTACAGATGCTTGCAGATATTGTCCCTTTTTAGGGCAAGGGAGTTGATGCACAACACACACATCAACTTCATGTGAGCTTTGCACACCATTTCCCAACTTCATAACACCACCATAGGAGACAGGTTCGGATTTAATGTGCCACAAGACAGACAAGTGATACGGGGAGTCAGACATGGTCCTGCAGGGAAAAAATGTCAGGCAGACCTAAACGACCGCTCAGCACCTGCTGAAAACAGATGGCTCGTGTCAAAGGATGGTCAGAGCAGTGGCCTGAGGGCGGGACGCAAAGCTGCTGGCCTCACTGTGCCGGGCACCGTATCCATCCCCCGAGATAAAGCCTACATCACAAAGATGCTGCTGAAAGAGCAGACCCCCGAATTGGCCCAGCTCCAAAGCGAGCGGGGAAGATCTGACCCCAGGTGTTTTCAGTTTTTTCCCAGATGTCAAAGCCCCTGGCACATTTCTGCACAAGAGACTGTGGTCTTGGTAAATTCCTGACACTAACAGACCCCTGCACAAGACACCCATCGCACGTGTGACACGTCCCGGCTACACAAACTGGTGGCTTTGAGAGGGATCTAAGAAGTTAAGAGGAATTTGGCGCTTGTGCTCATCGTTGTTAGTTTCTCTCTGATTTCTTTTATTTTCAGTAGCCAGACAAACTATTAACGATCCATTGGAAGAACATGCAAGTCATCCTCCTGTATGATTATTTTTGCAAGCAATGATTGTTGAAACAAGGCTAGAAAAATTACAGGCATCATAACAAATTAAACTCAAAACTGCCTTTCCAGCTGTCTGGAACAGCTTCTTTGTTTTACCCAACAGTTTCACTAATGTTCCAGAGGCTGTGATTATTTGAGCTCCCAACAATGTCCTGTTATTCATTATTTCTCTCCAGCAATGAACAAGCATGATCCTGAGAGCTTTGAGGTTCCAACACAAAAGTCTAATCGTGTCAAAAGCTTCATGCAACTGTGTTTTGGAAGTGATTCCTCTCCTGTTAATTCTAAAATAAAAATATTTTCCCAGTCTCTGTTTATTCATTATTGTTATTTATCTTACTACAATAGGACACAGCTTTGCTGTTTTAGACCAGTAGTTTCTCGGCGCTTCCCAAAGGTCTGTAAACTGCTTCTAAAGGATGCAAAAAAGGTGTCTAAAGGTGCACAGGGAACCACCTAAACCACTGCAGTAACAACAAGATTAACCCGGGAACTTTAGCAACTTCACAAAAGATCTGGGATCCCCAGGATTGTGCTTGTGCTGAAGTGTCTTAGCACCTACTCGAGCTCTCTGTGCAAACTAGAGATCATCCCTCCTGCAATCAAACCCTGCTTTTCACGATTGATGTGGCCCAGAGAAGAGGTGGAGTCTCCATCCCTGGACATATTTAAAAGATGTGTAGATGCAGTGCTGAGGACACAGCTGAGCGATAACTTGGCAGTGCCAGGTTAATGGTTGGACTCGATGATCTTAAAGGCCTCTTCTGACCAAAACAATCCTATGTTCCCTAAAAGACCATCTTTACCCCAAACAAGCTCAACAGATGAGTAAGACAGAAGGAATACCAATTATACACGTGGGAAATCTGGGAAATACACACGGAGAAAGGACCTGGTTCAAGCAAGCAATGGCCAAGGGTTTTCAAAACGAAGCAGTGCTGTAAGTTCCACAGGTCCCTGCCCCGATGCTTTCTGAACACCAAATCCCACCATAGAAAATGGGCTTGTAGGTGCATGGCAATTCCTGAAAGCCAGGCCAAGCCTTTATTGTCTCATTCAAGAAATCCTAGGCTCGAACACAACATTCTTGTCAGACCACAGCGATGGCCCAGCTGAGGTCGGGTCCTCAAAACACTAAGCTGCAGGACCAGGCATTAACCATCTAAACAGGGAAGATGACAACATTGAAGGTGGGAAAAAGCAGCACAGTTAATTCCACGGCCTGACAGCTGGCAAGTCGCAGAGCTTGCCTCAGATCTGCTGAGTTGCAGACCTGTTGAATAGGTCATGCTGCCTCCAGAGGCCTCGCTGTAAAGAGCTACTTAAACTAAGACAGAGAGTCTTCCTGGGGCCTCTGGAGATGATCCTAACCCTGAATTATGAGGCAGCGGCATGGCCCAGAGGCAATAAAGCGAAGCTGTGATAGACGCCTATAGAATACCCTAGGCAGGATAGACACAAAGAGATTTGATTACCCTTATCTTTGCCTGCAGAACAATATATTGCAATTTAACGTAGAATAATTACATTCCTTTTTTTATCCTCTGGGTGCTTAAGACCTCAGAAAAATAAAAAATGGCTTGTACATCTTGCTTTGTTAATTATTTCAGGGGAGATTAATACAAGATCTTTCTATACAGTGGCAGAAAGGATGACTGTGTTTTGAAGCCAGTCACTAGCTCAAGTACCTCCACTGCCTCCAGCTGATCGACACCCATTCCCCATCAGCTCACTAAATAGTCCTTTGGAGGCTGAAACAGAGTGTGGACCATCCTGTATGTTTGACTGTTGCAACTATTGCCAGCCTCAAGAAAAAGCAGTAAGATTTCAAGCCTATTGTGAAATAATTTATGCAAGTTAGAAATTCCAGATCCTATAAATTAGCATATTTTTCCTTTCCACCATAATTTAGATTCCTACCACGTGGAAATAGTGTACAGTCTATCCAGGCAGAACCGATTTCGGGTGTGTTATTAAATGCTTGAGGCAGAGGTTTGAAAATAATGGGCCAAATTCAGTTGCAAAAGGTCAGAAGCCTTTTAACTCCCATCTCAAATGATTTCAGTGCGCTCTCTCCTTTGATGCCACTTCCTGCAATGTTATTTTTCTTTACTTTTTTCAACACCTTGAGCTTTGATCATCATCATAAACACGTTCCTATGAACTACACTGAAGTAAAGCCAGTTTCACCTGCTGAGGATCTGACCATCGATCCGAGCTATAGATGCAGTCAGCTGGAAATCCAGCAAAGCTAAAAGCACCCAAGTGCCAGTCCATAGCAAGCCATTTATCATAAAAGACTGCACTTACCCACACGCTCATAACCTCTCACAACACAGTCCATTGGCATCAGCGTTATGTAAAGCTAATGAGAAACAACTCCAACTGTTTTGCATTATCCCATTATTTCACACCCTCAGTTAGCATTAATTCAAGGACTTTTACACACAACCAAAACACGCTTTTTTTTTTTCCAAGTGATTGATATTTTGTGTGGACTTCTGATTTTTCATCATATTGTACTTCGTTTTTTATTATACTGCTACCCTTCAGTCACAAGATAACTCGTCTTCTCAGAGTTAATACATCACCTCTTTATACTTATGTCCCGCAGGACATCACCACACCAAATTGTTGGAAATTAGTTCTGAAAACGTCCCAAATTGCAAAACCTTTGACTCACAAAGCTGAAAAGGTGTATACCCTTTACTCCTGAGATGTGCTTTGGTTAGTTTAACAAGACTAATTAATCAGGGAAAGTTACTCCATTAGTAGGCAATTGAACACGGTCAAATCAAGCCATAGGCAAATCAAACCAGTGGCAAACTTTTGTTTGGGTTTGGCAAATCGGGTTTGAAGTAGCATGGGGCACGTCTCACTCCTAACTAAAGGCTGCTGTGTAACCCTTCTGAAAATCGGGGCCTTCCTTTGAGACCTTACGGAAAGCAGCAGTCGTTCACACATGTAAATACAGCTGGATGGAGCCCTTAGGTTATGTGGTGGGAAGAAGCAGAGTAGGGTCTGATTTGGGGAGGAGGAGGCCCGAGTCACGCCCCTAGTAAGACCTCACACTGCTGAAAGTTGGAGACACGGGCGAGCAAGCCCATATCATAAATCTCAGCCAGACTTCTGCCCTGTCTATGCCATCTGTACTAGTAAAAATCCAGAGGCACGTGCTAGAAACAATTTCCAGAAGGACGGAGTGCTCTGTAAACTCACTGGAGGACGACTCACAGAAACTCCTTCCCAGTAGGTTAGAAGTTTATCAGTTTGCTGGTTGGTGCTTCACTCATTTCGGCTCTTCCAGCCTATGCACAGGAGGGAGCATGGTCAGAGGGACACAGAGATCTGCGTTCAGATCTGAATAAAGCTTGCTTAAATCTATTTATTGGAAAAAAGCAAACGTGCATGGTCAGCTACGCCTATGGGTTCAATGGATTTTGCCCTAGGAAGAGGAAAAGCTGTATTGCACCATGAGCTTCAGGAATCTTAAAAGACTGGAAGGAGTTCAGTGGGTTTCTAAGAAAACACCACGTTCCTGTGAAAGACACTGATCTTCCCAAGGCAAAAATCCACACTGTAGCCAGAGGCCTTGATCAAAATTGGAATTGAAATACAGCTCCCAGGGGTCACTCGGGTCTGTCCTCCCCTGGGAGGAGCAGGTAGGAGTCTCCCCTGGAAGGAGCCTGCAGGGATTTCATCCCTGTAGGTGGAGGCTCATGGATGCTCTTTTGCTAACAATTGCATTTCTGTTCCCGTGAGCTGCATTCACTAGCTGGGTGGGGCATTTTGCTACCGTTGTGCTGGGGGGAAATGGCCTGAGAAACAAAAATAGGACCAAATAGCACCAAACAGGAAGGCAGGGTGAGGAAAGGGAGGGTGTTTGTAGGTGCAGGGGGGCTCCTTTCTTCTTCTGCCCTCCTCCCTGTGCACATACACACACACCTGCAGAGAGCACACGGACAACATTAGAGATCTGTCAAGAAGGCTCTAGCAGAGATGCTGCTTAGAGGAAGACATCGACTGCCACATCCATGCAAGTGACATAAAAGCAAGAAACTGCAGGGTGGGAAAGACACATCCCTTCTGCAGCCTATCGCAGATTCAAGTTGCATCTCACACACACACACACATATATACAGGCACCCACCTTGTCATTCAGGTTCTGCAGCGCCTCCTTCCCAGTGGCACTCCTGATCTCCACCTTTCTCCCGAAATCAACAGATGGTTCCCCTCCCTTCCCGCTCTGCCTGGAATAAACGGACGGAGCATCCGGACCCAGGTGGGCAACATCCTTCTGCTTTGCCACGACTTTGTTAGATCCGCGGCCCACCGAGAGGGAGTCGAAGTCGATGGTCTTGTTCTCCAGGGAGCCTTCCACCGGGCAGAACATGCCACAGAATTTCTGCCGGGGCTTGGGACTGCCCGAGCCCAGGTTTTTGAAGAAGGCTGGCACTTCTTCTTCCTCGCCCTGCCGACCAGACTGCTTCCTCTCAGCCATGGCTTGTGTGGTCTCCCTGCCAAGGGAAAATAGTAACAGCGGTAACCAGGAGGGTCCTTCACACGCTCACACACACACACACACACGAAAAAAGGAGAGAAAAAAAAAATAAAAATGAAGAGGGCGATCTCTCTGGGTCCTAGAGATACGGCAACATCAGTCGCAAAGGGCTGTGCCTGGCAGATCCCCTGCCCCCATCGGTGCGATATAGCCTGTGGCTCGCTATTTTCTTTGATGCCGTGCAAAGTTGAGGGAAGGTTGGGGCAGATCCTGCTGCAATCAAGGGAGGAGGTTTCAAGTTCCCAGCATCCAGATGGGGAGGGAGGGAAAAGGAGGAAAAAAAAAAAATTAAAAAAAAAAAAAATCCTCACTCTGCAGCAGAAACTGAGGACTGATCCGGAAGTGATGCGACTGGTGAATTGGCAAATGGACTCGATCAGGTTGGAGCAACAGCCCCCATCACACACCCCCTCTCCCCCCTCCCCTTCCCCAGCTTCAGTGCTGCTATTGCAGGATGGCACCGACGGGGACTAAGCAGCCCCCCTCGCCCCCCGGCAGTTCGGGAGGCGTGTTCCCGGGGCAGGGGAGAAAGGATCCCTTCCTTCCTTCCTCCCACCACCCTCTCCTCTTCCTCCCCCGGNCCTCGGGGGGCTCAGAGCCGGCCCCAGCCCCGGGCAGGGTTCAAAGCCACCCTACCCCTAGCCCCCTTTCCACCTTGCATGAGCTGCCGGCCTCTAACACACCCTCCTGCCCCTCGGGGCTGATGCAGCCGCACGGATCAAGCATCCCTTTTTTTCTTTTTTTTTTTTGGGAGCAGAGGAGAAGATCGCGGGTGGGTCAGTGGGGGGCAAGACGCTGACTCAGCTTTCTGGGGCTTGGGGCATCGCTGGTGCCCTGACTCGGGTACACCCTCTTCAGGGGAGAAAAAAGGGCTGACTGACGGTACTGGAGAGAGGATGAGAGAGGGAGACAGATGGGAGAGGGGTGTGAGAAGCGAAGGAGAAAGGAAAATAAGCCGTCGACCNGTACCTAAATCAACGGTTCCGGCGGTTGGCAATATAGAGGGAGGGTTGCCTTAGTCATTTCCGAAGGGCTCGTTTCAGCAGAGTACAGGGAAGTCCATCTGAAGGCCGTGCATGTGGGAGGAGAGACATTTTTATCACAAAGGTAAGCGGTGCAGCACACAATAGGTTTAGCTGGGCTGTCTCCACCTGATAACATGTCATTAACACCGCTCATCTGGGTCCTTAAGGCTAATCCATATGCAATATCGCTCTGAACCAAACCCAATCACCAAGCTGTCTATTACAATGCATTATTCATTGATATGCATCTTTGCACATGCATATATTAAAGGTTAATTTAGAGGCATCTGTGTCCAAATGGTTACCAAGCACCTTCCTAAGACTCAGGCCAAAAAAAANGCGGCTCCGGGTGAATGCAGGTTTCTAGAGGAGGAGACACGGCAGCAGCCCCTCGCCTCCCCGCTCTGGCCCATGCTGACAGCGCGTCCCTGCGCTGGGGTCGGCGGCAGAGAAGGGGAAGCGGAGGGGGCCGAGGAGCCGGGGCCGGGCGAGCCCCCCCCGGGCCGCGCCAGCGGGCGCTGTCCCTTCAGCACCACCCGCCCGGGCCCCGCGGTCGGCCCGGCCCGGGGGGGNCTTTCCACCTTGCATGAGCTGCCGGCCTCTAACACACCCTCCTGCCCCTCGGGGCTGATGCAGCCGCACGGATCAAGCATCCCTTTTTTTCTTTTTTTATAACTTATTCTCTGAGGTTTGTACCTAAATCAACGGTTCCGGCGGTTGGCAATATAGAGGGAGGGTTGCCTTAGTCATTTCCGAAGGGCTCGTTTCAGCAGAGTACAGGGAAGTCCGTCTGAAGGCCGTGCATGTGGGAGGAGAGACATTTTTATCACAAAGGTAAGCGGTGCAGCACACAATAGGTTTAGCTGGGCTGTCTCCACCTGATAACATGTCATTAACACCGCTCATCTGGGTCCTTAAGGCTAATCCATATGCAATATCGCTCTGAACCAAACCCAATCACCAAGCTGTCTATTACAATGCATTATTCATTGATATGCATCTTTGCACATGCATATATTAAAGGTTAATTTAGAGGCATCTGTGTCCAAATGGTTACCAAGCACCTTCCTAAGACTCAGGCCAAAAAAAAACCCAAAACCACCAAAAGCAAAAATTAAATAAATAATAACAAAAATCTCGGAGCCCTCACTGCCTGCAAACCACACCCAAATCAACGCATTTGTACCAAAAGGCGGAAAAAAGCCAAACCCAAGGTCACAACCAAGTGAAGCCCTGTAATAAATGCACAGCACAGTGATAAAAGACTCCAGACTACAAGGAAAGGAGTACGCCTGCAGCTCGGCCCTGAAGGATGAAGACGATGTGCTCTGGTAACTAATGAAGGAGGGAGAAATCCAAAGAGAGAGGCCCTCCAGGGGAAAAGCTCCACCTCCTTCCCCTTCTGGGACCCTAAGAGTGGATCAGCCAGGGTTGCAGCCACGCTGATCTCAGGTGCTTTGCTGGGGCTTGGAGGCCAACATATGGTCTCTCAGGTACACTGAAGTCCTGTATTATTTAAGGTTTATAAATATTAATGGTCAGAGCGTTGCTGATCAGGCAGTCCACAGAAGCTGTGCAGAGTGTGCTGCCAGAGGCTCCAGCAAGCTGAAAGCCTTGAAGCGATTGTGTTGACACATTCTGCAGCTTGCTGAAACCTACGCAGAGGCTTTCAGGGATGGCCTTAAATAAAGCCCATTCATCACTTGGCACATCCTTGGAAGATGCTCAGATGGCCAGAGACATCGTCCTCTCTGGAGGGACAGAAAGAGAATGGTCTGCCAGTACCCTATAGCCTAGAGGCTGTGAAGCGTCTGAGGCAAGAAGGAAATCCCGCAGACAAGACTGCAACTTCCAAATGTTTCAGACCTTATAAAGGACGATCCCAAAAGATGAGGTTTCATGAGTAACACATGAAAAATTAGTTGATTTTATCAGTTAATACGATCCACACACCATATAATAAAAGGAACAAAAGAGGGAAACTGAGTGGAATCACAGTGTCGGGTTTTCTTAACATCAAAACACTCTGGACACTCCTGGGCAAGTGACTTCCAGTAGCATTATCTCCACTGCAAATAAAGAGATGAATAGAGAGCTCGCACAGCCCGCCTGAAACTGCAGAGGAGAGCGGTAGCAGAACTGGCTTAATTTAAGTTTCTTTTATGCCAGCGCACAAAAGTTCCAAGTGACATAAGTACTCGCTCCCTGAAGCGCTGCAGCACCACGGGATAAAAGACAATCCCTGCCCAGAGATTTGCCCTGGCAAAGACAAGGGGGAAAGTCCCACATGAAGAGCACGAGGATTTCACAAGGATCCTTTTGCAAAAGAAGTTTTACACTGATATCAAGGGGGAAATGCGAGCAGAAAGATGTGAAGCAGGCAGGCTCCTCGTCAAACAAGCGGAAAATTAAGTCTCTTTTATTAACGTACTAACACTGCCTCCATGCTGCAGTGCTCTGGCATCCGTGCCCTGCCTAGAAAAACCCAGTAGTGCAAGACTCCTTCACCACCCTGCGACGCATCCACGGTGCCAGGGATTTCTGATCTCCAGTTCCATCTGGCCAAGACAGGCCAACTTACTTCTCACACTAAGAACGATGAATGATGCTTTATTCCGTTTCATTGCCACAGTTACTCACACACGCAAGGTAAGGCTGAAAAATCAAACTTGATTTCAATTAGAAACGATGCAACGTAAGATTTATGCTGCTTTATTGGGCTACTGTCCTGAGGGGAGACAACTTCGGCAAATCCAGAATTTTCTTCATTATTTAAAGATTAAAATAGCACAGACATTCACACTTCGGAGCAAATCCAAGTGAAATACTAGACAGCTTTAAGCCAATGACAATCCTTCAGTTAAGTTTCAGTGGGTCACAATTTAAGAATACAGTTTTGTCCTCAGAATTAAATACAGTTGCCCACTGAGAGAAGACTCCATGATGAAGCTGGCTAATTCCTTTTACCAAACATAGAGGAAAATCTTCCTGATGCCTGTGAGCATAGGGCTAAAAGCAGAGATCCGGTGACCACCAGCACGTGATTTTCAAAGAGAAGCTGAACAAAGCTTGAATAATAAATCCCCAACTAAATCTGAAGGATGCTCCGAGCAAAGGCTTGGGACAGCCTGTGCTGACCCCTGCAACCCTTCTTGCTTACAAAATTACGCAGCCCATCAAAATACCAATCTGTTGCACGTGCCACTGCAGTAGGCAGTGAATTTCCCTACCTGACCACAAGCTGGGAAAGCCTCTTCCCCCTCCCTGGTTGTTGCCTCACCTACGGCCCAGCCCTGCAACTCTCTCTGTCATTTTCATTTTTGAAGGCACAGGCTGGGTATCAAGAGGTGGCAGTGAATAACTACATTTCCAGAACATTCCTTGAATATTAAGAATTAAACCAAATCCTAAAATGCTTCACTGGGTTGGAATTGTTCTGGCATAGCACAAAAACTGAAAGACCAAGTTGTCTACAGAGAAATCATTAACCACCTTCCCTTCGGGATATGATAATTGCTGGAGTGGTTGACAGCTTTTCTTGGCGTCGAGCACTCGAAGATGAGACACATTATTTCAGAAACATTAAAAGACCAGAAGAAAGTCTTTTGATAAATGAGTAAAGTCCATTCAAACGCTGAAACAAAGCTCATTTATTTCCATGGTCCTTTTTAATTCTGCTTATCCTATGCCTCTGTTTTCCTTTACGGTTTTGTCCTCGACAACCTCAACTAACGTAAACCAGCCCTGGCGAGTTTCTGCCAATCAAGGTTTGTTGCCAGTGGGTTTTAGTCCGTGAAAACAGATGGTTTGAAAGCCACATTGTGCCCACAGCCAATAGTACAAATATTTAGTCAATTAGAAGGGGATTTTCCAAAGGCACAAATGGAAATTAGGCACACAACTCCCGGTGACTTCCAGAGGGAGTGGGGAGCATCACTGCCTTCAAAACCTCTCCTTTAATTCACTCTTTATAAAATAAATGCATGTGAAAGGTACCAGCCTGCTCCCAATGGCTGAAGTCAGACATTTTTCAGCTATTCCCAGGATGACGATCGCCAGCAGAAGCAATAGGAAGTGTTCAGTATTTAAGGCAAAAGTTCCAGCAAAACTGCTGATTTCATTAAGGTCCTGTGACATTTCGAAGCCTCGCGAAAGGCTTGTGGATTGATTACGGCCGATGATTGAGGAATGCTTCTTCCAGACAGTGTCATTAAGAGAACTCACCCGTCTAACCACAAAAAGGCATCATTAAATATTAACATTTCCTCTGAACACCTCTCTAAGAATACGATGGCTACCAGCTTACCACCATTAAAATCTCCATGGAACTGGGACTCAACAGGAAACAGCTATTGATTTGTGGACCAGAAATCATTTAAAATTTTGCCAGCATTTTCCC
This sequence comes from Pedionomus torquatus, assembly GCA_013398155.1. Classification (NCBI taxonomy): domain Eukaryota; kingdom Metazoa; phylum Chordata; class Aves; order Charadriiformes; family Pedionomidae; genus Pedionomus; species Pedionomus torquatus. The sequence goes on from VZRU01007505.1 coordinate 16,062, forward strand.
AAAAGGACCCAAAATGGACAATGATAATCTTTACTATTGCAAGATGGCTTAAAATAGAGACCTTCCAAGGAGCTCCGGTCAAAAAATGAAGGAGAACAATGCGTGATTATTACTGTTTATGTCCTGTCCCTGGGATCTCCTGACTGCTCTGTCTCCCCAGATAAAATCTTTCCATCGCAAACATGCCAGAGCTGTAATCCACATGGCTTCACACACCTTCTAAGCACTATCTTAATAAATAATGATGACAACAATAATAGTAAGGGTCATATAGCATGTCATGCTCTATGAGTGATTCACTCATTTGACTTTGAGCGTTACAGCTTTCTGGTTTCCTTCAAGACAGGACAAAGCACCATTAAAAATAGAAGTCAGCAGTAAACTTGGTGTCTCAGACTCAGGGAGGTGGGGGTGTTCAGCCTGGAGAAAAAGAGGCAGAGGGAGACCTTCTCGCTCTCTACAACTCCCTGAAAGGAGGGTATAGTCAGGGGGGATCAATCTCTTCTCCCAAGCCACAGGCAGTGAGACAAGAGGAAACTGCCTCAAGTTGTGCCAGGGGAGGTTGAGTTGGATATTAGGAAAAAATGTTTACACTGAAAGAGTTATTAAGCCTTGGAAAAGGCTGTGGAGGGAAGTGGTTGAGGCACCATCCCTGGAAGCACTTAAAAGATGGGTAGACCTAGTGCTTAGAGACATGGTTTAGTGATGGGGATTTTTTATCAGAGTGGAGATGATGGTTGGACTCGATCTTAAAGGTCCCTTCCAACCTAGACAATTCTATGATTCATGATAAATAAATGTTTCTTGGCTGAATATGCTGCTATTGTATCTAAGACATTACCTTCCCTTTCAATGGCTCTAGAATTGCCCTCTCCTGTCCCTGATATTCCATAGCAATCCCCATTTACTGGAATGGAAATACTTAACTCTACAGAATATCCTGGGCCACCGTCTGTGATGTCCCACTCATATTACAGGATGACGGTCTCAGCAAAGACTTCCTTGGACACTGAAACCAGGTTTTTTTTCACTCACAAGCAGTGATGTACTCAACACTTGGGTCAGAACTGTCTTTGGGATATTCATCACGTGTGTGAACACACAGGCATGTACCCATGGGCACAGAAATGTTTCCCCCATCTCTTCCCAGAGACTCAAGACTTTTCACTGCAGGGAATCGAGCTACACTAGTTGAGAGAAAAGAGAGGGAGGGTGCATCCAGGGTCCAGATAAAGAAGAGATGTTGGATGAAAATGCCTGGGTGAGTTCAGAAGATGATGTTACTTCTGCTGATGGTCCCGTTTATCGACTTCCCTGGATGAAAGCTCTGCCAGCTCATAGCACAAAAGCATCTTACTCTTAAGCTGCATTAAGCAGCTTCACCTCATGGGCTCTTTGTTTGGTGGTGGCTTTAGAGCCTATTTTAAACACATTGCTCCAGTCTGCACAGGTAGGTATTTAGAAGACAGCTCTGAATACACTGTTAATCATGTTTACACACACGCAATGGCTTGGTGAACCCAAGGGGAGAGAAAGGGAAAGTACCTTGAGTACTTTGGTAAAGGGAAATAGACTGCCATGCTCTATTCTGCAATAACAATGCCAAGCAGAGACGACAATAAAGAAGAGAGAATCACTACGCTGGAAGTAGTTAAACAAAAATTTCATGCTGGAAATTTCAAAGCAGAAATCAAGTCATGACACCAAACCCCACAATTTGGAAAGCAAGAAAAGAAAAACTTTACATCCTTCCTCCTTTTTACAAAGGTTTCTCTTTTCTCTGAGCGCAATGTCTGGGAGAACTAATGCTAACTGGTAAGACGCTCTGGTGTGGCTGAATTTAGAAGTTAAGCTAAGAAGAAAAACCTTCAAGCAGAAGACGGGACCGGGCTGTCTCTGTGCTGCTAAATTTCTTCATTTTGCTGACACAGCTTGAAAACCTCACCAGGCCACGCTTGCCCAGCAGGAGAGAGTTTGGTCACTTCTGAAGACGCCTTCAGCTGAGCACTCGTACTGGGCACTGAAAATCATTTGTCATTTTTGAAAATCTCATCTCATTACATTTTAAATAGCCAGGACAGACAAAGGCAGCATTATTAGCCCCACTGTACGCATGGGAAATGAGGCATAGAAATTCAAATGACCCACCTAAAAGCACAGAAGCAGCCTGTCACATGCAGCAACAGCAAGACACTGGTCCAGGCTCTTGCTTGGCTGCAGTCAGCCCTATTTGGGGATCCTCTTGCCACCACCACTGCTCTGCTCACGCTGCTTCTGCGATTTTCAACCCTTCTTTCTAGGCAGGGGCAGAAGCAGGCAAAACCCAGGAATAACAGTAGTAGTAAGAAAAAAAAGGACTAAAACCGGTAACAGCAATGCAAAACCCAGACATCTTTGTGCTGCTCTGTAGAAGCCATTAACTCTAGGGGCGTTGCAGTTGCTGCTAACGTGAACCAACGTCCTTATGTTGCACTTATTAAATAAATCTAATCTTATTAAACTGCATTACAAGCTTTTATTAAATAAATTTGTGTGCCTCCCAGATCACCCAGAGAATTAACTCCTGAATGGACAACGCTTTTCCTCCCCTTGGCTCGCAGAAGGCGCTCCTGCTAAAACCATCACCCCCGCTCCCGAGGAGCGGAGTGGGCTGGGAGCGCTGTGCATGTGTTCAGGGCCAAAGCCCTCGACCCGGCTCGCTGCTTTGCAGCTGCGACTGTCAGGATGGGAAAGCCCCGCAAGCAGCAACGGGTTCCCTTGAATTAGGGAGGGAGGTGACAATACAGAAGGGTGCTCCGTGAGGGGACGGGAGAGGCCCTTTGCATCTCACTGCCATCTGTACCATGCTAATCAGAGGGCTGCCAGCTGCTGCTTTTGAAAGGAACAGTAATGTGTCACCAGCACACGGAGACCCCTCATCCGCCTCCGCCGGGGTATCCCTGCACAGCCAGAGACATATGCCAGTGTCACAGCCCTCTTTCCCTGGCCAGGGTGAGGAGCAATACACAGGACGATTGTTTCCCCCACCAGCGAAATACACGCTCTCTTTCCAACACTGAGGAGGATGGGAGCATCTAAGATGCTGCTTTAACAGCCCCATTAATTTGGAACTGGTGTTTCAAATACAGCACAAATTGTTTACCCTCCAACATGGGTGGAAATAGTTAAAAATCATCCAAAAGCCTCCAGTAATTGAGTGAAAAGGCACTCATCCAGGGGAGCAGTACCTAGAGGTGTTCCATTCTGTGCAAAACAGCCTTTTCTCCCTGTTGTGTGCTGGGATTTTGTTTCAGTGATCTAAGGTCAACACAAAATAATTTGTGAAACAAACTTCAGTGAATCAAAATGTGGGATTTCTGACCGACCTGCCTTCCATCCGATATGAAACATCTCATTTGGGGGCTAAACAGTTGCCTGTTTTGTTGTTTTATGGGGTTTTTTAATATTGAGTTTTACTTTTCATAGGATCAAAGAAAATATTTCTGTAGAAATACATTCTGACTTCAAAATTAAGAACTGCAGGTTTTCAACAACCATTTTAACCCTTCAAAGAAGAAGAAAAAAAAAAAGGCATTCTCTCAAATAATGTGATGAAGTGTCCAAATCCATTTTCAGCGTGGCTCCATAGACAGATTTGGTACCCACTTCACTTATTTAGTTAAAAGAATATTCACAAAGGCCTGAGGATGCAACAGCTACACATCTCCAGTGTGGATGATGCTCAGGCCCAAGCCAGTTGAGCTGAGCTGATGTTTGGAAGATGCACAGAGTCAGGGGATGCCCCGGGGATCCCAGCGTTGCCAACGCTGCCCCGCTGCAATTGTAAGAACATTTCTAAACAGCGAGCACGGCTTCAGCATCCAACTGACAACACAGCTCCAAGGAGGACACACGCTCCTCTTCAGCGGCTTCAATACTGATACCCATATGGAAAAGAAAATGGATTGCACCTACATCTCCTGGCTAATCCGTGCATTTCCTTGCAAACAGCCAGTCTCAGAAACCTACAACAGCTTCAGCAGTACTGGCAGAACGCTTCTCTCACTGAGGTTTAAGCCACTGATCAGGTGTTTTGCAGAATTCAGTGCTCCACACTTTGAAGTCTACGCTCCAGAATACGGCAGAATTCTTCCCACATCCAATAGTGCCCAATTAGTTTTTAAACTGGATCCGTTTTTCCAGTCTTACAGAGGAAAAATAAACAATCTCCCTCAAATTACTCACCATTTTCTTTCCCAAACAGAAGCCAACAAATTAGCATCACAGTGGGAAATATGCACTGACTACTTTACAGTTGCTCCCTTTGCTTTGCTAATGCGTGCAAATGTAAGAGGCAGAGGACTCTAATCTGCAAAGCTTCTTTGGTAGGTAAGCAGTGAAATAAATACACATACTCGAGTGAGTCTTTAAGAGCAAACCAGCCTACTTTAGCACTCTGACTTCTCCGTTCTACACCACAGACCAAGACCTGTCGGGAGAAGCAGCATTATCATTTTGTGATACCAGAGGGGGAAAGGAAGCGCAGGGTCCCCGTCTGGCTCTGCCATGGACTCACTTTGTGACCTTCGGCATGTCCCTGCATTCCCCTGGGCCTATTAAGTGGCAATAATAATAATAATTACCTGCAAAGACAATAAATTCATTATTCTTTAGTGAGTAGAAAATTATTTCAGATGTGGGGGTTAAAGAACAAAACCCAACAGTAACAAAATGAAATTACTTAAGAGCTCTACTGCATTATGCACTAATTAATCAGCATCTCAGGAATCAGGTTTGAAAAATATTAGTGTTAATGTAAGCAGCTATTTTCTAATAAGAACAAGTGCATGACTTAGCACAAAATCTATAGCCATCGTCTGAAAGATCTGTGACAGTCCAGTCTGATTTCAAGGCACATCCTTTTTCAAAGGGTCTCCCTCTCTCAGTTCAAGGCAGGACAGACTCTGTGAGCCTATAACATATTCACACCCAGAACTTTAAGAATCATCAGCAGCAAAATTCAAGTTAAGGCAAGTCTTGAAAATTGAAAAATGTTTCAACAGCACCCTGGGCAACACAGGGAGATAAATTTTTCTGGTCATGCAGAAAAGATGCTTCGACTGAGGATAAGTTGTAGAGTCCTGGGAGGAAATGGTTAGCACTGTCTCTAATAATAATAAAGTTGGAGAGCTGGGTTTGATTCCTGTATGAGAACACACGGAACTCTGTCTCTGGCAATTTGTCTCCTCATTGGAGACAATAATCGAGTCTCTCGCCTGTCTCCTCCATCATCCTTTTTTCGGTAGCGATCTGTACACAGATAGCCTCTAGCACTAGGTCATCTGCAAGGTCACATCGTTTTAGTAATCTTCTAAACAAAAATTGCTTATATGCCAGCATCCCCAAATTCCTAAGGTCTCTCCCCGGTTCTGGTGTCCATTCACTTGACTCGAACAAGCCACTTCCCTTCTGTGGGATCCATCTACACATTTGTTAAATGGCAGCGCTAATATTGACCTGCTGCTCACAACTGGTTAAAGAATAGAGTCACCCGTGCTTTATCCTGTTTTCCATGGTAGCGGCGAGTCCCAAGGGGAGAGCGTGCTGGCAGAAGGAAAAGAGCCACATTGTGTCTGGAGAGGGGATGCTTGGATCGTGATAAAGACAGACAAAGTCAGCCTTCAGAGCCCAGCAGCGGCTGAACCCCACTGGCTCTCGTTCATCTGGTAAAACCACCAATATAAGCTGTCACCTCCCCCAAGCACCCCACACCCCCTCCTCCAAAGACCCAGAACTCTCCCTGTATCAAGCTGCTTGCTCCAAATTTCTCCTCTTTGTGCGCACTGGACATATGGCGCGTTGCTGAATGCACAAAGACAAAAGGAAGAAAACACAGGCTCACAAAGGAACCCCCAGCCAAAAAACACCATCCATTCATGGGTTAAAAGCGAGAGCAAGCCTTGAGGATGTTTGAAACAGCAGGGGATCAGCTGGAGCCTGCATGGAGGCTTTTCCCATTGCCATTCATAACAAAACCAGGAGGCAGAAAGTTACTATAGCAATGGCAGCAGAATGCAGAGTGGGTGCTCTTGGGAGGGCAGGAAGGGCTCTCAGAGAAACGCTGGGGTCTGTTTCTCTTCATCCTTCGGGGCTGCCAAACACAGACCGGCTCCAGTTACACCCCCCCCCCTCCATAACGCTCATTGTAGATCACTGAATTTTAGCTTCAACAGCTTAAACAGCACTGAAATGAGGCCCAGATGAAGACAAAAGACAACCAGCCACCCGCTCGCTCGCCAGGTGTCGAAGCAGCCAAAAAGTAACCCGTTGGCTGCACAGAAAAAGGGCTGGGCTCACTTTATATGACAAAAAGCACCAGGCAGCAAAGACATCTGTGGCTACAGATGCTCAGGATCAGATCCGGACCTTGCCATGGACTTAACCAACAACAGGACCCTTGAGCAGCAGCTGAGCCCTGGATGTGGCCCATCCAAAATTAATACAATACTGTTGGTTCAGCTCCAGGGATCGAAGTTTCCACACGTGCCGAGGCAAAACTAAGCTCATCTCTCTCAACAGATCCAATTCTCCAGACACAGACTGGGAAAAGCCCTGGGGAATTACCCGAGCAGAAGGGCTGACGGGGATGGAGACCAGCCCCCCGCAACTGCCCCTGCAACAGAGGCCTGGTTCCGATGCACCCGCACGGGATCCTCTCCCGGCACCACAGATCTTCTCCTAAGAGACTAAAATCACAACTTAAAATATTGACCAGGAGAGACGCAGGGCATCTCGAAGGGTTATTAAGTTAAAAGAAAGAGACTGTCAGTCAAAGAACATCACATTATGACTGTAAATTAAAGCAGCCATAGCACCTGTTAACCCCCAGGTCTTTTAACAGACAACGGGAGCACAAAAGTGGCTTAAAACAGTCACTTGTGTCTCCCTCCCGTTTATCCCCGTGTCAAATCGGGCAATTAAAATCAGACCTGTAGGAATGTTCCCATTCAGGGAAGGCTCTGGGCTACATTTGCACCCTCTGCTACAACAGTCGCAGCCTAAGTTCTGCCACAGATTTACAGTTAAAAAAAAAGAGCAGACAGCGGCCACTTTTATGTAAAAAACCTTTTCCTTGCCATCTCTACTTGCATTTCTGGATCAGCGCTAAGAGTCTCATTAGCCACTCGCAAGGCAGCGATCACACCAGCAGCGAACGCCCGTCCCCACGTGGTGCCGGCTTTAATTCAGACGGCACGCACTTCTGATCGCCCGTCTGACGCCTTTGTTTGCCTAATAAATAGATCTTACCTCCTCTCCTCCAATTTTTAATGCTGACCGGTTCTCGGCACAGAACGGGGGGGCTGCAGCAAGCACTTATTTCAAAAGAGACCTCGTTGCCTTGGATACCAACCATCAAGCCCAGGCCTTTGCGAGCTCCGCAGAGATCTACCTTTGCCTTGGTTTTGTCCTGTCTCTCCCACTACCGAGAGATTTCTGCTCTCAGACAGCGCAGGAGAAAGCTGGACTCAATCGAAGAAATTAAATAAAAGTCCTCAGGGAAATGCCCTCAGACGTGCATCACTCGTGAGGTCTTGTATAAATCACAAAGTTGGTGAGAAATAACAAAAGCAGCAGCAACAGAAGAAGCACCGCTGGACTGGTTTAGCCACAAAGAGTGGGTTTCACAGCAAAATGTGTGAAATGTGCTCCTACGTCCCGAGGAGCTGGCACTCACTCTGCTGCCAGTTCACGGACAGAACAAACTGGGCCATCACCAGCACCACGTGTGCCTCAAGTCCTCCACAGCCCCTGCCTCACAAAGCCCTAACAATCAGGGCACGGGAGGAAAGAAATCCCGTTATACCCATTTTACAGAGGCAGGATGGAAGCTCAGAAGCAGTTTTTTTTCCAAACAGCATGGCAGACGGGTCTGCAAAGCCAAGGACAAAGGCAGGAAGCAACAAGGCTGCAGCTGCCACTTTGGGACCCTCAGCGGGGACCCACGCTCGGTCACTTCATACAGAATCACAGAATCACCTGGGTTGGAAGGGACCTTTTAAGATCATCTAGTCCAACCAATAAATACAGCTAAAGCCCTTTGGAAACCGCATCCACGCAGTCCTCACAAGATCAGTCTCCCCTGCTGTGAGGAGCCTCCTCTTCCTCCAGAGGACCTGACTTTAGGTCTATACATTATTTCAACATACCCAAAAAAGCCAGTAAATCAGATGGGAAGCTGCACACAGGCCCTAGGCAAGGAGTATTTCAGAATATTTAGGAATATTTGTCATAGGTACTCAAAGCAGCTAGGATTAGGAGCCCCGAGCACCCACCAACACAGCACAGACCAAAGTCTGCACAGAGAGATTAATCAGCGGTCGCTTTTCATTAACAAATAGATTAAAACTTTGAATGTGTCAGTGGATAAATCTCAAGAAGAAAAATGAAGCCAAATCCAATGAAAACAATGCTTACTCTTTCTGGTGACTGTTCTCCTGGAAGCCAGCTATTTTACATATCCACTATTACACAGCTAAAAATAACATCAGACGTTATTTTTTAGCACTGGCTGCGAGAATTGATTCAGAGCCCGCTAAAATGTTCATACATACTGAGAAAGGGCTCTGCATTCTTCTGCAGAGAAGTTAGATCTGGTTAAACCCATTTTTGGGAAGCACAGGCCACACTCTCAGCACCATAAATCGATGTGACTCTGTTCAACGATCATCCCCCATCTAAGTTTATGGTATTTCTAATTGTCATACCAAATGCAAATTCCAGAGGAACATGAAATAAATAAGACACGAGGCCCTCGTGCCCCACCTATACAGAACTGGAAAGGGCACCTCCAGCTCTTTACCGTCTCTCTCAGAGCTGCAAGCTCAATTAGATCTTCCAGACAGAAATGATCCGCTCCGCACACAGGAGTGCCAGAAAAGAGAAAGCAAAAGGACAAGGAATTTTAATTGCACTGTAATCCTTTCAGCTAGGTTTCTCGCAAATGCTACATTTTAGGGACCCAACAGACTAGAACCAAAAGCAAAATTCATTAGGAACCTTTAAAAAGAAAACACATAAAAGTAAACGTGATCTGCAGATCCATAGACTGCATTAATCTCCAGGCAGTTGGCCATGCCGTAGTTTAATGTAAGGAAGTAACACAAATTCAATCATTTGTCACTCCTAACTGAATGGAAAAAAGGAAATGGCCAATTTCTCAGCTGACTCTGCCTTCCTCGTAATTGCTGAATCCATCTTTCCTGCCTCTCGGTGCCTCCCCACCACAGGCCGGGGTCCAAGCCGTCAGCAGTTCTCACACGATTCTTCAGATTGTCGCTGAGAAAATATTTCATTCTACAGTTTATATATCTCCATGAGAGGCCTATAAATAGACACTATTTTCTATCCTTGTTACTGTGCTGTATCCATCACCGTAACAGCAAAATTACCTTTCAGCACTGCATTAAGTCAATGGTTCTCCAACTACAAAGCGCTAATGTCTATGAGGCCGTGGCAAATGGTCCGCTGAGCCACACCACACACTGGAGCAAACGACATTTTCATTACGAGTTCTATTATGAGAACAAAAGCGGTCCCCATCTCCACAAAATATTCCAGGTTGACAACAGACTGCCAACCCAGTTACTGGCAATACAGCCAAAGATTTGTCAGAAGGATTTAAGATCCGGCTCCCATTTTGGCTTGCAGGTGGGTGCATCAGGCAGCGCTCTGCTGCACACTAAAGAGTTGGGAGAATGCGTGTTGGGATGGCTTTCTTAGGTCATTTGACTTTGGAACAGGTTGCCAAGGAAAGTGGTGGAATCACCACCCGTGGAGACATTTAAAAGATGAGTAGACATGGTGCTGAGGTACGTGGTTAAATGGTGGTCTGGGCAGTGTTAGGTTGATGGTTGGACTCAATCTGAAAGGTCCCTTCCAACCTGGACAACTCTATGATTCCATTCTATGACTCCCTTTGCCCAGACCCTGTCAAACCTTGAACCCAGATCCACTTCAGCAGCACTCTATCCCAAGCCAGGCAGGGACAATGGACTCCTGCCCATTTTTGACATTCACCCACCAACCAACCTGCTCATCACATGGAGGATACGGGGTTCTTCATCGCTCAGCTGCTGAGCTACAGCCCTTCTCACATCCAGAGTCACCTTCTTTTCACTACAGTTTAAAAGAGGCTTCTAGTTTAGACCACTGAGACGTCAAAGCAAAGGTCCCACTAACCTCCGAAGCCTGGGTTCTGCCAGCAAAGGCCTTCTGCGAGGCAGAGTTCCAGGTGGAGCAGTTTAGCCGTGCTGCTCCTCCAGGGTGCAGGATGTGATGACTTGGGACTTCAAAGGGGTTTTGTGTATACGTGGGGGTGTTTTGCAACCCTTGTGAAAATCAAATTGCATGTGCTTGCTGTGCTTGTCCCTGATTGCCCTAGTTAATGAGTTTTTAGTGCACTGAACCCTACTTAATACATTGCTTAATAAAATGAGAGTAATTAATCAATTATCCTAAAGGGCCCAACTTATGATCATTCTTACGCACTTATCACACTGGCCAGGCTCCTTTCTCCTGCTCTCCCCAGCATCACAAATTATCCTTTTGATGACCAGCCCTTAGACGCAACGAGGAACCTCTCCTCTCCAGGACAGCCGGGTGGTGTAACAAGGCTGCTGGCCATGCTTTGTCCCCGTCGTGAGGACAAACACTTGACCGTGCTGCCACTTGTCCCTCAAGCTGCTCAGGAGTCCCAGCCAGGGCCGTATCAGAGAAAGAAATTATACATCTACACTCTGTGATCGAGGAGAGATTTTTTTTTAACCAAAACTGAACTCCATTTTTGTTGCAATCGTTTGTATTCCAGTGGTGAATTGCAACCCTATAGCACTGGGTGCCAGTCAGACTGAGCCTGCTCCAAACTCAACACCTAAAAATATCAATTTTTTCAATACACAAAATTGCTGACAGAGCTCCAAGTGTTTGTGCTGTTTCTTCTTGGCTCTTTCTTCAGACTATCTCCTACCGCTGTGCCCACCTTGACGGATGCCAAGTTTCTCCTACTTTAGCCCACTGATGCTTCCAACCTTCTTGCACGTTCCCTCTTTGACTCAAGTTGCCCACGTGGCATCACATCCGCAAAACACTCGGATCTCATCCTGAAAGAGGAACTGCTGTGAATGGCCACACTCGGCTATTTGCTCCCCAGAGCTGAGAAAAAGAAGCGTCTTGCTTTATCTTGGAACTAACAAAATGAATCAGTGCTCCTGCAGGAGTCTCAACCTCTGAGGGAAAAAAGATTTCTTCCACTGCAGTGGCAAATGTTGGTTCACTTCTAGTGGGAAGATAAAAAAAGAAAAAAAAATAAAAGAAATCATAAAAAGAAATCCAAAGAAACCCTCTGAAATCATCTAAGGCTCTCCTTCTTTACTGAATTCCACAGTGAACAGCTCCAGGGTATATCTGATTTGCCTGGTACCTTTCTGGATGTAAACAGGGAGATCTAAACAAGGGATAAGATTAGCAAACACAAAACATACAGCTTGCTTTTTTTTTTGTGGGAGAACAAGACAGCACCTGCATGGCCACCTAACCTTCAAGCTCAGGGGGCAGGAGGGTAAGCCTTGGATAAAGAAACAGAAGGGACTTAAATATCAGGCTTCCACTGAAAAAATACCCCACCCTAATTTAGGCAAAGATCATTACAGAACTTCAGACCATTACATTTCATTCAGCTATGCCTGGATACATCTGAATACAGCAGGGTCAGGCCCTGCCAGAACAATTCATCCAGTCTATGACTCATCCCGTCCTGTCCTCCTTCCCTTTGCTGGCTCAGACACGGGCAAAGGAGAGATTCTCAGCTCATCAGATGAGATGGGGAGGCACCAAAACCTGCAGCTCTTCATAATTCCATGGGGTTCTGTGTACAGCTGAAAAAAAATATAAAAATCCTTCACCCCTGAATTAACAGATAAGTACAAATAAATGGAACAGGAACACAGTGCCAGACAGCCCCAGACACAAGTCTGGTCAAGGAGTGCACAGCAGAACGAGCAAGCCAGTGCAAACAAACCCACATACCAGCATGGGTGGATCTACTGTGACACCTCGGAATATCGGGTCTGACAGCCAGGCTGCAGCGCTGGAGGGCAGCAGCTTCCTCTCCCAGGGTCTTTGTTTTCCTTATGATTTCTGAATCGGGAAAGTCAGGCAGCTGATCCCAGAAATAACAGCTGGGAGCAGCCCAACACTCAACACCATTGTCATGAACAGCTCTTCTGAAGATCCTGATGCTAAAGGGAGGGTACAGAATACTGGCCCGATGCCCATCCTGACAGGAAAAACCCTAAAGTGTTTACAGCAAGGATTTCAAAATTGCTCAGCAATTAAGATTCCCAACTTGAGACGTCTTCCAGAGGCCTAGACTATTAGTGTGCCTGCCTTCAGCAAACTGTGCATCACATATCCTGGCACACGGGAACAGAGGGATGTTCTCCCCTCTCTGTTCTGCAGCAAGAAAACAGAGATGAGAATCAGGGAAGGAAGAAGGCTCTGCTTTTCTATTTTTATTTATTTATTTCCCCACCCGCTTCACTTGTCAGACAAAGACCCCGAAAAGAGGTGGCCACTAAACAGGGGCCTCGGCTGTGGGGAGCTTTAAAGCCCTGGAGACAACTTCAAATGATGGTGAGAGTCTGTATTGCCTTCCTAGTACAGAGAAGAGAGAGAAGTACGTGTGGCAGCAATGCACATGGCCTACTTTTGCAACAGTCCTCGGAAAGAGTTTAGCTTCTTCAGTAATCCCAGCGTGCCCTAAAATTACCAGCCGGGGCATAACAGGTTCTAATCTACAGGAATCTACCTATGCATTTTCCTGTAAAGTTCTTGGAGTATTACCTTCCTAAATTAGAGATATTTTAGTATCAACCAGAGAGGGAAAGAGCAGCCTGCAGCAAGATCAGGGCATCCATTGACACAGAACGGTTCCAGGATGCTTTCAGGCTGGAGTGGTTCCCAAGCATCTGTGAAAGCACGTACACGAAAAGCTGCTTGAGGCTTAAATCCTCCGAGGAACTCTACGTCCCTCCTGAGAGGGACAGAACAATGTAGGTGGGGAGATAAAATACAGCTGCAAGTCAGGGAAGACAACAGAGGTTTCTTTTGCAATACAAATACATTGCTGATCCTAATACCCCAGCTGTGTATTGCACCTTTTCTCTGCACATATGACCACTGAAACAGCTACAGAGTTTATTCACTTGATTCCCCTTCATCTCGGGCCAAATCTCCTTGTACTTATCCTAAAGTGAAACACGTTATATATGCATCGAGTGAAACTTTTTCTTTTATCTCAAAAAAACATCCCCCCACTCAAGAGGGGAAAAACTAAAAACATTGCAGATTTCCTTTTAAGCATTCAAAATAGTGACAGTAAAATACCCCTACACTTGTGAGAAAATATGTGTCAGTTTTATCTAGATAAGTGATTTTTTTTTTTAACTTCTCAAAATTACAGCCTGCACTGGTCAAAACCCCAATGTTGGGTTTCTGCCATATGTTACACAGGACTAAAAACCAAAGGTCACGTATCCATGTCTCAGTGTCCATTGATTTNAAGCTGGGATAAGAGCAAAGCGTTGTTTTCTAGGGAAGTTGTTGCGTTACCAGGAAGGGCAGGTTGCAGGAGTTCCTGGTGAACCGAGCTGCTGAAAGGTTAATTACCTCTCAGAACACACTCGGGGTGGGGAAGAAATCATCGTGAGGCACCAAGTTGTCAGGGACAGAGGTTTCAGGAACAAAAGGCAAAGGGGTGCTCAGGGCAAGGAACCTCCATCCCTCTCTTTGCAAAGCACCGTGTGCATCTGCAGCACGGTACGAGGGACGGCTGGTCATAAACGGCAGAGCTGGGCACCTGCGAGACGAATTGCAGCGCAGCGTGTTGGAGTGCTGTGCGGGGAGCATCTGGAGACAGAAGCAAACTCAAGGCAGCGTAAGAGCTCACGGGAAGAAGCGTGTTGTCACGCTGGCTCCCGAGTGCCCGACCACGACTAAATCTCTGCTCGGGGCTGGGGAATGCAGATTGCTAACAAGAGGACAGAAGGAACAGCTGCCAGTGGAGACTCCTACACTCTGCCCCTCGCTCTGAAGCCTGCAGAGGCCAGTGGGAAGACTCGCCCCGGCTTTGAATCAGGCTCTCTGCCACTAATATGCTGCGTGGCCATGGCAACCCAGAATCGCTTGGGAGGTCACAGTGCTGGGGAAGAGCTTTGCATTTGCTTTACAAGAGGTCCGAGCGAGGTTGGCTTCTGAGCAGAGACCTGGCATAAGGCCTGGGCAGCACTTACTGCCCACAAAAGAAGGCCTGTACATGGGGAACCTGACCCGCGTCTCTTATCAGTGCAGCTGATGAATTAGAGCTGCTTGTATTTCATAGTCAGTCTTCAGAAAATAAGCCTTTGCTTGACCCTGCTGAAACCTACAACTCCCAGTGAAGGATGAGGCCGAGCACAAACTTCGGTTACTGAAACTCTAACCTGGCACCCGCTTGCCGACAAGTTTCAGCCTCTCTCCCTAACGCTTCAGACCAGTCCCCTCTGGACAGATGTGAGGACACTGGATAGAATCCACTGCTCCTCCAGGAACCTTGCCCACCCTCACCCTCCTCACCACAGCTCATCCCCAGCTGCTCAGGGGTGTCACCAAGCTCTAGGGCGCTCTCTCACACACAGCCCCCTCTGAGAGCACGATGATGTCTTGGACTCTAGAGAAAAGGTCTGACAGCCACAGTCCTGCATGGGACAGTTCATCCATCCGAAAGCCGTTATGCCAGGTTGCCAGCAAATTCAGGCAGAGGGGATAAAATCAAATATATTTAGTCAGCTTTTAGAAGCTTGACCAACAATAGATAGAAACACACTTCACGAGAAGGAAAAAGCAGCTGATTGAAAAGAATCGAAGTTCTAGGGAAGAAACCAGTGGTGCCAGCACAGTACATTTGAACATTAATAAATACCTTCTTTCTCAAAGTCAAAAGAAGGTATTTAGTGGTGCATTGGCAAAAAGCCTTCAGGAGGTTTAAATTATTCTGTCCAACCAATATTCTAATCGCTCTGCCTAACCTCTAGAGACCATCATTAGGTTTCTGGCTCACTGCCCCACTGCATGTGATAAAAGCATTTCAGGCTTACCAATGAGGTTTTCATCGCTCTCTGTAGGAGGTCTGGGAAGGCCACTGGATTCTGCCTCGAGAACAATGCAGATTTCCTTGCTGATAGAAATGGTAGGGAATAGATTAAATAACAGGCTGTGCATATGCAGTGACAGAGAAAGGGTCTTAACGTGACAGCATGACTCAACCCACTTCGTATCACCTACATCCCAATGCACAAGTGTGTCTATAGGCTTCAGCTACAGATAGAATTCGCCGTAATCCCAGAGTTTGGCTCACACAAATAAATTCATAGGCACAGACACTGACCACAGACCCGGTGCTCTCCAGTGGGGCTCCACAAGTATTAATTAATTGCAGAAACAAGTCAATAGATTTTTCAGACCCTGACCCTCATGATATAGTTCATGCAGCAACGGCATTGCCTGACCACACTGAACACACAGAGTGTTGTACTGGGTATGAATGCGAAATATCCACACTAACTAATTTATCTATCAAAAATACAGATTAAAAATATTGTTACTGATTCAGCATGGTAAACACGCAAGTCCCGTTGAGTAATTTAAGATTAAAGACCATCATCTCATTACCTCACTAAGATATGGCCCAGAAACACAGCTCACCACAGATCGAGTTCCACACAAATTTGAGTCTCATGGCAATATTCTTCTATAGGAATATAAATTTAGTAACTGCTTCATGGGTCATGAAATCTGGCCTTATAAGCAGAGACAGACAGACCACATAATCTACTTCAAAAACTAATCAAACCAGAACAAGTCAGAAGAGCATATACCAGCATACAATTTGCTGACACTAAAATTATCTGGAAATCTGAAAAAAGAATCTGGAAAAAACATCTCTGGCGTTTGTGATCATTACACAGATGAACTATAAAAATCCTCTGCTTTTAAATGACATCATGAACACCTTTCTCTGGTAGGCTAATATTGCCATTTTACAGATGAAGACAGAGTCCCAAAGACTTTCCTAAAGCCAATATTAAGTCAGTGGCATAAAGAAGGCTGTCCCTTTAATTACTCATCCTGGAAAACAAAACCACAATTCATATTTCTAGCCCAATTTTAGAAAAAAAAAACATAATCCTTAATGCTCAGAGGAAAAATTCAAAGTATATTATATATATAAAAAAAACAAACTCAAATTCACCAGGAATAAATAGTAAAATAAATTGGTAAGAAAAAGGTGTAAATGATGTAGCTGGTGCTGGTTTGGCTGTCAGTGGGTGTGTCAATTATGCATGCAAATTAGCATGCTCAACTAGGTGTGTACATCAAGAACAACATACAAGTGCTTTGGGGCAAAAAAGACATCCTCCCTTGTTTGTAGAATTCAGTATCGCAAAACCAGAGTAAGAGGGTTGAGACGGACAGAGATGGGAAGAAAATCTCTGTTGTGCTTTTTTTCCTCCTTTTTTGTTACACTCACCCCATCACCTACTCAGAAATGCTCATGACTGACACGATAAATGCAGCGGCGCTGAAAGCATCTTCCTCGTGCATTCAACAGTGTATTTCTGGCATCTCTTAGCCTGCTCTTCAGAACCCCATAAGTCTTGTGCAGAACTACTGAAACCTAATTACCCCCCCCCCCAAACTAATTTTACAAGAGCTTTACTCAGTGGAAGAGTAATGACTTAAAAGCGACTCTGGCTTCTGCAGTAGGAAATGGAAAACACAGCACCTTCCGGCACCGTTCTCTTTCTCTCTCTCTTGCACACACGTTTCTGCCAAGGAATAAAAAGCCCAAGCCTGCAAAGTGCCAGAACAGGATCTGGTGAATAGGGCTGCCGGGGTGACATCACGTATCGTACCACCCTGTTCCCAGCCAATTGGGGAGGCTTCTCGTCCAGCCGTTACTTCTCACCTAGCAGGGAAGCCTATAGGAAAACGCTGCAGCGCTGAGAAAGGACTCAACTCTTTCATTGTCGGCCCTTCCCTTGCCACTCCTCTTTTCCTTCCCCTTCCCCACTCCAGTGTACACACACACACACACGGAGAACACAGCGCAGACAAAACAGCCGCACACAGCAAAAATCCCTTTTCGAGGACTAGGCTTTTGGCAGCGATTCACATAAAAACTTCCTGCTGGTTCTGGAGATTCACATTTTTGTTCAGCAATTTCAGTGGGAGGAAGAAGCTTCCTCTGTCACTTATAGTTTTAACTCATTGTTATGACACAGCGCAGCTAACGGACTTTGTATTTTTACCCCAAATATATTATAAAAGCAAGTTATCTCCACCCAGATAGCCCAATCACGCCCGTAACCCTGGGACAAGACAGCAGAGAATTATCACAGAATGGTGTTAGAGTTGGAAGGGACCTCAAAGATCATCCAGTTCCAACCCCCTGCCCTGGGCAGGGACACCTCCCACCACCCCAGGTTGCTCCAAGCCCCATCCAGCCTGGCCTTGAACCCCTCCAGGGATGGGGCAGCCACAGCTTCTCTGGGCAACCTCTTCCAGTGCCTCACCACCCTCACACCAAAGAAGTTCTTCCTAAGATCCAATCTAAATCTCCCTCTTCCAGTTTAGAACCATTCTCCTTGTCCTGTCACTACTCTTCCCGACAAAGAGTCCCAACTAAATTTAAATTTAACGCTAGGACTCTGTTCTGCCTTTCCCCTTATCTCCATTAATTTAAACTAGACAATTCTTAGCACACAGAAGCAAAGCCCAACAGCAGACCAGGGCGAGCTGCAGCGCTGCAAAGGGAGGCTTGCTGGGCTTTCAGCAGACACTGCACTGCAGCTGCCCTCCAGGAGGAGAAATAGAAAATGGGCACCTAATATTATCATGGGATGAACCAAGCTATTAAAATAATTGGTAGGAACCCCAGAGATTTTTCCTGCTTGCCAGGCAGTGCTCTTAAAGAAGCAGCTGGAACTGCCAACTGCTTCTCACTCTGAACTAAAATAGGAATTGGTACATCAGGTAAGTCTGTATAGTCTGGGACTGACTGTGACGGGTGAGGGGAAAAAGCAGGCCCTGTACATGCAAACTCCAAGGGAGACTGTAGGCTGCACTCTCGGCACACAGCTTTAGAGCCGGCTCACCCAGCAGCACCTACAGAGCCCGCAAATACAAACAGCTTTTTATGTCACACTCACTGCAGAATTTGAGTGCTGCTCCAACTCCCGAGAGCAGTCACACACACCACGACGCTTTACTTCTCAGTTTACGAGGATCGGACCGAAAAGCCAAACTCCGGTATCCATCCTGCTCCCACTGGCTCCCACACGAACATTTGTTCCAGCACCTCCAGTACTTACAAAAATATCCGTATTTTTACAAAGCAGATTCCAGCAACTCGAGCTGTCCGGATAACCCCAGGAGGAGCACTCTGTTCTTTCCCAGCATTGGGGCTGCACAACCACGCCAAGCCTGTGCCCCTGGCACAGCCCAGTTTCCCCAGTTCATTCAGACCCACTATGCTGTAGGTGCAGGTAGGGAGTATAATAGATCTTTGCTCATCTTGGCCAGACTGGAGCACTAGGCAGACAACCAGGACTTTTGTCAGTGCCTGTTTGATTCACCAGCACCTCACTAGTCTTTCTGAAACACAAATACCAACAGCTATAGCTTCTTCTTCATCTCGTCTCCAACCACAAGCAAAATACTGGCATAAATAGCCACTAGTTTCTGCAAGCTCCCTTCTGCATGAAATACTGAGCTGTACACAATGAGGTTTTATCCAGCACCACTGGAAGTGAACACTGGCGGCAAAGCACCCTCCAGGCCTTGAGGAAGAATTCTCAGACAAAGAAGCCCAAAAGATGATTCCAAGTTTGGAGCAGAATCTGTTTAGCTTACTCATCAAGCCTGCATCACCCTCTAGCCTAGAAGACGGACTACTTCATAACCTGCTTCGAGATGAAAGCAAAACAGTGACTCTTGAACACAAATCCTCCTGGGCTTTACCAGATCCAAACCCACAGATCAACCACAGCCCCTAAACACGAGATCTGAAGCAGCCACATACCCACCTGAAGAAACTGCAGACCTCACAGAACCAGGAAACATCCAACAATATCATATTTTGTCTTAATAACTGAAACTTTATGAAATAGGTGGGTCCTCAGAGACACTGCGCTTGCTCAGGTTATTTAAGCAGAAAGGAGAAGCGTACAAGCAAATGAAGAAAATGGAAGGAGCACTCAGAGAAGACTGGCAGACCATGGAAGAGGAGTGCAATGAGGCAGGATGAGAAGAGAAGCATCCAGGCAATGAACCTCACGGCGAGTAATGGAAAAGCAGAAGCGAGAGGTTTCCAGTCAGTAGGAAGCTGCAGAGGAGGGATGTCGTTCCAGCTGCAGATCCGTCCAAGTGGTCCCACAAAAGCTCTCGTCAGTACCTGAAGGACAATCAAGTTGCTTGAATCCGTTCACAAAGCCATGTGGAAGAAGGATGAGCGTGGCTTCCATTTGAAATGCCATCCGTGCACTTTTTAGATTTTGTTTGGTCAAAAGCTCATGTAACATTTTAAAAGCAAATGAGGAATAATTATTTTGGTTTTTTAGGAAAGGAAGGGTAAGAGGTATCTTTCACTGCAGATTTTGCACACGTAGTTTTTCTATAGGTCGCAGATAAATGCCTCTCTCCCACCATGCATTTAGATACACGTTCTGCATCACTAGTAAAAGCAGCGAAAATTCATGGAGCTTTTTCTTTAAATACAGGTATTTTCATTAAAACGTTTATTTGGGAGACACAGTCTATAAGCAATAGACAGCTAAGAGTGAAAGGCTCCTTCATGTAACACAGAAGGGCATTCCAGGACCCAGGGGCTGAAATTTAGACTTTGTTCCAAAGGAAGATGTAAATTAAAGGCTGTAACAGTTGAATCAAGTGGGAGGTCCAGAACTCCATACGCTGAAACCTCTGCAAGGACACAGGTGTCCTCCTATGACACAAGTTATATACCTTAATTATAACAACTTATAAACAGCTGTAGGACTTGCTGTTCTTCCTTCTCATTATATACACCAGAATAAGCATTTGTCATTCATTCATCTTTAGACAAAAAGCTGCAAGTTAAACAAAATGTACCAATGCAGGGGAAAAAAAGAAAAAAAAGTCTCTCTAAACAAACTCCAAAATCTTATCAGAAAAGTGTTAGGAAATGGTTCAAAATAGACAATGCTGGTTTCCATATTCTCAATTTTCTGGCAGCAGCTCAAAAGTTAAGTCATGTTTACTTTCCTTAATGGAAAGTCACCACTTGCTCTCTCCCTAATGTCAAGCCGAATCGGGCTTAGAGTGCTGAGCAGAAGCTGGGCTGAGTCAGCTGCGCTTCACCAAGCTGACACACAGTGCAGGACGGTCATTTAATGAAACAAATTAATTTAGATTTGTCTTTTTTTTTCATGTAGATGCCTATGCAGCACAGGATTTTTCCAGTATCTCAAGGATTTAGTTCCATTTTTAAAGTGCTGATTGAACTATACACCACAATTCGAGTTCTAGCATGTTACTTGGTTTTCAAGACCCGAAAGACAAAGGGAGTCCTTTTATACAACTACCAGGCAAAGATCCTACAAACACTTGCACAGCATCAGAATTTCATTTTTAGATATTTACATTTATGCACACACACAAATGTATAAATAACATTTTTATATAGAAATTTTTAATAAAACACAGAATCCAAAGCATATTCTCATCTTTTCCTATGTGTAGTTGAGTTTGAAAACAGAGTCTAAGTTGGATTTAACATCCCCTGTGAACAGCTAATTTAGCTGAATCTCTAGGTGCACCCTAGTTCAGTGGAGATAGAAGGTAACTTTCCTAGAATTTAACACGAAACACACTTCTGGTGCTGATTAAAACAAGACACTACACAGCTCACCTGGCTACAGGGCATTTACTTGAGCAGGTAAGTAACATCACTAGTCTGCAAATAAATCCCTTCTCTTCAGTCTTTCCTTGAACACTGTTGTCCTAGAATTAAAAATTCCATCAAAACATCCTTTATACCACAACAATCTCAGTGAAAAGACAGTGCTGCTTTAACCAATGTTATCTTGTTTTTATTCCTTTGCAAAACATTGCATTACAACTAAAAAGGTTTTGAAGCACACAATTATTTTCCCTGCAACACCTACTAAATAAATGTGTTTTTTTCAGTTGGCTGTGGAGAAACAACCTGCTTGAACCCCCCCCCAACCCTGCTCAACAAAAGAGTTTCAAAGCAGTAGTAATTCAAAACTTCAAGCCCAATTTTCACTGTAAATCCCAGACATTTATACTTTCTGAAAGTAGCATTTATGATTTTATCTTATTCCTCATAAAAAAAATATAAACCCCATTTTCACAAAGTTCTGGCTTTTTACATTAAAAACACATAAAAGAATCATTAGTAACTGAAATGGACAGGAACAGATCCGGAACTATGACACTTCACACTTAGAACGAACAATTCTTCACACGATGCTCCCAGAAATAACCAGTGCTCTTGAACCAAGAATCTGGAGGCAGATTAACAGGGTTTACATCCCTTATTCTTTAATCTGCAAATTTAACAGAATTAAGAAACAGAAGAGAAATACAAGGAGTACAATAGAGTTGACCAATTATACAAAAATCTCATCAATTCTACTTTACATTTCATATGCCACTACATTATTTTGCTTTAAAAGTTTTCCTTGACAAGGTGCTGGAGGACTCGGCGCCCGTACACATTGCTGATAACGGGATTATGTTTATGAAGTGCTTCAGGAAAAGAAGCAGAGGATCCCAAGTCACTAAACAAAACAAAACCAAAAACCAAACCCCAAGCCATCTTTCAAAAAAATTATTCCAGTCTCTAAACAGCAGCTTCAATGTTCGTGTAACCCAAAACACAACAGTTTCATGGAACATGATACAAAGCAGTCCTGAAAAAATAAAGAAAATGAAAGGAAAGAGAAGAAAGGCGCAGCATGAAGTAATTTCAGACAACCAGTTTTGTGAGAGCTTTAATGGCACAAAATGTTTATAAGCTACAACTTATACATGTACTGTAAACTGTATATAATGTTACAAAGTGCTAACTAATTTATGAAGAATGCATAATCACTTTGGCTCAGTTAACTCCAATATTTCAACAAATGTGAATTAAAAAAATTCAATTTCTAACAATGTTCAGCTTTCACTTTTTAAAACAGTAAGTAAATATGCATCTGCTGCAGTTAAGTTAGCCTGCTGCATTTTTAATGTGCGAGTTTATGCATTATTTTTTTCTTGATCCTATTTACAAATATTCTAGGCCAGTTTTCACTGAATATAAGAAAAATGAAGCCTGCATTTTTTTCCAAAACTGTAAACAGGTATAAAGCTTTTTAAACAACATTTATCTTAACAAAACTTCAACTATTAATAGTTGAAACCCCTTTTCAAATTATACAACAATCTGTTTCTGTTCATTGTAAAACAAGAAGTTGTAGACTTTCATCCAAAGCTTATAGCAGGGTATCAATAAATACTGCATTGTATCATAGCAAGTGTTACAGTGATCATGTATCCAACTCCTCATCTACTGTTTGCACAACTTTTACTTCAAGGGTCCTTCAATTATTATAAGCTGTTGATACTCCAGCCACAAGTTTGAAATATTATTTATCAGATATTCTGAAGAAGAATTACCTTTTCATTTAGAAAGGAGTAATTTTTTATTTTTTTTGGGGGGGGGAAGAAGTACTCTCTACTTAGTAAAAATCTACTTTTCCACTATTCCAATTTCCATACAAAACAAGGTGCTATAGTTAGAACTGAAAGCGTTTCAGCCTTTCCCCTGTCCCCTCAGTTTTTAAGACTGTAAAATGATGTACTTGATACTATCTAAAACACCCTTCACCACTTCCCCTTTCCCTTCCCCACCTTTGGGTGAAAGCCAATACCCATGCTCAAAACAAATACGCAGTTGTAGGCTCCAGTGCCACTAGTTTTCACAACTAAAAGAAAATAAAGCAGATGTCTTCCACAGAATTTTTTAAGACTGTCCCTTCACCCTGAAAGCATCTTCTAACAGCATTCAGAAGTAGAGAATAAAAATAAATAGTCTAGCAGTGGATATATACTTTGCTTTTTTTACTTCCTGGGAACTAACCAAGTTCTTTTAAATCGAACTTCAATTGGGATTCAGCTTCTATGCATCAACTCTTTCAAGCGATCACTGCTGTATCACATAATCAACTTTACAAAGTCTGATGCAAGCAAACAATTATAGGTAGCTGTTCTCTCCAAACTGGCTGACTATATTTTCTTACCATTTTCTACAGGTCAGCCTACTAATGCTTTTATTTAAATGAGATTTTTGCTAGTCTTAAAATTAGCATTGGTTCCCTAAATACTTAGTATTAAAGTCTATATCATATTTTTTTTCTNCTGAAATCCAATAAAATCTATTTAAGGACACGACCGTCCCAATGCTTCGTAACAATTTGGTACTAAAGCTTCACATTTTGAAAAGAAGTGTCACTGAAGGAGGACGAGGCTTAATGTTCCCTAAGATAAAAGTCCAACAACATTAGTGAGAAGTCTAGCTAACATGAGACATCACGAGTGACTTTCAGATTCCATGTATCCCCAGAGGAGATTGTACAGTAAACAGTGAGATAGGAATATTGAAAACTCATTTGCAGAAGACATTTCAGAGCTTTACAACTTCTGAATCTCTACACACCTGCAAGATTGTCCCCCTTAAAGATAGGTCAAACGCTTTACCTTCCAGAACGGCCACATCGTCGTAACTGTAAATGGTTCCACAACAAACAGAATCATATTCTTTTATACAGAGTCTAACTACACCTACAGCTGTTGGGTTTTTTCCTTAATTTAAAACTACTTTTAAAAGGAAAATTTCACATTTAAAATTTTCCCTTAAGAAAACAGGTAAGGAAAACAAAAGCTTCTTCACATGCAAACATTGCAATTTTTCTAATATTTTCTAGGCATCAGACAGGTTTTCCTACAAGGAATAAGGAGCTGACTTCATAGAAAAGACAAGATTACAACAATTACCTAATATTAAAATATGCTGATGGATTTAGTTATCCTGCTTTAAAATTTATGCAGTCTTTGCCTCCTGCAAATCAAATGGTGTTAGCCAATACAAGGGGCCAAGGAAATTCCCCCAAAAGCTGATTTAAATTGTTGGGGTTTTTTATTGCCAGTGGTTTCTTAGTTTATTTCACAACCAGCTTGCTTTTCAAAAGAAAAATTCGTTTTCACTCCAATCAATTTTCTCCCAAAGAGACTGTTAATTTTATCACCATAATACAGTCAACATCTATACCATGCACAACTGCAACTTAAGTCAGGTTGCACTAAGGAGGCAACAGCATCACCGATAAAATTAAAACTTGCTGGTGGCATTTTGCATTGAGAGAAGCCCTTGCAACATATAGACAGTTGTAAACTCCGTTCAGCAACTCTGACGTGTCTTGCAGGCCAAGAGGCAGGGGAATGGGAGGAGAGAGGGAAAGAATGTGGATAGCGAAACACCTCAACAGAGTTCCAACACAATACTGAATTCCAGAGTTAGCGAAAACCCGGATATGTAAGGAAAGGGTGATGAAGTCAGGGTCATGCTTAAAATGGTCTCAAGTCAAATGTACTAAATGAGACAGTAACACCTTCACAGGTCACGTGGATTTCCAGGTGTTGCACTCCATCTTTCAATAAGTGCTGGCTGAAGGTGTGGTCAGTCGTTTTCCAATGTAGATGCTGAAATAAAAAGTATAAGCGTATCGTAGTGGACAGAAGTACTCCCTGCTTTCCAAACAGCCCTCTGGCACTCAGCTATACTAATTCCTCTTTTGAGTACGTCTGATGAGATTGTCCCAAGGACTTTACCTCTCTTTTATAAAATTACTTAAGGAGTGAGATTTTCAGATGAGCCTAGAAAGACCAGTGCTACCAGCCTTCAGTAAAAGTGAGTTTCTTCCAGTCTCAAGCTCATTTGAAAACCCCAGTCCAACAGCTTTTGTGCTGTTTGTAGAGTACCTGACACACAGGGGCTCTTCAACCCCCAAGCCACTCTCCCAGATTATTACGGTAAAAGAAATAACGTACTGCCTATAAAGGGAGGGGGTGAGGTTTAAAAATACCAAGCATTGAGGATCTACGCCAATGCTGACCTCTAACAAATAAATCCTGACAAGATTTAATTCGTTGCAGAAATACACAATTTTTCTATCACACAAAAATCATACAGTATATTTCCACATATTCTATCCTCCTGATTTGTTAGTTTACCAGAAGCCAGAGGGACACTTGAATTACACTCCCACAAATAAAGATGAAGCTAAATAAAAACATATTTTGAGTACATGCCTTTGCCCCAAAGAACATAAGATGGATAAACATAATGTAAGGACTTAAGGAAGCTCAGAGATTATGTTGGATTACGCAGGCAACGAGAACAGAGCTGAGCAGAGTTGTAGCTGATCTTGCAGGTCACATTCCAGTACTTCGTGTATCTTTTTTAAGTATTCAAACCTTGACTTTCAGTAACATCACACAACTGCAGCATTAGATATTGAAAGTTACAGAGCACGTGCCATAAACACAGAACTCCAACTTCATTATTTGTACACTGCGTTCACATAACAGTCAGTAAAAGTTACAGCAGTTTTCCATCTATTCCATTCTTACTTTCCCTACACTATAACCTGAATCATTTAAGTAGAAGGCATGGATAACCAATGGCACATAAGTGCAAAAGTTATTTCCAAATTCATGGTAATCCATGAATTTTCAATGCAAGCAACCTGATCTACTAGAAGTGAAGCGCATTAATGGCTGCAAAGTTTTAAGAGCTGCAAAGTTTTCCTGCATTTCAAAATCTTGAGCAAGGTGCAACAATACTCTCGTTATTCTAGAGAAGCCCTTTCCAGCAGGCACCTGACACACAAGTACAGTGGGAAAGCAAAGCCAGATGCAAAACTTGAAGTGAGAATTAGGTTAATACTTACCCTAGTCCCAAAGCCAAAACATGAGATATGAACAGAGATGGAATGAAAACCTTAAGAAATTCTGCGGAGAAAATGCCACCTTTTTTCATTGCTCCACTTTTTCTCATACTTAAAGACACTGAACGTTTAGGATGTCTGAAATGAAATTCCCTGAAAGAAGAGGGGGAGGGAAGAAAAATTCAACAAGTTTTTTTTGTTTCTTTCCCTTTTTCCTTTTTTTTTTTTTTTTTTTTTATTTTTTTGCACACAAATGCACAGATCTCTGTAGGAACATTTTTTTTTAAAAAGTACAAAGAGCTAGAGATCAAAGCAAGAGATCCCTTACACAGAGTAAAGAATCAAAGAGAATAATAGGAGGTATTGTGGAGAGACCACTTACACAGACAGTATAGAGACAAAGGGAGCAGAAGCTGAAGAGAGAGGTAGGTCCGAGAGAGGGAATTTCAGGATGTGATTTGTTAGCAAGAGCCTCATTTTTTGTTCCAAACAGAGATACAGAAGTCTGCCAGATTTAGACAGCATCCTCTACTTTAATAAAAATGCTTTGCATTCAAGGATCTCAACGTTTCCCCTTCCGTGGATGAACATTACATATTTTACATAGAAAGAAAAAAAGGTACAGAAAATTTAGGAGACTTGCTCAACAATATTCTGTTCAATAAGCCAAAACTAAATCCCATGAATCCCAGCTCCAAGTACCCAGCTCTCCCAATAATTATAATTGTATCAGGAAACCTTGTAATCAGCTTGTTGTGGACCTATATTACTTTCAAAAAAGAGATAATTCTGTTGCTACGAAGATTTTCATACTTCTTTACTGTCACTTTTTCTAGCCTGCCCAAAGAGAAATCTATCTTTTTCTAAGATGATCTTATTTGGAGAGCCAGAGTAATTCCATACAATTGTGACCCATGATTCTTTTCTCTTTCACGTAACAGAACATCTGTTTAAAAAAAAAAAAAAGAGTTTAACTCACTTTGGAGGAATGTTTTCAGGCCTACTCGACCAGTCTGACACCCAGTCAGCACTTTTCTTCAAAACTTCCAACTCTTTCTCTCCTTCTACTGCTTCTTCTTCAGACTGAAAACAGACATGGGACAAGCTTATAACACTCAATTAGCTCCTCCTTATGGTGTTAAACTGAGAGCAACAACAAGAGCTCTAAAATGATAAGCACCAAATGGCAGCACCTGATAAACGAGCAAGTGTTCTTGGGCTACTGATTATTCAGAAGAGATTTTTTTTTATTATGCTAACAGGAGGATCTGCAGAAGTCAGCACATCACAAATTTTATTACTATGTCCAGGATTTCAACATCACAGCAAGCTGTTTGTTTATTTTAAAAACTAACCAAAAAGGATTATTTTAATCCTAAATTTAGTAAACCAGCATTATGTAAATAACATTAAAAGAATGGCATACTTTAAGTTGATGACATTCAAATTAAAGTGCAAAGAATATGGATAAAGCATAGAAAGTCTAATAAAAGGTTTCAAAGCCAGTATTTTGACTTTTTAAAAGGTGCTATTAGTCATTTAAAATTTGCATTACTTGCAACTAGCAGCTTTTACTGGGTGCATCCCAGACGCAGTAAGGAAAGGCAAGTATAACTCAGTACAACTGCCTTGATCCAAACATTTAACATAACAACACTAGAAGCAAATGTTACCATATAGGAAAAAAAAATGGATTAGAAAGACTAGAGAACACCACTGACTTAGGTACAAACTGCTCCTTAGCATCAAAGCAATTTCCTGAGTGACCCTTAGTAAAATAAGACAAACCACTTACAATATTGAAGTGGGAACCACACCAAACCCAGAAGTAATCAAATATGAGTCACAGAAGTGAGATGCAGACCTAACCACCAACTTCATTCACATCGGTCTGGCTCCACAGGGCAGAAGTGCAACAGTCCTACTGTTCCGCCAGGTCTTTGACAAAATTAAATGCAAGGTTTCATTCTTCCAGGAATGCTTTTTATTTATACTGCTGAAGACAGCAAATTCTATTTAATGATCAAACTAAGAGTTCAGCATTAGCCTCCTCTCAGTTTCTATTGTGGAGATTATTCACTATCATGTGAGCTGACTATCAGTAGAGCAATAAACCGAACATCCTGAAATCTTGTGCAGAAATATAAACATTTGAAATACAAAACAGGTTTGACACACGGTTTGAGTAGTGTTAAACAATATGACTGCGGCTAAACAGGGCACTTCTCAGCTTTAGAGAAGGAGCCTCATTCTTCCCTTCACTCCAAAGCTATTAATCTCTACATGTCAAATTTCAAGTAATATAGAATTTAAGCCTAAACAAAGTTTACTAACCCTGCCCCACTGTTAAAAATAATTGCTCCAGAATGTCTTTTAATTTGACAAAACTTTATCCTGAAAACAACGGCTAAAAAGAAATGATAATTTAATAAACTGACATAAGCTTGAGTGCAAAAGAAGTATGTATTATATCTATTTACAGAGAGGTACTATATAATGTTCTAATAAAAAAAAAAAAGTGAAAACCTGCAAGAACAACTGCTGGAAAGCAGTAGTTTAATGTCTTTTTTTTGACGTGTAAAATATTTAACATTTTAGACCTTTTAACATGACAGAGAGCTTGCTCTACCCCTTGAGTACTTTCAATGCTGATCTATACAGGATATACCCAACTTTAAATATTTTTAAAGTCAACGTATATAAAAGTTAGTCAAGAAAATACCTGAGAACTACTGTCTTTACTTGTGTGCATTTCCACATCAAAAGTTATCTGTCCATCTTCTTGAGGTGAAGGGCTAAAGAGAAATGGATTTCATTATGTCATTTTGTCATGTATGTTCCATCACCTAAAGAATCATTAGTGTAAATAGCATCTCAGTTGAATCATTTCCACGTGTACTTCTGCACGCTGTCAGATGAGTTAGAGACCACACTACCCTTCAAATCACATAAATCACTGTTAGAAAGTCTTCCAAAACCACTCATTTTTTATTTCCCATTTATAATCCTTTCGCAACAGGGTTGACTGTCCCTCAACTGAAGCACAGAAAGCGTTGCCCAAAACTGCAACTGGCACAAAAAAGACATTGATCCCTTCTTTCTTTTAGATGACATTGCCAGTATTATGAATTATACCTCTTTTTGTATCATTACACATGGAAACATCACACCCCAAAACACTTTTAACACTTAGCAAGAATACGTGTTCCCTTGTAGCCTCACTTCGAACATTAAAAATGTGGTAATCTACTTGAGAAATTAATCTCGTCTATCACACCTCAATCAAGGAAATGTTGGATAATTTAAGTCAGGAGCTTTAAAAAATACTGTGATGCACACCTTGTTAATGCTTTACTAATATAAAGCACATGTACATAACTATATTATTAATAAGCCAGGAAAATAATTTATTTTTAAATCATAGTTGATTTATGACAAAGTGAAATTTAACTGTGGTGTTGATGTGACTTTCCTGCTCCTGGATTCTTTAGCTTTCTGTAGCAACAAGGTATTTTTCAAGTCAGAAGTCTTATTTGATAGCCAGTTGTCACGAACCAGCTCCAATACCGGAGCACAACAAACTTAAGTCTGAGAATAAAGCTCTATCCCTCCACTAACATCTACAATATATAACCTACACTGGACTGCATGCAGGACAGCAAACATTTCTTTACCTGTCACAGTGGGAACTACCTCTTGAACTGCTCTGTCCTGATTCGTGCTGGGCATCCAGGAGAATTTTTTCCATGTCTCCATTGTGGATGGAGGATGATGAAGGGACGTGTTCCAGACCTCCGTTTTTCCCGTTGCCGTTGTCGTTGCCATTGCCGTTCATCTGCAACTCCACCCAGGAACCTGTTGGGCCAGTCAAACGTCATCTCATTTAAAGCAGTGGAAGTAAAACCCATCTTAAGTTTATCAATTACACACAGAAAAAAACATGAACATGGTGAACTCAGATAACATACTCTGCTGCTGGGGAAAGCTCATAAACATGTGGGAAACAGGAGTGACATGTTTCTTCCTCTCCTCTAACAAAAACATCCCTAAAAAGTTATGTTTTGTTGCTACCTACCTCCAGAGCTAGTCAAATAAAACATCCCCTCTCTCCTAAACTAGTTAACAGGTCACGTTAAGTTCCTGTTAAACGTTCGAAGGTTTGAAGTTCCAATTATCTAGGTATCACTCAATTACACTAACCACCCTGCTTCCCTGTTCTACATTCCATTTTGAAACAAAATTTTCATCCCCTACCTCCTTTCTATCCCCTCTGCTACCAAAGGCACTGAATCAAACCCTGATTTTCACATATACTTGGCAGAGTGCCGTTGCCAGGCCTCATTCAGCTTCCTCTGCCCTGGCCCCCTGACAGACAACTCTCTCATTCAACACCATCTGCCACCTCTCCTGTCCTACCATAACCTTAACAAACAAATCATACCACAATTCAAACCATCACAAGCTTGAGGCAGGCACTATGTTTCCTTACACAGCTGAAGTACTATGATAACATACATGTCATCACAGATTTTAAAAGATTTCACTGCTCGTAAACCAAAATAAAGAACTGAGTAGCATGAGAAATCCAGAAGTCTCACAGAGTTAGTAAGTTCAGTTCCATCACCTCGGACTCTTTTTTTTTCCCCTCTCATTTTTCTTTCCTTAGCGAAGGAACACTGTATAGTCCATAAACTGACATTTCCTCTTTTTTCCCCCTTTTTTGGTAGTTACTAACTACAGGCTACCCACAGGTGACAAAAGAACAACAGTGTAAAAAGTTCCTATGTTCTGTAGTTAGGTTGAGGACTTTTATTTCTGTTTTTAAATGTCTTCACTTGCATTTAGTATGCAGATTAACCAAATACAAAACAATATTTACTGGTATGTCCGTTAACGACGTGTTTCAATTCATAGGTTTGGGAACAAGGCACCTTAGTGTGCTTGCACCCATTTCTATAGCAAAGTTTTGGCTCTGGGAACTGCATCAGTGACACAGGAAGGGACACTCGTCATACTGAATTCATCTATTTTCAACTTGATTTTGTGAAGCTGAAACAGAGTTTATCCTCTGGACCAATTATTAACTCAGCCGTTATATGGATAACCATGGAGGCATCATACTCGTTAAGAGTCCTTTTGGTCTACAGTCTGGTTTGCCCAAGCTGTGTTCACAAACAAGGAATCTAAGGTGTACACAGAGCTCTTGTGTACAACCCTCAGATGTACACCAGTTCTGTACTACATTCTTCAGGTAATGAAGAGTTAACTGGGAAAAGGCAGCCTTCGCTCAGACTAGTCGACACGAGACACAGAGATCATATTATTTCAGATTTATGATGATTGCTGGTGTCTAAATTTCAAAATAAAAAGGTCACATGTTAAGAACTAGATCAGGAGGGTAGATTTGCCTTGTAGCAACACCTTTACAGCAAGAGGCAACACCTGCAAAAACGCACGTGGCAACTGCAGTTAAAATACTGTTAGTTCAAAAATTATTCCCCGATAACCATTCTGAAGCAGAGAGTATCTGTTGGGAGAATTATAATGGTCAGGATCTGCAAAGATAGCTATTATTAAAAAATGAGGAATGAGTGACAAACAACGTGAGGAGAACAGAGGGCAAAGGTGCAAAGAGAGGTCTTCCTCCGACACTGTGCACGGGCAGAGAAAAGCCCAATGAAAGATGATTAGAACTGGTTGCTCGAGTGTGCAACTGCTAAACATGCTTCCACAGCACTTAAGGTTATGCACAAACAAAATCTTTATTAGTGATTATACCAGGCTGACAAAACTTGCCTTTTATCTAAAACACGTTGCGGCCATAGTAGGAAGAACATTCAAATTAAACTGTGAGTAAAGGGTTCCAAAGAGTGGAGCAGTAGTTTACATGACAAGCGGCACGTTCTCCATCTGACCTCACTTCTAATGAGTCAAAATACATTCAAGGAAGCGTAATCTGACATCAAGCTAAAACATGCTACATACTCCCACTGGCAGTCACAACCGGTTTGGGAGAGGGAGCCAAAAAGCTCCAGTAGTTTCGAAGACTCTGATTAAAGGGAACATAAATCTCTGCTTCTTTAAAAAGACGCAGAGGAATATCTTTGAGAATAAATTGTCCAAGTAATAGAGTGCTTTTTGCCCCCAGCTTTCTTCAAAACTAAGGAAGTTACCTCAATCACCCAGAGGAGAACTCTTAATTTTACTGTATTACTACTTCTCATTTTACTGTCAAGTAGATATATGGTAAAATTAAAAGTGGTAGAATGAAGGAATGCAGTAGAACTTTCCTCCCTTCACAATTCAGGCAACTCACTCTTTGAGGGGGGGAATGATCAACAACCAAACTGTTTATCTCAATTACATTTTCCTCAAAAATTCTTTTAATTTTGGCCATGCTCTAAGGCTAATTATTTATCTACGAATTGATAAACCTCAATTACATGCTTTTCCGTAACTGGTGGACTGTTTAAACAAGAGGAGCTAAACGTGTTGGTGAAGAGGGATCTCATTTTGTTTATTCTCTCTGTGATTTCACTTGGGTGGGGTGGAAACACCAAGGACAACATAACTTTTAGATATCTAAAAGGTACACATGTGTAAGTACAACGAACTAGCAGCTCCCAAGAAGCCTGACCCACAGTATACTCGAACTCAGAAATCACTTTTACAATTAAGTATACCATTAACAGAAGAAAAAATATCAAAGGAGAGAAATTAAAAGAAAGCTCTTCAGATTTCCATAATGGTAATTATTAAGCAGATTTTCCACAATGGAGATAGATGGGCTCCTGCCTAAGGGGGGATGTCTACTTTTTGTCAATATGTAACAGAGTTTTATAATAATTAAAATATAGGAAGTATCTAGAATTCCGGGAGCAAGCAAGCCTTTCTTGGTGTTTTTCGTGAACCCAACAAAGCACTGGTTCAGTTTCCAGTTTTCTTCCCAGGTCTTCTGACCTTTGATTCAAGTGCTGAGGGATCTTTGAATGAAAGGCCCTAAACATGCACAAATGACATACGGAACAAAATGAATAAGTGTCTAAGCTCATTAGTCTGAAAAGGTTCACTGAAAAGCTTATATAATGCCAGAAAATGTACCTATAACACCAAAGCATTGTGGAGCGGCTGAACATCTGAAAGCACCACTAAGCCTACGTGGAAACGATTGGTTGCCTTTGTTTTGTTCACGCAGCACAGACTGTAAAGCATTTCCTCTCATACCTTGTGCTCACCACCTTCAGTAATCACATTGATTGTGCTAAGCCTTTACGTGCTGACCCAGCAGTAAGACCTACGTGGGCAGATCCAACACAGGCTTACAGCGCGCTCACCTCCTGTTGCTCCTGTTTCCTACAGCAGATTAACAAGTCCCACAGAGTAAGTTAGCATATTAACAGAAAAGAGGAAAGAAACGCTAAACTACAGAAGTGCCAAAGATTGAGATTTCCAAAGTAAGCACTGAGTTAGGCAGCAGGCACGCTGCGACTTTCAGACAGCATACTTGTTATTTAGCTACGCTAACAGTCCTGAATAATTGGTTAAAACACCTATTTGACTCAGGTGAGCGTTGCTGTAAACTGCCATCCTTATCACAAGATGCAGCATTACCGCAACACAATAGCAGTGTTATGAAATGGGCATAGTTTATTCTTCTTTAATACAATTCCCACTGAGTTACAGGAGATCGACCAACCAATGTATTTCGTGGTCAGTTTAGCTTCATTGTAAACCACGAAGGTAACAGTTAATCATTAATGCAATTTATTCCCCTCTTGGACTGCAGTATCCTTAATAACTGCAAACAAATGAAAGGACACACTGAAGTTGCCGTTTAAAAGGAGGGAAATGCATCTGCCAGGTCCGTGAGCCACATAAACATATACATAAACCCACCGACGGGCTTGCTGGTGTTATCCTAGAACAAAAGGATGCAGCAGAGCAGCTGACAGAGATGCGGGATAGAGAGGAAAATAGCTCACGTCAGTGGTATTGACTCAGCCGCTGAATAAACTCGTTCCCACAGCCACGCTCCT
>VZRU01007506.1:0-54540 GCA_013398155.1 Pedionomus torquatus
TTTTTGTGGTAAGGGGCCCAAAACTGTACACCCCTTTGAGGTGGGGCCTCATGAGTGCCCTGTACAGGGGCTCCTACTCACTGTGCTGTTCCTGATACAGGCCAGGATGCTGTTGGCGTTCTTGGCCACCTGGACACACTGCTGACTCATGTTCAGCCAACACTCAAGCAACACCCCTAGGTCCTTTTCTGCCAGGCAGCTCTCCAGCCATTCTTCCCCAATCCTGTAGCCCTGCATGGGGTTGTTGTGACAGAAGTGCAGGACCTGGCACTTGGCCTTATTGAACCTCATCCCATTGATCCACCCTGTCCAGATCCCTCTTTTCTACCTTTCTACCCTCAAGCAGGTCAACAATCCCACCTAACTTGGTGTCATCTGCAAAGTTATTGAGGGAGCACTCAATCCCCTTGTCCAGATCATTAATAAAGATGTTAAAGAGAACTGGCCCCGATACAAAACCCTCCAGGACACCACTCCTGACTGGCTGCCAACTGGATTGAACTCCTTCACCACCACTCCCTGGGCCTGGCCCTCCAGTCAGTTTTTACTCCCAGTACTGTCAGTACTCCCATCCAAGCCATGTGCAGCCAGTTTCTCCAGGAGACTGTATCAAAGGCCTTACTAAAGTCCATGTAAGCAACATCCATAGCCTTTCCCTCATCCACCAAGCAGGTCACTTCATCATAAAAGGAGATCAGGTTTGTTAAGGAGGACCTGCCTCTCATGAACCTGTGCTGGTTGGGCCTGATCACCTGGATGTCCTTCATGCACTGCATAATAGCACTCAGGATGACCTTCTCCATGATCTTCCCAGGTACCAAGGTCAAACTGATAGGCACAGAGTTCCCCAGATCATCCTTCTGACCCTTCTTGTGGATGGGGATCACATTTGCTAGATGTCAGACAGCTGGGACCTCCCCAGTTCGCCAGGACTGCTGACAGAAAGTAGCTCAGCAAGCACTTCCACCAGCTCCCTCAGTACCCTCATGGATCCCATCTGGTCCAACAGACCTGTTTATATCCAAGTGTTGGAGCAGGTCCATCACCACTTCCCTTTGGATTATGGGGGCTCCATTCTGCTCCCTGCCCCTAAATACTAGTACACATGTTTGGGTACTCTGGGAACAACCTACTCTACTACTAAAAACTGAGGCAAAGGCAGCATTAAGCATGTCAGCCTTGTCCTCATCCTTTGTCACTATGTTCCCTCCCACATCCAACAGAGGATGGAGATTCTTCCAAGTCCTCCTCTTGTTACCAATGTATTTATAGAAATTGCTTTTATTGTTTTTAACATCCAAAGCCGGGTTAAGTTCTAGCTGGGCTTTGGCCTTTCTAATCTTTTCCCTACATAGCTTTACAACACCTCCAAAGGCCATAAACTGTCCTTTTTTCCCCTGAGTTGTGACTGTATCTCTTTGTTCAGCCTGGCCAGTCTTTTCCCCTGATGACTTGCTTTACAGCACACAGGGATGGCCTGCTCTTGCACTTTTAAGACTTCCTCCTCGAAAAACATCCAACTTTCAGAAGTTCAGAAAGAAAAAAAAATCATCTCCTCTTTTCTCCTCTTTATGGTACAAAAATCAAGTTGTTACATATGCCTGGAAGAGTGAAATCACATTCAAATCCCTACTTTCTTCTGAGGCACATCAAACTTTACTGCCTTTGAAATGCAGTAGGATAAAGTAAAGATGAGTCATTGCAACTCAATTCTTACTGTTTACAGAGTTATTTGCGATTAATGTTGATGTTTCTATTGCTAACAATTTATCAATGGAATTTACTCAAACATAAGACAAGGGGGGGGAGGGGCTTTCTTTTTTTCCCCAGTATCTGTAATAGAAACAAGTACATACGCCTCTCTTAGGCGTATAAATCTTTAGATTTTAAAGCTTTTATATTAAAATTCTAATTCTTTAAACTTCCTCCATAAAGGTCAGCCTCCTCCTTTTTGTCATTTCCCTACAGCTGCAGTGAACAGATACTCCAGATGAATCTCCTGCTTTACAAGAGGATTTAGCAACAGAACGTTAAGTAGGACCAGCCTGCAGCTTGGGAAGGGGAGCAGAGGGGGCTCTGACATTATTTAAGTCCTAGAGAGACCAATACTGGTTTGCTTAATATTACAGCAACCTAAGCAATATAGCAGCAAGCTCATTCAGAGTGTAACACTGAACAAAATCAAAAGGTAAACGTCAATTCATACGCAATATCTTAAACCACTGAAGTGATTTAAATTAGTAAAGAATTCCCTTTTCACGACATGGCAATTCTTTGACTGAACAAAAACTCCATGTCTCTCCTGATGGTTTTGTGCTGGAGTTGAGAACACACAGAATTAAAATCAATTAAACAATAACCCCTTTATATACACCAAGATTTTTTTCGGTGCTGTTGCTAGTAAGAAAGATGCTGTATCAAAAATGACATTACACTAGGTAATACCTTGGTTTAGGTGTGTGGCCTCTGTTATCTGAATACCATTCACAGAACACTGTGCTCCACTCAGTGGTATTAGATTCACAGTCCCATTGAGATTTTCAAAGATGCAATGCTCACTTTCCAAATCAAGGCCATGAAGAACTAAATACAAAGAAACAAAATAATATAATTACTCTCTTAACAACTAGTAAAATTAGCATGCTGATACTCATTTATTAAGGACATATTGCAGTACATATTTGAGAGTATCTTTTCTTTTTATTCTGGACAATGTTTTTTCCTTCCTTCATCACATCCTGCATGCCTTAAATGTTGAGGCTGTTTATTGTTTTATTGTAGTGGAAACAAAAGTCTGTTGGGTCACTTGTTTTTTTTTCACGTAATGTTCATGCTAAATGCTTTAGCACCAGATTAGGAAATGCTTCTTTCCTTCTGAAAGCAGACAGTAGATAATAATTTACATCTTTGTAGACACAAGGGGGTTTTGACTGCTTTCTGGGAAATAATAAAAGCTTCTTGAGCTTAAAGTTACCATGCTTAAATCTGGAAAGACGAGATATAATATGCAACTGTAGACTAACAAGAATGGCTGAAGTAAGGTTCTTCTAGTCTATTATACCCAGCCCCTTTATCCATCCCTTATGCTATTGTCTGTTTCTTCTTCAAGTAACTCATGATTACCCTCTACCTGTGTTGTTAAATACAGCAAAACAATGCAAGTTTACTAGTTAATGAAATTTATATAGAATTTTTAATTCAGACACCTTTTGACACACAAAATACACCAGACTAAGTTACTGGACTCTCAATCTCTCGCCTGAGAATTAAAGGATACAGTATATTAACAGAACTGCTTTCAAGCAATCTATGTAACACAGTAGTCCAGATATGGCAGTTAGTTGCTTTGATAAGAAGTGAATTAAAAAAGGATGGCATTTTTACATGCTGCTATTTCAAAAGAAGCAAGAAATAAATAGTAACAAGTATCTGAAGAAATTTTAAGCCCACAAGCTATTTTAGAAGTCATGCTCCTTGAAGCAAATCTCATACAATTCAGCTCTCACATTTTCTAAAAATTAAAATTTTTGCAAGAACATACAGACAACTCACTGAAAAAGACAAAAAAGTTATGAAGCTTTGTTCACATATTGGGATGTTTGAAGGAAGAACAGCTGAAGAAAGTAAAAAAAATAAGGCCAAATTCCATACCAATATCCTGTTCTGTCACAGCATCTTCTCTGCCAACATATGTTTGGCCCTCCTAATGAAGAGAGAAACACACATTTTCAGTTGAAATCTCCCTTTCTCCCCTACAAAGATATGTTATCCTTCCACTTTCTCAGACTAACCCAAACAAAATATATGTTTAAACATACTTGAAAAAATAAATAAGTCAGACAGCGTTTTTAGAATACTTTCTCAATCATTATTATACAGTCTTATTAGCAAACTCAAGTTTCAACTGTCCTGCATAGACCCATCCTTGTAGGTTTGAGGCAATTAATCTAGATTTGGATTTCATGCCAAGCTTTACAATGGAATGAGTGACAAACCAATATCCACGGCTAGGAATATAAAACAGTTGACCCTCAGGATAAACCTAAGGAGTAAATTAAGAAATATTTTAATTGAACCAGTAGCAACCTCTTAAGAGGTTTCCTTTACTATAGCAGACAAAAATAATCAGCTTTTCTTACTACAGTGGAGAAACGTAACAAGCACTATATTTAGATAGCAAATCAATACTACAACTTTTTTACTGGAAAAAAAATATATCAGAAGAGAGATAAAGGCTAAGGCAATACAGATGCATACTTACCTTCAAGTGGTACAAGATGATACCAGTGCTAAGAAGATCATCATCAATGCCGATGAGATGAGGCAGTTCAGAATCTAACACAACACCTATCCCTTCCTTCCTCAGAGCCAAGGTTTGTTCCTGTAAAGGACAGAAGCATATTTATAAGGATACACAATAAATACCACTCTTCCTTCTTTTAAAACCTCATTTCATGTAACTTCTCTGTAACACCACTCCCCCCCCTCATTCTCCATCCCCCTTCCCCCCGCCCTCTCCCTGAAAAAAAAGGTTGGTTGTTCTTTTTCCAAAACACGTTTTAAATGTGATTTTTGTATTTCCATTGCACATCCAAGTTTGCTGATCAGGAAATATGTGAAGGTGTTATTTGAAAGAAACCAGACAAACAGATGAATTATACCAGATAAGGAAGATCAATGAAGAGCATAACAAAGCAATGTTGTTTAAACACAAGCTATGCACACCTTGTATAATGATAAGAATTTAAAACTCCTAAGAATTCAGTACAGCTAAGGAATAGAAAACTGAAAACTCTTTGGCAACCCTCTAAATAAACTGAACCACGTACAATAAAAACCCCAGGCATCAGAAAATTTAGTAAGCCTAAGCAGCTAAAACATCATCCAATGTAGGCACTGACAATAGTAAATAAATGCAAAATATATTTACAGCACATAATTTCATTTCTTCAAAATCTCTGTGGGCAACATTGTACAGTCACCTGTAGGATAAGTCATCATTCAGCAGGACTGAAGCAGGAGATTTCAACTGTGACAAAATACTACGAGGTAGTACTAATCAGACAGTTTATGCAATAAATAAGAAATTAAACATAGCTTTGAAATGTGTATTGGTACCTATACAGTTTATTTTTTAGAGTTGATACAAATCCAATTGGTTTCTAGGCCTGGAAGATAACAGCAAGAGAGACGGTGAATGTGTATATACAGCGCCTTTCAAAATGAATGTGTTTTTCTACCTAAAACAGCTCAGCCTTTACAAACCAAGGAAGGCTGACAGCCCAGAAAGGAGAGGCAGTGTCAGCAAGTATGGCACCCGTGTATTTTAAGGCGCACACTTTTTTCCTCATGCTAGTAAACACGGAAAAGAGGTTTTCTGACAGCAGTATGACTACTCCTTTTCCAAGGCATCAGGATGCCTTCTCCAGAGCCAAGACACTACACTGTTTGTGAGAAAAAACAGATAGATTGTTATACGTATTTTCCCAACCACAGTAACTTGACAGATCTGAAAGAAGAAAACAGACACAGTATTTGATTTCCCTGCACAGTATAAAACATCATCAATATTGATACTGTTTAAACAATTCTAAGCATGGATATGCCTGGGAAGATGAGACAATAGCACAACGTATAGAAGACACTCCAAAGCAAAACTAGGAAATCCCACTCGTGGTCATGGATTAATTTTAAAAGTTCTCCATCGTTCGGAAAGAAAGAAAAAAAGCTGTGATTAATGTTGCCCTGCAGCTCTGACACTCAAACTGCACCCAGCTATTCCTTGGTATTGTAAAAGTGTCACTTCGTAAACCCCCAAAATACAGCTTAAATCATTGCTAAAGTGAGAAAGTAATTTCAGTCAAAAATACCTATCACATATTAAATATTTATTCAGTAGCATCTACTGTTATACATAATTTATAATGTTCCTATATGACAAGGTTGAAGACTTAAAATACTGAGGACTGGTAGCCTTTTACACAACTGCAGGCCCCCTCAGCCCAGTGGAATTGATAAAATATTAAGGGCTGAACATTTTCCCCAGCATAACAAAGCATTTGCAAGCATCCCTGACTGAGGAAGAAACAGACATCCTAAGAGACAAAGAAATTATCACTATTTGAGAAAAATGTCACAAATAATTATGAATAAAGAAAAAAAATATTCTTAATTTTCCAGTCTTTTAATATTTAACACATTTTTACTATATTCAGAAATAAACAAGTATAATTAAGATTTAAAATAGAGGTGTTGCTTATTTATTCAGATCTAAGATTAAAGAACACAAATTAATTGATTTTCTAAACCCTTACTGTGTAAATGACAACCGTCAACACCCAGAATGCATCCTGTTGATGGAAGCATTATAATAAATGCAGCGGGTAGCAGCTGAGATTAACTACAAATATTATTTTTCTTTAATACTTGTTGTAAATTGGCTTTTATCTTCACAATTTACTAAAAATCCTGAATCTTAATCAAATATCTGGAGTAACTGCTAAACTTCAACCATTTGGCTTAAAATTTAATTCCAGCTTTTGCTTCTGCAAGGAAGTCTCCAAACACCAAACTGTGCCCTTTTGCCTCAAATGGAAATCACAGAAACCCCATCAACAATAGATCTTTATTACCCTCTTCTCCCACAGTGAGGGAAAGAGAAGAAAAAGGCTAGAAAGAAGTAATCAAACTGCTTCTCTTTCATCCTCAACAGCATAGGAAGGATATTTCCAAAGGAAGACAGACCTCTTTTGAAATAAATTGAAGGTCTATAATCTATTATAAGGCAGAAAAGTTATTAGGTTTAATCTATGATTTGATTAATTTTCACTTGTGAAACAATTTTGAAAGCTGTGAATCCATAAGTCAAGCGACAACAGCAGGAAAGGTCACTGTCCCTATTAAAAAAAAAAAACTAATTCAGAAAATTTATGAAAACCTCAAGGCACAGTTTAAGAAAGCTGAATGCATCTTAGCTTGAATTATCCTTGAACAGAAAATTGTACACATAATCCTTCAGTATTTATGTTGCGTTCATAGACTGGGTAAAATAAAGCAAGCCAAGTATTAGCCACAAAGGGGTGCTTCAGTTAATATAAATGGCTACTGTATGACAAGGGAAAAAAAATTTTCTTCTTTAGGAGCTGCTACTCATTTGAAGAATAGAAACTCAGAAAATATTGTGAGTCAGTACATAAGAAAATACTTCCTTGAGTCAAAGTTAAAATAAGGGCAACATATTGTATATTTAAATTTTGTTCTCTCTGAATTCATCTTGGACTGAGCAGTC
Organism: Pedionomus torquatus; assembly: GCA_013398155.1. Taxonomy (NCBI): domain Eukaryota; kingdom Metazoa; phylum Chordata; class Aves; order Charadriiformes; family Pedionomidae; genus Pedionomus; species Pedionomus torquatus. The sequence continues at coordinate 7,289 of VZRU01007506.1, forward strand.
AGAAATATTCTAATATAGTACATTCATTAAAATTTTTGTGAGAGATGGAAGAGTTATAGTGAAATCTCATCCCTTCTGCACTGATGTACGAAGTTTGCTGTATTAACAGATATGGAGGCATTTTCAAGCTCACGGCTAAGACATGTGCTGGTAGTGAAAGAACAAAATTTTTGTATAAAAGTACATATTTGAGCACTAGAATTAACCTTCATCACATACAACTGCCCATTGTAAAGAACACCTCTAAGATACACCGGATTTCTTTAAATGTATTTCTGTAAATGCACACACAAAAAAATGGAATTACACAAATTTCTTAACAAACAGCACACAAAATTAGAATAAGAAAGAAATAAGCCCAAAAGACATTCCTTGACCAACCTACTACTAAAATGAAACATATGTTGCTACTGGCCCAGCACATATTATAAAGTACACATAATTAGTACATTGCCCTTTTAATGAACAGAACCTCTTGGAGAAGCTTAATTTCTGTTACCCTTTCCAATGCAAAAACTTGATTGAATATTGAACAGTTAGCTGCTGGCACACAGTCCTGAGAATACACTGTGCAGTCACTTTCAGTAAAGCATAACATTATGCTGGCTATGTAAATTGCCCAGATGTCTATATTTCAATTATGCAAAAACACTTAATACCAAATTAAAGAAATTATGGGTAAAAATGTGCAACAGCAAAAGTCTTTGCATTAATATTTAACCAGACTATACTAGAGCAGATTCTTACACTAACAGGTACTTTGGGTGCATTTGATTTCAATGAAAATATGCTATTATATCCCAAGTTCACAAAATTGTCTGAAGATACTCAGTGGCCCAGCACTAACATTAAGCTCTCTATAAAATATACAGATGTAAACTGTACACAAGGGAAGTTGTTAATTCTTAATTGGTTTTCCTCCAATTATGTATTCAGTACACTCTGTATTCTCTTAAAATCACCAGAAACTAACATTTCATACCTACAGAAAAAAAAGATTCCTATATTGCTCAGAATTCAGAGGCACATGAAAATGCTTATTTTCAAACCCAGCAGATCACAGAATTGGGGGAGCAGAAAAGAAAATTATTCAGGAGTTCTGAACCAAAAAATAACCCCTTGTTAAACTGAAGGGCAGTGCAGGCACTAAGAACTTACACAGATGCAAGAAAACAGCTGGAGAAATGGTGAGAAAAGGGAATTACTTGTGGACAAAGGCATAGGGTATCCATCACCTGGGGCTCCATAGCTCCAAGAACCACAAAGAAAGAAAGAATGAGAACTTTTCCGAGGAAGGATTGCTATGCGCTTGCATTGGTTTTAATTCCAAAATTGGGTACTGTTGAATAAACCCTACTTCAACTACAGGGGAATTTAAGCTGAACCAGCATATTTTTTTTTTAACAACAGTAGAAAGGAAGAGAATGTTTGAAGTGTGATTTAAAACCATATTTCCTAGCTTCTTAATGTATATTACCAGTAAATATACCTTAGAAAATTGTGTTATCAATAAAAATTCTAAGCCCCTTTTGCCTCCTGCTAATGTTCACAAACATTCTTCCAGCAAAGAGTCTTCAGCTATAAAAATCAACATTAGAAAACACTTCACATTCACAATTATACCTTTTTTTGATATAATAAACTGTTTTCCATCTTGTGCTGAGAGAATAAGAAAATTCTTTCTACTTCAAACTGGAATTTGTGGCATAATAAATAAATAAATAACCCAATGATCCGTTATGCAGCTTTTTTTGGGCTTGGTGAGTTACCTTTCAAGACATCTGTACAGAGAAGTGGCAAATGTGTAAGCAGCACACTTGACTGAAGAGAAACACCTCCTTTCCTGGCTGCCTCCCTAACTTCTCAATTTGCAGAACCCTTCATTATTCTTGATGTTTTTGAGAAAACACTAGGAAAAATTCTTTGGTGGCTGTTTTTGTTGTCTGTCTTTACCTGGTCCTTCCTTTTTCTTCTTAGTTTCCACAAGGTCTAGCACAGCAACTCTATAACCACTATGTTTTTATTCAGATTATATCCCCTTCAATAACATGTAGCTTTCTGAGTTTTTGCATAAACGAAGTGCAGCAATGCCACCAGTATTATCTACATTCATAGTTTTATATTTTAATAACAATGTGTACTGTATGCTTTATGAAGAGGAAAATAAAATCATGCCATTTATTTTGCATTAGTCAGTAAAAATCTGTGTATATCCCCTCACAATCCTGGAATCCTGACAACTAAGAAAACTAAACTTCAATTTATCAGCACAAACAATCTTTTACTTAAACTTTATTAACCTGTAAATCATTTTTGCATTTAGCTGCAGGTTGTCATCATATTATACAGACAAACAAGATAAATTATAGATCAGTGAGTTTTTATAGAACAAAACCCAGGAATAGTTTAGATGAATAAATTACTAGGGCTTCCATCAAACAATTGAAGTAAAACAAAATTATTCAGCAGTTTTCCATATATTTTGCTTTGACTTCCTTACTAAATTATCTAATAGTCAGGAACTCACATGAACAAAATATTATCTTATTATTGTATGCATTCCTTGTGTGTTCCGCAGAAGTCTGGTTTATCTTTAGAATTACGCAATTTTCCAGATGTGTCATTGGGATACACAATGCTTTTATTATTCTTATATCACCCTTCATACATTGATGCATTTGTCTACATTAATCAAACACTCTTAAAATATGAAAGCTTTCTGTGCAAATGAAAAACATACTGTTTATAATTCCGTTTCCCCCCCTTTTTTTTTTCTTTTTACAGAGGGGATTTTTTTGCCTACTTATCTAAGATAGAAGGGAATTGTGTGCTGAAGGATCATCTATGTAAGCTACGGAAATGTTTACAGATACATTCCACATGGTGCTGGTAAACAATAACTGTCCTTCATGAAAGCACCTGACTTTGGTCTTAGATTGCCATTTCCATGCAATTCACAAGATCACTGCTCTTGTGAAAAACACCTGGAGACACTGGCGCAGTTCCATCTCTACATTATATCTTTTCCCCTTCTAAATACAAAATAACTGTCATTCTCCACTCAGAGCTTATTCCTATTGTTTGGGTGGCACAGTCCTACTGTTTGGAAAGGGTTTTAATGGATTTGGAATAACAATATTTAAGAGGAATACACTGCAGACAGACTTCCATTTTATTTACAGAAATCTGAATAATTCTAGATTTACGTTTTCTGAAAGAAAAAGTGATAAACAGATGGACTACACTTCTGAGTTTTCTACTGCATGTTAATTATTATATTTATAAAGACAACAGTCAACAATTGAAGTTGCACTTGCAATATTAAGAAGCTAGCATATTAATAATATAGTTAAGTTTCCAGTAAACCCTAAAAAAACACAAGAAAGCTTACTTAATTAGTTCTGTAATTTAAGCAAAATTTCAGGAATTTTACCTCTCAAAATGCCAGTAACATTTCTGCTACCTGAGAGGAAAGAACTGAAAGTGACCTCCCACTCCCAGGTTACCAAGTGCAGTTCCCAAATACCATAATAGGTCATGGTATAGGTTACACTGACTCTCATCCATGATAGAATGTAAACAATTTTCAAATATTTGGTCTGAACTAATAGTCAGTTCACAACGGTGCATTTTGCATCACTATCAACATTCAGCTGAAATAATTATTTTCCTTCTCCAGCATTAATTCATTGATATAGTCACTGACAGCATTCATGGCCACTCTCTTGAGCCTGGTGTGACCACAGTCATCTCCAAGCATCTGTTTTCATGCAACTGGGTTCACCTTACCCTGGTGTTTAAGGCATGCTCTCTCAAAATCATCTTCCTTGATGTCAATGACTTCTATGCCACCTGTCCAGTGGATACGCAGTTTTGAGAACACCATATAAAACAGTACCACTATTTTCTACTCACTGCACAAAACACCTCTTTGATTTTTCAAAAATTTCATCTTCATTTCATGCAAGCACATTATCTCATGACAGTAAAGTCTCACACCATCCTTCTCCCCTTCCATGGTGTATTAAGCTCCTATTAGTCCCAATGCTATTGCAGCACAAACTATTTGCCATCAATCACCCTTCTATTATTCTAATCATTACTGTCATCCTGTCCTGTGACATGTTCTGCTAGACAAATTATGTCTCCTTGCTTTAATATCAACAAATTTCACCAGTTAACACACAAAGAAATTATTAAACATGACCAAGCCCACAAATGAGCTCCAATACCACCTCACATAAAAAACACTACTATAAACTTCCCTCCACCCCCAGTACCACCACTCCCATCACATCCTCTGTACAATCACTTTTATTTACATTCTAATCTCCCCACTGTCTAATTAAGGAAATTGTTTCCCCTGTGTCCCAGGGTCAAATGCTTTAATGACACCCAGAGATGAGACCTAGTCCTACAGCTGTTTCTAGCAGGGATCACTGAGGGACAGAACCAGATCCAGCACATGCTGACCATCCAGGATCAACGAGCTCTAGAAAGGATCATGGGCAACATACAACATTCTAAATATTAATGAAATAGGAAACAACTATTTAAGAAACAACAGATTCGTAAGGAAGAAGGCAGTTATGATTGTTCCAAGTTTTGAAAGACATATGGCACAACTAAATAAAACATTTTAAAGTCTTCACAAGAAAAGTATTTATTAAAATAAAAGTCTCCTCACTAGTCCAGCAAATATAAGCCATTCAGGACACAATATCTGTCAAGGTTTTGAGTCCCTCCACAATTTATTTCACCACAATGAACATAGGTCAGAGTAGCAGTTCTGAATTTAATATTTACATGTAGCTTTAAATGTTTAGCTCTGCTAGGTAGTATTTTAGCAATTACTTTTCTTTCATTTTATCTTGAAAACAGAGTTCATAATGACTTTTCTAATAAAATTGACAAAGGTATAAACACTTTACCTTTTTCTCCAGAAATTATGTGTTAGGTTTTACTAGGTCAGTGACAACAAATACAAGTTGTCACTTACGTGAATTTTCTAATGCAAATTAAAGTACTATTAAAAGGTCAGAAAACACAAAAATTATATTCACTTTGATCTCAAGGCAAACATTCGAGGATAGGAAATGTTCTACAAAAGGAAAGAATAATGTGCCCTTTAAAAACTATGTTTGATTATGTGTACCCAAGGCATAAAATAATCAGTTCTTTAAACTGGTACAAATGGCATTAGCAACTTGGTACATCATGTAGTCAATAGGATTGTTGATGCTTTTCTTTTGTAAAGCTAAAAAGTTCAGCTGTGGAAACTAAACTTTACCTTGCAACTATACACATCTTCGCTAAATTCAAATTCCAGTGAAATAAACCCTATTTAAAAACAAACTCAAATTCTACAGTATACAAGACATCTACATATATATACATTAAAATTGTATACATTATACTGTATACAATACTGGATTCTCTAAAGTGCAGGATTTACAATACAGTGACTGAAAGTCAGGAGTAGAGACACAGGAAATGCCCAGGCCCTTTAATCCATTTAATGAAACGACAGTTTATTTCCCAATTTTAAAAATGAAATCAAAATGCATAAGACATTCTAATTTGCAACATCCCAATATAGTAATTTAACTGCTTTAAAGAACAGCATAAGGGGATGCCACATGCTAGAAGTATGATCATAATATTTTAATTGTAATATTTCAACTAGAAACAATAATGAATCACATGTATAGATGCCAAGCAAGATGACAGCATGCACAATAATAATAAAAAAAAAAAGAGTAGGTCAAACAAAGAAGATAAGCATAAGAGGTGGGAGAAAAGGACAAGATGACAAAAGTATAAACCCCAAAATATACTCACAAGAAACATGTAACGTTTGTATCAAAGAGAAGTATCCTTTAAAAACTCATTAAGTAAAAACAACTTATACTATGAAATCTATAATACAGCATCAGTCCCTAACAACAAGGCCAGAAGAAACAGTAATGGAAGAAAACAGGAAAAAAAAAAAAAAAAGAAAGAAAGAAAAAAAAGAAAAAGAATACACACACACCAAAGAAAGTTAAGTCATACTTCATAGCCAAGGTAGATATTCCAAATATTGACTGAAGTGTAAAGTTTCTATCACATTTTTTATAAGTTCAGCTAAAACTGAATGGGGGGGAAAAAAAAGAAAAAAAAACAAAATGAAGGGAGGGGAATCTCTTGCAATCTAGACTATAGTATAATACAGCATTCTTGGCAGACTGCAGTTCTGCCATATTTAAGTATTTTTGAAATTTAAGGCCCATTTGGTCAATGAGAGTAACTTAGCATAGGTTTGCCAACTACTAACAGAAAAATAACACTTCCTTTAAAGATACAAACCTGCTCTATGTTTTGGGAGAAAATGCAAAGCAATTTACCCTAATCTCAAGAAGCTAAAAAGATGACAACTATAACTATGACAACTACCTTTACACTTCGCTGACTAATTTGGATCCTAACTTGCATAGTTGTCATCTTTTTTGCTTTTACAGAAAAACCTCCAGGGAACTACTTTTTGCCAGCTAATTCAAAATAATAAAAAAGGATGTCATATCCACCAAAGGAGGAAAGATATCTGCTACTTTTAAAATATTGTAAAAAAGAGGCAAGCTTTTCTTATTCAGTGGCAAACCTCTACATTATTTTTATAGCCCTACTGAGATTGAGAACATTAGTGCAAAAATGCTACATATCCTGGCAGTGTTGCCTCTCACCTGAATACTCAGAGACTCCTGACAGGTACTAAATCTCAAGATTCTAGATATGCTGGAGGTAATTCATCACACTATGTATATAAACTCAAAATAAAAGATTAACACACTGATAAGCAGTACAATAAAGCACTTTTCAATGACTTCTAATGACTGGCAAGTAAATACAACCAACCACAACAGACCGAGAGCAAATGCACTGGCTCAATTCTAAGCGTTTGAGGCAGCCAAGACACTAAGAGTTTCCTATTCTCAGAAGTTGAATAAGACTTCATAATACATCTATTTTTACCTATTTCAATTAAAAGCAGGCTAGGTGATTGAAATACTCATTTAAATGCTTCAGTAACATAAACTGTCAGTACCACATTAAAAATATCTTTTAAAAATGTTGCCAACCAGGACTATGTGAGATTGAAGTCAGCTTGAATTCAACATGTACAACATCCTTTCTTAGTGAAACCAGGTGACACATAAATTAAGAACAAAAATATCACTGGCAAACAAAAGTTTATGATCTCTGAATATTACTGTTGAGTTCAGAACAAACTTTGATATCGCTTTACCAAAACCAGCTTGGCATTAAACATTTAAGTATGCTATTTTAAAGACAGGGAGAAATTTTCCAATTCTTATGTAAAGCAGCTTGTACTCGGACAAAACTACAAATATTTAAACATAAAACCAAATATAACCAAATTGTCTCTTCTAGGCACGCTTCAATTAAGTGTCTTAAATTCAGCTAATCAATTTAGGTCTTAAGAGATTGGTAACTCGAAAGGAAAGAAGCCAAAAGAAAATTCTTCAGGAAGAAACCCTCTCAGATTTCCCTGTGTTAAAGCTACAATAACATACAGTTTCCCTGGCTTAACAGAATCTTTGATATTAAAGTTCTCCTTTGCCCTTCTGCTCTGCTCCTTATATATGACCCTGACTCTGAAACCAGTCGAGGTCCATCAGACCACTGTCTCCACTCCACATGTCAGAACTCCAGGTTGGATTTGGCACCCACCTCTCCATTGACTAAAACTAGAGAAAGAAGTAATGAGAGACCATGACATGCTCGTGTAAATTAAAGACTGTGTAAATAGAAGTAAATGGAAGGGGGATTACTGTAATTCAGTCGGGCATTTTAAACATCTACATTTCAGCTACCCAAAGTGCGACTTTGCATTTGCCACATTATCAGTTGTATTTCTGAATAAAAAAAGCTTTCCTTAGAAACATTAAGTTGGTAAATATGTAACCAAGAAGATAAATGGACCTTCACATTCCTATGGGGGCCAATCAACAACTGGAACACCAGAAAAACAAAACTATACGTTCCTCTTCTTTAACACAGGTAACTCTCAGTTATGCGATAGTCACTCTGCCTAAATATAAGATTATTTTTTTTCCCCCCAAATTCAGATGTCCCTTCAGCATGCAAACAGTAAATAAATTATTACTGCAAAACCATTTGCCAAATCAATATTGCAAACTGATTTTCCTATTAAAAAGCTGTCACCACAGAAGCTGCAGAAGCACAAAGTACAGGAGGATTCCACTGGAGAAAAAAAAAAAGGAAAAAAAAAAGAAAAAAAGAAAAGACAACTAAGGACATGCCATTCCTTCATGCGAAACATAAATCACAATTAGTTATCCTGATTTTTATATTTTCTAAATAAGTTTCTGGAGAGCTTATCTTGTTTCTTAGAGCAATCAAGCTTCCCATAATGAGTAGGGTATGAGATTTTGAATTGCTTCTTCAAAAGAAGCAGTTTCTTCTTCAAAACAAACATCCCTACATCCAACCAAAAAAGAGGAGAGACCAGTCATTGCTTTTCCCAAAGATTCAAATATGGCATTTTCTTGAGTCATGCCAGCACCATTCTTGGCCAACCATCACCTTACAAACCCTTGTGCTGACCACGCCACTATCCCACTGGAATAAGTCTTATACTGTAGCTTGAACTCAGGAATGGAAATGAAGAAGGATGGTAAGAACCTTTGAAGTGGAGTCCATAGACTACTCTGGGAATGAATCAAGCAAATGCAGTGAACTAGACTATTATCTACAGGACTCCTACTTCATCTGTTGCTAAAGCTGGATGATGAATGAGTCATGGAATTGTAAAGGGGTGGGAGGTAACCAACTTAGTTTCATGGCCAATACATTTATTCATGTTAAAAGCCTGTTCATTTTTTTATTTTTTTATTTCTTGGGGGATGGGAAAACTAAGAAGTGTTTCAATTATCTGGAGTTCTGCTTTGCTCATAATTTACCTAGAAACTCATCTTGATTTCTGTAGAGATGAATCTGAAGTAATAAATTTCTTTAAATATATCAGTCCTTTCCTTGGGGCCAAAATGTAATGCTTGCTATTGAAAGAAATTAAAGAAAGGAGTAGCGCTATGCATACTAGCAAGCAACAACTACCAAGGAGAAAAAACAAACTTAAGGACTAACAACATAACAGCAAAGTCTTTTGCAGTGAAAGATGTATAGTCTTTGCTGCCACCACACTCTTGTCCCACACAGTCCAGCTACTGAGGGATAGAGTGATCAAACCTGAAGAGATACATGGCAGTCAGAACATGAACCTGCCTTTTCCTTTGTTAAGGAATACAGCCTGGTTGCAACAGCAGCAGATTTGGGCTGCCATCTGTGTTTAGACATCTCTTAGTGGATTTCGTTAAAAATATCATCTCTGTAGTTGGGAAGGACAAAGACCAAGCCTCCAGCAGCACTCCTACCACAATATAGCTAGATGAATCAAGGCTATGCTCAGCTGTCAATTAAGACATTAGTTAGGTGCACAACAGTACCATGTACCCAAAGGTATCAGAATTAGGAGCAGTAATATGCTCCTAAATATACTGCTAAAAACACCAGCAGAACAAAACGGTTCTAGTGCTTCATATACAATACACATTGCCATTAGAAACAGTTCCTTTGTGAGGCACGCAAGATTAATTTAATGTTTTCGTCTAAAATGTTGATATTGGAATGCTTCTTTACCCTCCCATAACCAAATCCAACAAGGAATTTACATTCCGTCTTTTCTCCTTCTAAGTCTCTGCTGATCCTTCAGAAGAAACAGCTTTCAGGGTATATTTCTTCTTTTTTCTACAGGCTAAATCAGGAACTTCCACTGCTTTAAATTTAGTTCCCCTTCCTGCCACAAGAAAATTAATAGAAAAGCAGACCAAATGCCCAGGAGAAATTGTTGAACAAGTGTCATCTGAGCTGTAGAAAGGATTTCAAAAGCAACTCACTCTGACTGACTCGCTCTTATTTGAAAACCACCTACAAGCCCTAGGGATGGATTAAAGCTAAGCATGGCCTGGATAATCTACAAATGCAGGGTCCTCCCATCCTCCATGTAAGGAGGATGGCAGCAAAATACTTGGGAGTAAGGCTATTCCTAGAAACCAGAGGGCCTCTTTGGAATGCACAGCCTGAATCAACCAAACTATTCAATTCTGCCTTAATCCGTGGCTGGTGAGCTCAGAAACAGAAGCCTCCAACTGTGCTCCTCTCCTGTCCAGGTGATTTCAAGTGGAAAAAATGGTTTAAAACCAAAATAAAAGCCAATCAGTAGCATTAAGCATTTCTTGATTGTGACCTTCTAGCAGAAACTGAAAGCTAAAAGTGGTCAGACCACTGCAGAGGCATTGCAAGCAGCTAGAAGCTGAAGAGAGAAAGAAGGCTTCTTAGTAAGATGAACACAGGTGGCAGAGACAAACTTGAAATCAGACAACTATTTCTTTTGAAATCTACTTTTGACTGCTGCACTCAGGGTTCCCCGGGTGGCTGGGACCCTTTCAATAGTGTTTCTGTTACAAAAAGAGCTACAGTAGATCGGTAGCACCAGTTTCCAATCTAGTACTTTTTCTTCCTCTGTCCACTCTCAGCATTGGCTTGCTGTTGTCAAAGCATTGGGGAAAAAAAATAAATAATCACTGGTGAGTGAAGATCAACGAGATCTGCTCTCCTGAAGAAAAAGTAATGTGTATCTCAGGACAAACATATAACCCCTTAAAAAGTTTCTGTTTGTTGCTTTTACAGAAAATTCTCTCCACTGTATTTTCTTTCTTTCTTCTCAGTCTGTATTGACCATAATTACCATACTCGAGCAATGTGGATGATCAGATAAAGTAATAATCATTATTTAATAAAGGCATCTGTCCAGTAATATAGTATGAAAAAACAATGTCTATTTAAGGTAAAGCAAATAATGTTTGGATGATCTCCATCCAAACTCAAGTTCCAAAACAGAAACCTGTGTGCTGGCCAAGAGCATAAAGATTATGGGATGGAAATACACCCATTTTATCCAAACAATAACAACAACAAAAAAAAAACCACACACAAAACCCCAAAACACCACCAAAAAAAACCCCACCACTAAAAAAAACACCCACCAAGCAAATAAATTAAAAAAAAGAAAAAAGAGTGGGCAGAGAGGATGGGGTGGGGGGGACACATAATTTTATATTTTCATGTCCCAGCTTCTGAACAAACAGCCAAAGAAGAGAAAGTCCATCTGCAGAGGCTTTGGAAGCTTGTGACATTTAGTACTGACAATTTATCCCAACTTTTAATTTCACAACCAGAATAGATGACTGCATAGACTACAACCACTTCCAGTAACTACTACACTTTGGAAATAAATAATGCACAAGGCCAGATATAAGAAAACAAGCCTTAATAAAACCTAGCCCTAAATTAGATACTGTCATTGCTCAGGAGGCAGGAGTTGTGGGTAAATGCTATACAAGGATTGAAAATGATAAACATACCTTGCTTTCCAACAACTTTCTCAAAAAAAAAAAAGATGGGAAAAAAACAACAAACTAATTAAATTTCAATGTAATGAAAATCAATTATATATCTACAGAAGTGATTAATGAAGAGAAAAATGTTAAAAGAACCAGTTATGAATAGAATCTGCATATCACTGCTACAGGCTTTTCAACAGCAAGATCCGTTAAAAGAGAAAGCAAATAGAAAACAGGCTTTTGGACACACAGATCTTTCACCAGGCCACTTCTGCTTTCTCAACTATATTACCTGGTCAAATAAAAGATACTACCTCTCCCAGAAACTGTTCTTTATATCCCAAAAGTATCAGAGCTACAACAAAGTTAAGCGAATAAATACGTTTTAAAGGCTTCAGCTAAAGCAATTTGTCAAACATCATTAGAAAAAGAGAGTTGAAAAATGTACTGATAAACAATCAAAATAATTCTGAGTCTATACAATCACTTTACAGCTCATGCCATCTGTGAATAGTGGTTCAGAAGCTTTTCTGTCAAAACAGTTACTCAGGTTCTTTGGGACTTTCTCCTAAACTAATGCTTTGTTGTTCTCAATCATATTTTAGTAGATCCAAACATCATTGAAAGTCAAGATATTGTAAATAATTTTGCCTTAAAGTATCTGAATTCAATCTGAATTAAGCATGCAGAAGAAACCAATTTTTGTGTTTACAGTGACATCTAGTGCAAGAAACAAAACCCACATTTAAACAGGCTTCTAGAGAAAAAGCTGCTATTTATTGTGTGATTTCTGACTGAGACAAGAAAAATTTACATCAGCCCTTCTTAATATCTTGTCTTCTCCACAACATTCACAAGCCAGCTGAAGGGAAACCTATTAAACTTAATATGTTAATAAGAGTATTTATTGCAAATGCACATTTTTCTTTCCATACAAATTCCGTTTGATATGTGTACATATATTACATAATTGTTGAAGGGCAAACAACTGTTGAGAAAGCAAACATCCCTAGGAACAGAATTGTTATTCTATTTATTCTACCAACTTGTCTAAAAGAAAGCAAATTCATCAGTAACATCTGACTTAAATGCCTTCTGCCAGCTCCATAGACAGGCAATCCTATTTTAATTTTGAAGCAAATTTTAAATTGCTTTCTTAAAAATTCAAGCAGAAGACTCAGCTTGTAGAAAGGAAACCAAAACTAGAAGCACACAAAGAATGTTGTCTAATACAGATGACAAAGAGAAGTTATAAAATAAGAAAAAACTTTCTAACAAGAACACAGGTTTAAGCCTCCTGTTAAAAGTACACAGTTATGCTTCAGTCAACAACAGACATTCTAACCAAAATGCAACACCAACATGTCTAACTAGCAACAATTTTAAAAAATGATTCACTTACTGAAATGTGAAAAAGTCCTAGAAACAAGTGTTATTCCTGCCAAACATACAAATAAACACATATGCCAAAGCTGAAAATGAACAGTTGAAATGAAGTATAATGTATACATCGTATACCATTCTTCTAACTCTTTTTTTTCATTCAGCCTGTAAATACAACCATTTTAGGACCTATGTTCCAAAGGAATGTGTCCAGAAGTATTAAAAAGTCACATTTACCTTTTGAGGACAGGATAAAAGCCTATATTGACATCTTGTGAAAGAACTTAATAATATGCAATTTTCCAAGACCCATTTACCCACTGGTAAAATGATTAGGTTAATACAAATAAGTACAAATACCAAGCTGTATTTTTTGTTTATCCAATAATTTTATACCACTTCTATATTTCTAAATAAAAAAAAAACCAAACAAACTGCTATTTATTAATGGTCTTTAACAACTACATTATATATTAGTGTCCTGGTTTTCTGGGAGGGACAGGGTTAATTCTCCCCGGCTCTAGCAGGGGCCCAGGTATTCCACCCCAGGTGAGCCATGCCCAGGGGGTAGCTGGGACCTGGCCAAGAAGGGGGTCGGTAGAGTAATCCTGCGGTCTGCATCCGTGTTACTGTTACTTTTTTTTGCCTGTTCTACTTTGTTGTCCTGTTAAACAGTTTTTGTCCCAACCCACAAGCGCTGCCTTTTTCTTCCAGTTGCTGTAATAAGGCGTTAGCCAACCGGGCTGCCACGTGGTTCTTTGTTGCCGTCTGAGGCCAAACCACGACAGTCTTTTTGGCGCCCAACGTGGGGCGCTCGGAGGGTTGGGGAAACGATAAAATCCAACCAGGGTCATCACAAGAACAGGAGGAAGAGGTAGAACGGGAGATAGTGACCCGATCCCTGTCCCTGAGCGAGCTGCGGGGTATGCGGAAAGATTTCAGCCGACTCCAAGGTGAGAACATTGTCACCTGGCTGCTCAGATGCTGGGATAATGGGGCCAGTAGCCTGTCGAGGCTAAACCACAACAATTAGGTTCCTAAAGTTCTAGTAACCTTACTTTGGAATAGGCACAAAACTCATACGATTTTGTTGGTTATTAAGGGTATTGAACAGGGAAACATCAGAACTACTGTTTTTTGGACAAGATTCACATGCTGTGGTTGTAACTATCATTATGACTAGGGATGAAATAAGTACTTGTTAAAAATTCTGCAGTGCATTCTTCAGAAGCCCAAGAGCTTGTGCAATTTCTCTATCCTACAGTCATCAAGCAGATTTAATACACAAGAATTTCATGTGGTAGTGGCAGGTGCTAATTGAGAGCACTTTTCAACTGAGGTTGTTAAAGACTGAAGAAAACCATGAAAGAATGAAGAAAAATGCTAATCAAAGGACAATGTACTGGGGTAGAACCCAAAACAAGGAGAGAAAAAAGAGAGACGGAAGGCAAGGTTAATAGAAAGTAACAAAAAGGCATAAAACAGGAAAATGGTGATATATGCCCAGCCTTACAGGCAAAATAATTGAGATAATAGTGTTTAAATACCATTCAGCAACTCTGGTTTAAAAATTACCTGGAGAGTAATAATACATAAATGTAGGCAAATACAGCTTTTATACAAAACACAGCAAACTGCCCTTGACAGTCCACTATGGTATACAAGGCAGCAAGGAAAGGAAATTATTAAAATATAAATCTATTAGCTTCTGCCACCCTAACCAGCACCTCATAAAGAGCAACACAATTACTCTGAATTTTGGTCCTCTAGTGTCTTTGCTAGGTATAGCTGAGATTCCTAAAGAAAGAAAATTCCCATTTAGATGACTATGTCTACAACTGTTTGGTATTAGCCTGTGCTTATTCATTATGGCCAATTAAGAGTACTTCATCTCCCCTCAAAAAGAGGCAAAGAGGCATGTTACAAAAAAAAAAAAAAAAAAAAAAAAAAAAAAAAAAAAAAAAAAAAAAAAAAAAAAAAAAAAAAAAAAAAAAAAAAAAAAAAAACACCANAGGCAGATCTCTCTGCATCCTTTGCCATCAGTTCAGCTCTGCCACACAAAGCTAATGACATGATTAGAATCAAACAGAATAATGAAATAAAAGTTAAATCTACTTAAAACTGAAAAAAGAGCATCTAAATGCCTTAACACTAGGTACAAAATACATACAAAGGCTGCAAAAGCTGAAAGTCAAACCAATTTCTACACAAACAGTAAAGGGGAGAAGAAATTTAAAAGAAAGTTAAAAAGAAAAATCAGCAGAGAATTATACAAAGGAATACACATTTATAAAAGATTAATATAAAATCTGAAAAGGTTAGAGAAAGAAATTGGAACATGCACAAAAGATGACAAAAATAAGATGCCAGTAAAAGGAAAAATATCTCTAGGGGAGTGACAACACATGCAGTCAAATATCGCAGCCATATCAAAAGAAGTTTTGTACCAATTAAAGCCTCAAAGAAAGAGAAAAATTGAAAGTTGGATAGGTTACCCTAACATCTTGGAAAGCATCGAAAGAAATTACAGACTCCAGGACTGATCTTTAACGGAACAATACAAAAAAGACTACACTAAGGAAAAAAGCAAACAGTTTTTCTTCCTTCTTCCTCTTCTTTACAGGGATGTATATGGAAGAACAATAACAGAAGAAAAAAAAAATCCATAGAAAGATACAGTGAGAGTGGGATGAAAGCAAAATCCTAGAGTTAAATAGGTGCTGAAGTTATAAGACACCAAGATAGAGAAACAATGTAGATCATGCCGGTTTGTAAAGGTCCAAATTTTTTTAACAGTTGGTGACATTTCAGGAAATACCCCATAGCCTATGGGTTTCAAATCAAACACTACTGCCTTGGTTTTCCATGCAGTATTTTACCCAATGCTGAAGTATCATTCCACATTTTTAAGTTTATTAAGCATTAAAACATCCTCTCTTCGATTAAGAAGAGAGACAGGGAACAGACTGTAACTCGAAGTTAGTGTGTCATGTATTATAGTGAGGAGGTCTAGGCTTAAACCAAACATCACCACTGGAGATACTGCTTGTCACTTCAGACAGTTAACAATGCCAAGGAGCCCCCACACTGCCCAGTAAAGAATACTTCATGGGGAGTCAGCACAAATTTAAAACCCTGATGTATGTAGTGTCCTAATCTTTGCATGAGAAAAACCTGAGTACTTGGGTACCAGGTGTGACTTAACAGGAATTCAGACTGCAGAGGAACCCAGACAGTTGCTCTGCCAAAGGCTGCCTTCCAAACACGAGAGGAAGAAAGTGTACTATCAACACTACATCTTACTGCTGGGGTGTACATGTCAGCTGCACACATGACACCGTGACAGATGAAATAATTTAATTTTAAGCTGCCAAATAGTTTAGATCCAAAGCTTGCCTTCAGAGTATCCTCTCTTCCTCAGCATTTTCTAACTGGATAGCATTTCCATTTTCCATGAATTATCTTCAAGGTAGCATTTAGATATTGCTTGTCTAATTTCAAACAAGGTCCAAATTAAACGGTGAGTGTGAACAAGTTTGAGGAATATCTTCCCTGCAAAACTGTAGGCATCATTTCTTTGTCAGACCTGATGAAAGCATTGTATTCAGTAAAAGCCAGGTAACCTTTTCCAGCAATATCCATCAATCTTGTAGAAGACACCAGCATGCCCTTCCTGTATTTTACAAAGCTTATGCAAAATCCTTTAACAGATTTTCCCATCAGCCTGTGAGAACAACTCAAAACCATGCGAACTCTGATATTTAGAATCTACTATGAAAACAACTACTTATAATAGAGCAGGAGATCCCACTCAGCTCATATGGAGTAAACTGCATCTGGTAGCATATATGAATAAGTAATAGGTAGCTGTTAACATGAATTTTCAAAATCCACTGCCTAGAAGATCTGGAGCAAAAGGCGTTAGGGACTGAAAAGCAAAAGATTATTAATTCTCTAAGTCAGTTGCTGTCTTTCAGTTGCTGCCCTGCAACAATCTTAGGACTGCAAACCCAGAGGGAGGCAAGGATAAGACAGTTCTAAACATAAATACAAACATGGAGTTCTAAGTACCTAAACGAAGAATGTCCCAAAAGTTACTGGATTACAGCACAGAAAAAGTTGCAGTTGTGACTGCAGTGAGGTGGACATATAAAGACAGTCTCATTTCTGAAATGGTGCTGAGATGTTCTAGTTTTACAAATGAACAATGAAAACAAAACAAAACAAAAAAGCACTAGTGAACTTATAGGGACAGTCCATTACAAGAAATATTGCTGCTCTCTGTAGCTTAAAACCAGCTTTCCAGCTTACTCAGCCTGGCAAACTTCCAAAAATCCCTTTTCCACCCCACATGCTAGCAGTGATTTCAGAACTCATTAAACAAGTGAATAAAAATATGGATAGCTTCAGTGAAATAGTGTAAAATAACAGTACAACCAAGAAATCTTTTGTAGATTTACAATTTTCTGGGGCCAAGAAAGTTTTATCAACTGCCTTTGACCCAAAAGCAAAATATAAGATATGTTTATCTACTCAAATATCAGCATATAAAAGTGCAAAATACAGAAGCTGTATGAATTGAACTAACAAAAGCTCTATACAGGAGAGTACAATTACAGCTTCTGTGTTTAAGTCCTTTATATTCAGCTACTTAACAATTCGTTTATTCCAACATAAAGCTTTAAAACTTCCCATATGCTACATGACATTTACTTTTACAACCAACCAATTCACAAATCCTCCATGTGACAATGAACTCCCCAATCCAGACCCAACTAAAGAGAGGATGAATAAAGTTCTACATATATACAGATGCTTCAAAATAACAAAACACAAAGTAAAATTGGACCCAGAGCATCTCTGAGGAATATGCAAATGGTAATTCCCAATTCAGTATCTGGACACACATTAAATAGTCTATTCTGTGATGCCATTTGCTAGGCAGTTACCAGCCCTGCTCTCCTCTCTATGCTATTTGTGCTTTATTTTTATTTTTAAGCATGGAGCCCATTTGATTTATTTAGAAGTCAGATAAAAGACACGAAAGTGAATTTAAAAAAATAAAAATTAAAGGAATCACAGTGATACACAGCAAAAAAAACCTGCAAAAATCAAGTTTCAGATCAGCAATAAGGAAAATTTAAAAAATCACTTCTAAATGCTTGCTTGAATTGCACTCCAAACAAGTGTATGTTCAGCACATACAGCAAGTCATGGAAGCTCAAGTTTTGTTTTCAAAATTGTTATTTAACAGAATAGTTTAAAAATTAGAAAGAAAAAAAACATAATCAGTCTACTTATAGAAAAGAAGTTGTGGGAATTATTCCTCTGTGTGCACACAGGTGTGTATGGAATCATAAAGCAGGCAAATGTCAACATGACATTTGGACAGCAGAGGGGCAAACAGAGAGGCAGTAAGCACAGGAGTCTCAGTTTATACCATGCAAAACCACAGTATGGTTATCAACAAGTTGCCCTCTTGAATCTGTACTAAACATGCAACAATTCAACTGCCAATGCAAAAAAAAAAAATAAAAAAAAAATCTATCGACTATGCACTGCATTCACTAGGACACCAAATGTAACACAAAAGGTGATTATTCACAGGACTTGCTTATACAGTCCAAACACCAAGGGGAGAAAGGATGCACTCAAGCTCCCTAGAAGTTTACTTCGTTTGCAACTCAGTAAAAACAACAAGTATTTTAAAGATTTGTAAGAAAGAAGCTGTTTTGCACTGAGATCACTATAGTGAAGAAAAGAAAGAGTTGTGCTCATTTTTATTAACAACTATTTAAAATCTTATTCAAGAATTCCACTGTGCCTGAATACTTTTTCCTAAAACCTACTGAAAACTAATTCTTTGGAATAAGCCAAAAGAAGACTGAGGGCTAGTTCAAATGCCAAGTTGAATATTGTATTTATTTTCCTTACTTTCAGAATATCTTGAGTTTCATTCCACTTGTTTGTCCACTCTTTGGTCAGTTCTTGTACCTACAAAAGAAAACAAATATTGGAAAAAATTACATCTCTTCTGAAGTCCTTGATAATGCATTCTCTGAGAAGTACTAAATATTTGTGCAATTCTTTGTGAAGTTTAATATTTAAGCCTTTAGAAGAGCATGGTTGCTCCTGCAATAAGTGGCTATACCTAGAATTTCTCTCTCAAAAAGGAAAACAAAACAACAAAAAAATATATCACAGAATTCTTATTTATAGTGTATCATGAAACAAAGGACAGCCACTTCAAATAATGGCAGGTATTTTCCAAGAAATTGAGTAATTCCACACAGTGCTCCTACCAGTCCTACAAAGTCTGTTGGCATCAATTGATCCTTTAGCTGTAATAATGTGACAACCCCTTTCCTGAAGTGCAGGTAGGCATGGTTAGGCTAAAATACTCTCTGGAAAATGGCAGGGAGAGAAGGGAGCAGACAGGCAGCCTTCCAGGCACAATCAGGCCAAAGTTTGCTTAGAAAGCACACATTTGGTTAAAATTAGCACAGAAGGGAGAAGCTGCTTGCAGATCACAGACAGTGAGAGCACTGGGGATGAACACTTAGGTTTTGTTCTGCTTTTCCTACTCATCCAGTTGTCCATCTCATAGGTGAACTTCCACGGTTTCTATAATGGTAAAGGCTCTTCTCATTTCAGTCTTTCAGATTTTTAGAAAGGAGTGCACAGAGAATGCTTCAAGCAGATCCACCTCAAAGCTCTGGCTGACTTGAAATTATAATCCCAGTAAATAGAATATAGATATATATATAAACACTTTCATTTTTTAAATTGCCAGATTTCTGTGCAGGAATTAAATACAAAAACATACACAATCTTATTCAACTGCAGAAAGGTGAAAAAAAAACCAAAAGCCAAACAACCAACCAAAACCAAACCATCTATAACCCTTTATTATTTTACATATAAAACCAGTGTAGGAAAAAAAGGTGTCAATGCAGCTCATCAAAACTTCTCCACATTTGCTATCTTCAGCCTCTTATCCCAGCTGTCTTTGGAGATCAGCTGAAAATTAATCAATCAGAACTAAAGAAGCTTCTCTTTTCTACCTGTATCTTGAGATTTCAACACAGAAAAGTAAATATATCTTTCAGTTCTAGTGCTGCTAATCAGAATGTTAAAACAAAAAATAATTGAAAATAGTAAAGAGAAAACATGAAGGAGGTCCATCATATGTCTATTCGCCATACTAGAACAATTTCTATCCCTCAGAAATCATTTAAACATTCCTCTTATACAAGGACAAATCAAGTCATTAAGGAAAGCAACCATATATTTGTCAGATAATTCAAATATGATTATAAAGTCTTTAGATTTGTTTAAATAAATTAAATATTGCATTCATTCAATTATAAAGAAGCTATAACCACCGCAATATCTACTAAGAATTTTCAGCGATTATGTCTATTGTAATTATCATAAATAGTAGTCACACAACCTTCTAATGGGGCTGACAAAAGATAATAAAATATGCTTGATGTACTCCCCACACAGAGGGACTTCTGAGCAGGACAAGCAGTGATGACTGTCAGAGTATGAATAACATACTCTAATTAGAATATAGTCAGCAGTTTATATTACTCAGCTTTATGTTTGTACACAAAAATAAAAGTATACTACACATACTAACAATATTATCACTTGTCTCTGGTTCACTTAAAGTTTTAAAATCTAGGATGAACATGAAAAAAAAAATTGCAACTGAAGACTCACACTGCAGTTATGCAGGTCCTACTTTAATTACTGAACACAACACAGCAAGGATTCCTGCACATACTGTAAAATGCGTGTCTAGCAGAAACTTGAGTTATGGAGAAGCCTGCTGTCTTCTTTGCAGCTGTGGTTCACACCAATACACACATTTTGTCCATGTCCATGAAGTTTAAAGTACCATTTCTCTGAAAAGTATTTCAACATTTCTTTAAAATTGGTATTAGCAATGGGAACCCTGAAAAGTGCAAGACGCTGGAAGTTACCAACACTCTTGTATTCAGAACCCAATCCTTTCTCCTTTTTTGTGGTAAAAAACCGTATTATGAAATTGTAACTCACCCTTGCTTCATTCTGCTGAAGCTTTTCTTCCATACTTAAGGCTGTTGGAGAATCCAAGAGTGCAATCTAAAATAATAAAAAGTAACATCATCAAGCACAAAAAAATGAAGAAAAAAGGTAACAATTCCTGGTAGAATTAAATGAAAGAAATGTAATAGCTGAACTTTTTTTATTTAGGATGAAGTATTTTAAACTCTAATATACATTATTTTACCTTGAAATACTGTAAACAGAGTAATCAAAATCTTGTCAAAGCAGATATTTCAAATACTATTTGCATTCACTAAGAATATACATTACCACACACATGCACACACTGAAACTGGACACAAACTTATAAAAAGGTAATTCCTTTACATTTCTGTTAAAAGTGAAAATCTCTTATGCCTTAACAGTTAACCATTTTGCTATAATACATATGTATATTACTTGCGTTTAATAAACATCTAGTAAGGTAACTGGCCTTAGAAAAAGAAAACTACATGCTTACACATAAATAATACTCATTGTTTTGTTACCTTCTACACTGAATCCAGTACTATATTTGGTAAGCAGTATCTTCAATGATCTATATAAACATTTGCAATACAGTACTCCAGTAATATAAAGGAAAAATCACAAAAGAAATCTTACAGAGATTTATATTCTCCTGTGCATACATAACACCATCTGCTGTTTTACCAACCATCAAAAATTCAATTAACTTAAGCAAGTTCTCTATTGTCTCCCACAAAGCCATCTATCACATCCTACAATTGAACCAGATTTATTTTATGATATCCACTGTTTTACAGCTTGGAACTAGGTCAAAGCATTAGATCTTCAAAGGAGTCTGAGTTACATCTATTTTGCTAACTCTAAATCAAACCATATTTTGAAAATAAATTAATTTTCTCCTCTTAAAAAATACGGGAGAAACACATGTGTAACTGAGTAATTCAATGCTATACTGTTTTCTAATTGTTTGTAATAAAACACAGTTCTCCTTTCCATCATCTACATTACCCATTACTGCTTCCAACTGTGGTCCCATCCCCTTTTTCAGCGAATGTTTCACAGCATGAAATCTAGCCTTCTATTAAAAATGTCTACGCTGAACTGAAATTTCATAGTGCACAGCCTATCTAAAATAAAATTAGATAGTTCCAGAAATACATCTGAAGTATCATTTCAGATACTTCCAAATCGTATCTGCTCAAATATAAAATCTAGCAGTCGCAAGTGACATTAATCTAGAAGAGACAACTGGCCTGAGCCAATTGCATATTCCTTATTGCTAGCTTGGTTTCACCATCATGGAAACAGAAGAGAAAATTAAGCCTAACTGAGCTTATATAGTAAATGTTTATAGTGGCTAGAACTGATAGAAGAACGAGAAAGAGAATCCTGCAGAAGAGAAGTATATTATGATCTATCTTTATATATTTAGCATGTTACATGCTTTTTAATACACTGTGCAACAGAACACAAATAAAATGTATCGTTCAAACTCTTCCATACTTGTACTTTATTAAATTTATGCATCTTAAATACTTTATACCTTCTATATCTTCTAAGATACTAGATAAAGTACCTTTTCAGCCCATCAGGCTAGACCCAGGAAATATGGTACTGCTCAGACTCCTTATGCTGTGGTGACTGTTCCCCAGCATACTGCAAACAAGCTCTGATTATATTAAGAGAAAGCTAAAGGCTTTGGGATGACAATTTTTCCCCTTTATGTTAAAAGGGGCAATCTACTGGCCATATGGAAACTGATTCAATCAGAAAAATAATATTCATTCATTCAAGCCTCACAGAACTTGTTTACTCAAATCAATATAATGAAAGATAATTATCTCATTACATTCTAGAAATAGATGTTATAACTCAAGGAAAATTACACATAAATTTCAAGTAAAGCTAACCTGATTCCCTTGAGCAAGCAGGGCTTTTAATCGGGCTATTTCAGCTCTCAGCTCACGGATCAGTTTGACATTAGGATCCTCATTAATAGTAGGCTTGTTGATGATGTTTTTGGCTCTATTTGCATAGCGAAGTGTACTTAAAGTTTCTCCATAATTGACATCAGCAGGTGAAATAGCTAAGGAGATGAAGTCAGAAACAGTTTATCCAGGACCATATGTTTTACTTAATAAAGTTAGTTTATACTTTAGAACTCAGACAAACTTAATATGGATGAAGAGAGAAATATATGATTAACCAGTATGGCTACAACTTGTTCTAATCCTTCACTGACCTCCACAGCTTTCATGTCACTATAACTTTGCTTAAGTAAACACTATATTAGAAGGGCACATTAGAATAATCAGATCCAACAATCAAGCACTGTAAAGAAATCTTGTCCCCAATCGATTGAGCATTTACATTTCTCTGGTAAGGATAAACAAATTACATGAATACTTTACAGGCTTTCTTGCAACTGCTTTTCACAAGAACAGTCGAGAAAATGGTGAGTATTTTATCAGTATCAAATGTAATCATTGAATGGAAAAGTCATTTCAGATTAAAACACAGTAGGTTTAGTCCAAGTTCTGAAGGAAAATTAAACAGCATTCAAGCAAAACCAGCTGCAAAAATCAAAACAAAAGAAGAGCTTCTAAATTTTGCACACCTAGTTGTTTTGCTGAGCTGCAGGCAGCTGCCAGCATGAAGAACTGTTACCTACCTGATGCATCAAGAGGAAGCGGTTTTATTTTTATAGGCAATTTAACCAGGAAAAATAAACTGAGTTTAAATGAAAGTACTAATATGATTATTCACTTAACTTCCTAACAATATACAAGATGCTCCCAATTCTAAAGACAATTACAGCATCCAGATAAATGAGCAAAAACACAGAAGAGAACAACATGCAGAAATTATGAGGGTCCAGAAATCTTAAAAATGAAACTGAACAAGAGACTGAAACACCTGTAAAAATAACCATATAAACAAAATATTCTGCCCTTCCTCATTCTCTCAACAGTAATAACTACTCTTTTGGTAGTAGAGACTCCCTGAATTAAGGGAAATGTACTTGGCAACAGACTATACTTTTCCTAGCTCACACTACCACTCCCCTACTGTCTCTTCTCTGCTACTCAGTAATACTTTTTCTGGAAGAATGTTACAATAAACTATAGAAATATAAAAATACATCCAATTCTAAGAGCCTTTCCTACAGATGAGCTTCCTGCTTCTCTTGTGTTTAGTTACAGAAAAGGCAGGCTGAATGTATCTGGACAGCTTGTCAGGCTCTATTAGGCAAGTCAGACACATTACCAGTAACGTTACTGTTGAAGAAAAGATCAATCATTAGGACTCAGCTGAGCACAGACCTCATTAATAGATGAAGAAGCAGCTGAAAAAGCATCTGTGCACTGTAATCATTAGTATAGACACTGAAAGCTCACCATGCTTCTAAAACTTCAAAACATCTGATCCCAATACCTTTGTCCATAAAAAAAACCAAAACCAAACAACCAAAAAACACAAAAACAACAACCCCAAGTTACTCAACCACATAACTGCAAGAAAGCACCAAGAAGAAAGATGCTAGCACAGTGGTAAACAGCCAGAAAAACAAGTAGAGACTGGTCCAAAATCCTCTTTCAGTACTACTACGACTATCCTGAGAAGGAAAGTGGCATGGATTCCAAAACCATCCCCAAACTCATGCAACAAAGTAACTGCCACCCAAGAATTTGACTACCACAAAGTGAATGAAAAAACAGGATTTGACCCAATGCATGTTATTCCCCCAATCCTGCTCTCCCACTGTTCCCATGAGAGGACTGCATTGGTGAGACTGCATTTTATTTAGCCAGGAAAGAGTGAGAAGTTTCACTGCTGCACTTCTCTTCACACCTTAAACCTGCAACATCCTAAAATCCTCCCCCCTTAAACATCCCTCTGGCTTCACATGGGGTCCTTTGGGAATGGAATTCCCATTTCAATTTGTTGAAAAACCTGCAATACATATGTCATAGGTAGGTTTTTAAACCAAGTGATCCTTACAGATCTTCCTACAGGTAAAAAGGAAGCTGTAGGAAAAATTTACAAGATCATAAATAATTACATTTAGACAAAAAGTTAAAACACTGTGTGTGTTCAAGAAGTAGGTTAAATCGAAATGACAGTCTCACCCACTGAATGTCAAAAGAGACCAGATTGTTTCTGCTACTAATGCAACAAAACCAACACAGTTTTGGGAAAGCAAACTGATTCACACATCAATAGTGACTAGATGCCCAAAGCTAGACTGTTTTATTTACTTGGGGTCAAAGTCTGCAACCTTGGGAAAAGAGGTGCAAGGGAAGAGAAGTACAAGACTTTACCTATCTCCAGGTTTGAGCATTTACCATGAGTAACAGAGCTGTCTGGAATGTAAGTGAACCTCAAGAATAAACAGGAACTATTACTTGAAGTTTAACTAGTCAGATTAGCTAATCATTGCACTGAGCATGTGTCACAATTACAGCAGTGAGGTAGATGTCAGAGCAAGTACAAGCAATTAGGCATATACATTTGAATGATCCTTACTTATGCAAACAAATGTCTAACAACTGTACATACACAATTAGTATGTCTTGTTACATTTGTGACCAAATACTCTAACCAGTGATTCAGAGATGATCTGCAGATGAAAATGAAGCTCTAGAATTCTGGAAGCAGAGCTGTTGCAGTTTAGTGATGTCCTAACTAACTAGACTATCCCCATAGACAAAATGAGACCCCAAGCAGGTCTACTCTGGGAGAGATGCTATGCAGTGTAGGTAAACGTAGAGTGTTAGAAAAAAAACTCAGAAAGAAAGAAATTAATGTGTAAACAATGTTCTACCTTAACAAAGCATCCGGAATCTAATTACTTACAGCCACTCCTATTAAGTATAAACTGCTCAGGATACAAAAAAAAGTAATTTAAAAACACTTACTGGCAATCATTATAGTTTTAGAGTTTCCTCCTAGGCTATCTTTTAACAGCCAAGTCAACACAGAGTCCCTGTAAGGCACAAACATTTGTTTCTTCTTTGAAAGAGGATTTGTTGCATCCTGAGATAAATCAGCTGTGATGTGGAGGTAGAAGGAAAAAAAAAAGCAATTATGTATTTTCATTCATTTCAAAAATGGTATGCATTAGGCCACTATTTGTATAAGTAAAAATGAACAGAAGTGTACGTAAACAGAAAGGCATTTAATGATTTAAAAAAAAAACCAACCAAAACCAACAAACAAACCAACCAAAACAGAGAAGCACAAAAACCACAGACTTACCTAAGGCAGAAATTACATTTCCCAGAGTAACCAGAGATTTGTTAATATTCCCTCCTTCCTTTAATCTAACCCCTGTGGCACCAGTTGCATCCGCTCTCTCACTTCCAGCAAGATCTACTAAATGAATCTTGCTAACCGTCTCACAAGGCATTTCAGAATCAAATTTAGCCTACAGGAAAAAAAAAAAAAAACAAAAAAAAAAAACAAATAACAACCACCACCAAAGAAAAGTGTGTTAAGCTACCAAATTCTGAAATTTTACTGAATCCAACTTGGTGGCCTTTTTCGTATCATGATTGAATTTAACCTTTATAGAATAGCAGAGCTGCAGAAGACAGGTGTATTAGAGGTGCCACAGAAAAGCACTTGATCACGAATTGCAATTTTATTCTATGATCTTGACTGAAGTTTCCTCCCAATTTTTACGTTAATTCATGTAAGTCCACTCAGATTGTCTTGTTTCAAACTTCCTTCTACTTTTAACGTTCAACAGAGTGTTGGTCAGAGCAAGACCTTTTGCTTCCTGCCTCTCATCTTCTTCCAAAAGCTTTGCAATGAGCAATTCACCACTAGTGAACTGCTGGTGCACAGGATTTCGTGTGCATTTTTGGGGAGAGACATGCAATGTTCTGTCAGTGGAACAAACCACCTCTACGCTACCTTCTCTTCAATCTAGCATGGACTGTCTAAAAACACCCCAAAAACAATACTGAGGAGCAGGAGTCAGTAGAAAAGAAGTTTACTACATATAAACAAAAACTCATTATGCTCTAAGAAAATGTGCTTAATCTCTCTATCATTCTATCAGTAAATCAAGGAATCTAAATATGCTTCCAACAGTAACATATGAGAGTAAGCAGGAAAACACTCAGAAAATATTTCTATGCTCTACGATTTGAGCCATGGAGACATTGCATTTTTGTCATAAACTTTGGGTGACAACAGAGTGTGAAAAATAGCCTGTGTTCAGCTCTGGCTGAAGTCTCATACAACATGCTCCTCACCCACTCCTCTTCCTGTCATAGCAACATCATGAAACACACCAGCACTGGTCACTGTTACACAACCTCTACTCCCCCTAAGTAATAGATTTTGAGGAGATAATTATCTTTTTAATTAGTCACAGTACAATATAAGTTTTAAGGATTACAATCAATGATAAGCACATTTATAATTCTTAAAATTCTATTTTCACATCTTTAACTTTCTCTGTCACAAAGCAACAATGTAGTCATTATCTACCTATACTTGCTTATTTGACAACCTTGTTTTTTAATTATCATATGACTTATTGAATGCAAGCACATGTTAAAATGAGGGGGTTGTTTTGTTACCTGAGTAAAGTTGATTGTGAAAATGGCATGTGACCTGCTACTGACATCATTCATCCCAGTTGCAGCCGTTGTTCTATTTAAATTTCCTGCATCCATAAGTTCCTCTACATCAGCATAATTTTGCACTAAATGTTTAGACAAATCTAAAGAAAAGCAGAGTGTTAACAGTATGCTCATACGTGCACTTAATTTTCTTTACAAAAATATTCACATTACCCTCACTACTGCAAAGTATTGCTGCAATTAGTGTTTATTACCATACTTCTTTGTCACTTAAGCAAAGACCTTGAGAACAATGAAGAACTTACACGTTTACAATAAATTAAGAAAGAAGTATGTAATATTACAAAAGTATTCAGTGGAATAACACCAGCATAATCCATAATCCCCCAAGAGATATGAACCTTCCCTGGTAGAGGACAGATTGAGACAATTAGACCCTAATAGGTTCTTTCCATCTAAACACTAGAGATCTACAAATTATAGTCAAAAAATTGTTGAAAAATTTGGTTTTACCCTCAACATATGGCCCTTCTTTTGGATGTTCTCGTATTCGTAAATTATTTGTTTTTGATGATTTCCGTCTGAGAAGATCTCTTACACGTTCATTATAAATTTCCAGATAACTGAAAGAAAATGTTTGGTAAACCACTGAGTGATTCAAGAGTAAAAAAAAAAAAAAGCCATGATAACGATGTAAAAGTGTGCTTGAAATCTCAATGCCTAGAGAAACAAATGGATCCAAAGTTCTCTTAAGATAGTAATGACTACAGCATCAAGGAAAAAAGCAAGAAGTAGAAAGGAAGCAGACATTAGCAAGATCAAGATCTCCCAGTGGCCGCCTAAAATACTTGGGGGGGGGGGGCATTTTCACAATCATTTTAATAAAGCAAAATGCACAGCTGTTGACTGAAATTAGAAGTATTGTGATTTTGACTTCCACTGCCAACAGAAATCAATTACAGGACTGAGGCCAAGCACAGAAAGTTCTCCTGAAAAACTTTCCCAGAGAAGTGAAACAGAATGGTTCCAACTGAAACAAGTTTGATAACCAGCAAACTTTTAACATATCAAGACCTACCTGACTTCTGTTCGAAATGATGCCTCATTCCGCTTTGTTTTTTCACTTATTTTGCTGAATAATCCTTCACAAATTCGAGGTATCAAACCTGCATCACCCTGCAAAAACAGCAATTCTTATTTCCAAGGCTATATATGAACACACAATGTATTTTGAAAAAAATCCAAGACCACTAGTTAAAGGTTCCAAATCCAGAAAAGGAGAAAAATGAAGAATCTTCAGCAAATACTCTTTTGCCCTTTATTTACCTGCATTTATCTTGCCATGTTAATACCCACGTGTGTGTTGGAACATGTACAGTAGCTGCAATTCTTTGCTATTGGGATACACTACACCCCCTTCTCACTTAGTTCAAAGAACCCCAACCGCTAAGGTAGAAACTGGCTCCCTGGAGCAACATATGAACTGCCTTATCTCAATACTATCTTTTCAGACTTCTTCTTCTACCTCATTTCACTATGGACTTGGCAATATCTGCAGAGAATGGAACAAGAGCCATATATGCACATCCATGAGCCACTTATTCAAATTCCCAATACTCGACTCACAGTCTGTCCTGTCTTGAACAACACAGCAGTTCCTCTGGATACATCAGCATGCAATAACAAAATTCAAACTACATTCCCTGTATCTCACAATGCAGACAAATTAAATTTGATATTTAACTTCCAAATGCTCGACTGCAGTTTAAGAGTTTTTATGCATAAAGCATTGGGTCAGCTTAATAAAGCAACTAAGATCCCAACAGACATGGTTTACTAGCAACTGTCCGTGACAGAGTTCTTGCCACTTCAGCTAACATAACATCCTGCTGCTGCTGGTTGCTATCTTTTCAGTTAAGCTGGCACTTGAGAACTGTGCCCCATCCCTGTGAGGCTGCTACTCCACCACCAATGTCAAAAGTGTCAAACTGTGAGGCAGCAGGTAACACCACTGAGATAGCCAGAGTTGTAGCCTGTAGCTCTCCTCTTCCCACTGCTCCAGGGAGAGTACTTTCCAGCCAAGCAGTCAGGCAGCAAGTCAAAGCGGGGGTCTCCCCCAGCAGCAGAGAGTGCCATGCAGCTCTGGTCTCACCTGCTACTTCCCCACTGCTTCAGAAGACAGCAGTTAACGTTCCTTCGGAGCTGAAATGAGTGAACGCAGCTCCCAGGAATAAAGGGAGAGGACGTATGTATGCTTTGGGCTCAGAGCTGCAAATGTAGAAGTGGCTTACAAAACAGTCTGTCAGCTGTAATTTGCCTCCAGTCCAAAAATGCATAAGAGATTGGATGCAATGGGCTAATTCTAATTCTATGCACCGCTGAGGCAAAAAATGTTCTTGCTTAAGAGTTAGGGGCCTTGTAATTAAGCAGGAGGCAACTTAAGACAAACCAGACCCAACATCCAACATGAGCAAAGCCCAGGCACTCCAGTCACCCAAGTGAGCTTGCCTGGTGGGATTCTACAGATAGCTGGCAGCAGGAAAACATGAAGACAGTGGACTACTCTGCACCAGACTCTGGCAGGACAAGTGTTTCACAAACAAAAATTGCTCCATGGATAAAGATTTCTCTTCTACTTGGACCCTCACATAAAATCTGACCCTCTTTGCCCAAGCCCACTCCAGTCTGCTCCTGTGCTGGTCCCCTCTGGCCTCTGGCCTCATTCTTCAGCTTCACACCACATTTGCTGTCTCAGCAGTCTTCTTCCAGATACCCTCTGAATTAAAGAATAAGGCTGAAGTATGGTTTGAAGGTTTGCTTGACATAACTAGGCTGCTCTTGACATGAGTTAGCAAATACTGAAAGATTTTAACTTGGCTGACCACAAACAGGGGCCTGCCCCACTGCAGGGGTATGATAAGCAGCAAGACAGCTGTTTCTAGGTATGCATGCATGTAGTAAACGTGGAGGCCAGCACAATGTAATCTTGGAGAAGGAACTTATCTCTGAAGATCAAGGGGGTTCTGAGAGGGTGGTAGGGTATGGTAATGAATTCTCAGAGAATAATGAATATGTTAACTAGTTCCCAGAAATAGCATGAATATGTATGTATAATGTGCATATATGTTGTTAAACTAACTTTACCTGGTACGCACATTTGGAGGAGCGATCCCCTGTGCGTCCAGTGCTGCAATAAAGAATACCTGGTTAATAGTCACCCTGACTTTTGAGTCTGGACTTCGTCGTTTGCCGCAACACCTCTGTGAGCTCCTCTTCCTCTGCCTGGATACAATTCCTGATTCATCATCCAGTCTCCTTTTTTTTTTTTTTTGTAATCATACTCTATGCTCCATTTTGCCCTTCTCCACCTTCTTCCTCCTCTTTATCACAACCTCTCTGTGTTTATCAAACCAGGTTTCATTCTTTGAAATAACAACCAATTCTCTTCTTCTATCACATCTTCATATCTATCATATCAGTCTTTCACCTGGCTGCACCTTGACTTAAAAAAACACCCAAACAAACAACAAAAAACCCAACAAAAAAAAAACCCCACCCCTTAAAAAAGGGAGATACTTGCAGCTTAATCAGGCTTTTTCTTGAGACAGTTGCCTTTGGGATCAAAGGATCAGCCTTTTCCAATATGTATCAATCTCTACTCTGGATAAAGTTTCAGATTCAGTGTTGGAATTTCCCCTACACTATTTTTTATTACTTAAAAAAAAAGGAGAAAAAAGTAAGACTTTTCTTTCACCTCATCCTTGGAAACACCTGAACAGTTTTAATTGAAGCCTAAGGAAAAAACATGAAAGATCCATCACAAAAATTTAGGGAAGACATTAGCATCTGAGATAATTTAGCAACAGCAACAAAGTCTTAAAATAGGACATACTAGCTCTAATTGAGTAACTTCAACCATAGCAATACATCAGGAGAAAGGAAGAACACACAGTTCCTAGCATATTTCATCAGTAAAATATATATCTTACAGAATGTATACTTCTTACTAGAAACTATATTTAAACATTTTTTCATTTTTCACTCTCTACAGCTCCAGGGCAGAATCAACTACATCTCCGACAGGTTTTCTCTGGGTTACAGTTTCCAGTCACAGAAATCTGTAGAACCAAAATGGTAGTTCACTTCAGAACTGAATTATCTTATTATAAGCCTGTCTTCCTTCAGTGCTATCTAACCAGAAAACTCCTTATTCTGATTTAAATGTACTGTTTCTTACCCATCTACCTTGGACATAGGGAACAAATTATTCTCTTCCTTTCTGCAGCAGCTTTTCCTGTCTTGGAAGACTTTTGTTCCTCCAGGCTCTACCTTTCTGATCAGGAAAGTCTGACTTTCCTGATCCTATTTTATAGACCTCCAATCGTTTTAGTATCACTGCTCAAAACTGATTCTAGCTGTTCACATACTTCTTGAAATGATTGCTGCACACAGTATTGCAGGAGAAGCCTTCCAGAGCCAAGAGCAGCAGATATCGAAAGCAAAATGAGAATAGAATACATATTTTTTTAAGAAGAACTAAGGAAAAAAGAAAATTTACTCCCAATTCAGGTTTTCTTATAGCACCATAGTGTCTCTGGCAGGGTTATCAATTTTCAAGCATTTACCTTCATGGCTGAGTATATTTTATACACGCTCTGTACAAAGCCAGATTAAAGTATTTATGTATCATGAAAAGAAGATTAGATCTTTATTATTGAATAGCGTCAAACAAACTGCAGCACCTATTAATTTGCAAAATGTCTTCATGATTACGGTCACTACATATAGTGAAGCAGTCTCATAAAAATGTCACTTTTATAAATTTCTGAAGTAGAAATCCACATCTAGGTCACAAGATCTTTTCTGGTTACAAAAGTCTATTCTGCTTACCATACTGAAGTTAAATATAAACCTACTTATTCTGTAATGACTGAAAGAAAAAGATTTACAGCTAATTTACTCTCTTAAACTAAGGGAGTTACAAAGTGGCCAATCAACACATTTCAAAAGAGTGATCTGAGGAAGGGCAAGTTTGCAATATTCCCCTGTTCAATTCTCCTCAGAGAAGACATGCGGTGTTTTATTCCCCAAAGGATTTAATCTTTGAAGAGTATTGAGAATAAAACCTGTAGAGGTTGTTTTGCAAACAGTCTTCATCAGTCAGTGCTTTTAAACTGTTCCGCTCCCAACAGTTTAGTGGGTTCTTTCTGTCCTTAGATAGTTATGGAAGCAACCACAAGAAAGTTCTTCATAAACTCATGAAGTTCACTCATAAAATGCCAAATGCCACTCTTACCATACCTTACTCTTCCATGGTCTTCACAGTGGTGCTCATCAGAAATAATCCTTAAAATTCAAGTTACTATATCATCTCATAACAGCTTGCTGAAACTCATATTTAGTGACTCTCACCCCCAGTTTCTACTCCTGAATTGATAGCCTTCCCTAAGTAGGGGTCAAGGACCTATTTTAATCTTCTGACCTATTTTTTAATCTTCTGACCTGTTTTTTAATCTTCTGAAGATTTTTAATCTTCAAAAGAGGCCTAGAAAACAGATCTCTTCAGAAAAAGCTGATAATTCATATTCTCAAAATCAGTATCTTCTTGTTTTTTGTCTAGATTTGGGCATAGAAAATCAGTTTGAAATTTGAGATTTGAAATTCCATAAAAACATGCTTTTGCAATAGTATAATTTCAATGCATTGCTGCAGAATAAAAATGCACATTTGCAAAATGTAACATACCGCATTTCCCATCATGGTGTAGGACTTCCCAGACCCAGTCTGTCCATATGCAAAAACACAAGCATTATAACCTTCAAAAGCAGATTTGAGCACATCTGTACCAAGATTTTTGAAAACCTAAAACCAAAGGAAGTTTTTTGAAACAACAGAAACTTGGGCAAAAAAGTTATCATCAGTCCAACATGGCAAATATTAAACAATAAACTACCAAAGTATAAGCTAGGCATCAACTGAAGATATTTACTATAAAACAGGAAACTATAAAACTTTAAATACAGTTGTAAAATTTAGTATTTAATTTGAAGCACTGCAACGCTATATTTTTCTATGTCTTTTTAAGTCAGAGATATACTTGACACCTAGAAATATAAAAAACCGAACTGTTCCATTCTTTCCCAGAGCTCCAACTTCATTCAGCTAATTTCAGATACCTCATTCACTTTCCCTTATTGTTAATATCTACCAACTTTCTATATCTTGCCAACTCACTGTGTTCTGTGATCTTGCCGATTTCTTGGTTTGTGTTTTTGGAGGGTTTTTTTTGGTTGTGTTTGGCTTTTTGCTTTAACCAAGGTGTAAGAAAATGGCTCTCCGTTTTCTCTGTCTTTGCTCCATAATTGTCTTTTACATACCATTACTTTTTAGGCTGCCAAACATGGAAACATGTTTTCTATACAGTAAGCAACCCCCTTTCCGCAGCTAGACCCTTGCTTTTTGCCCTCAACATTTACAAATGGGTAACAATTCCTCCTCCACATCCCATAATTTGGAATCATAGAATCATAGAATGGTTAGAGTTGGAAGGGACCTTAAAGATCATCGAGTTCCAACCACCCTGCCATGGGCAGGGACATGTCCCACTAGACCAGGTTGATCAAAGCCCCATCCAGCCTGGCCTTAAACACTCCCAGGGATGGGACACTCTGTTGTCATGGGGAATCTGTTCTCATGTAGTAACTTCAGCTCTCTCAAGATGCCTTCGCTACCTTCCTCTGCAATACTGGCTCCAGATTCCTGACCTTTTGTTATCATTGCTCCTCATTTCCATCTATAGCCCCACTGGGCAAGGTGTAACACTTGGTGCAACACTTCTCTCAACAAAAATATTAATCTGGCTCTCCCAGTCCAGACATGACTTTCAAAAATCTCATAGACGTTTCTGTGAGTCAAGGGAAAAAGGCAGTTTTGTCCTTTCCTAAGCTGAATACTCAAGGGAAGAGAAAGAAGAATCTTCTTCAATGTCTACCAAGACTTTTGGACAAAAAACACCCACTTCAACCAGATGAGAACATTTCTGTCTAAGTGAATTAAAGACATAGGCTTGTTTCTCAAAAGTTTTTTTTTTTCAAAAAAGCTTTTCAAAACCAAATGTAGCAGTCAAAGAATTTTTCTTGACCTTACAAGACAAATCAGGCACAAGAACTAAAAAGAAGGCATTTAGCCTGCTGTACTGGAAAACACACCACTTAATGTTACATAAGTTAAAAAAAAAAAACCAACAACCAAACAACACAACAGAATTCAAATTCTCCAGTACCAAGGGAATTTTCAAATTACACAAGAAGCACATTCAATGGAAAGAAGTTTCAACGAATGTCTTCAAGCCACGAAAAAGGGAAAAGAAAAACATCAATTATTAACATTCAGAAATCCTACCATTTCTTGACAGACAAAGCTGGGACTTTTACTGTCTGCTGAGAAATAGGAAAAATCGTAGGTAAACGTCTTAGTTCTTTCTCGTCCTGTGTCTCCAGTACTACCCTCTGGTACCTATTGGAGGGAGGGAGGGAAAAAAGAAAAAAGGAAAAAAGGGGGAAAAAAAGAAAAAAAGACAGCTGGTACAATACATTCTGATCAAGTAATTCAAACCACTAACAATAAATAATAAGAAAGCAAATTTAAAATAAGGCTATACACATTTATGAATTTACAATGACAGGTTAGCCTGCTACTCCATCAACATTGAAAAAATTAGCAATACGTATACCCTTCTGCCAGAAGGATAGTCACGTTACAACACAGCCTAGAAGGAATTACTTGGATTTTAGCTTACTGCTTCTAACACCACAGTACATTTTTTTCAGAAGGGGTGGGTACTTTGGATTTGGTTCATTTTCATGAGAATCCACTTCTTCTACAGATGAAGCAAAGGCTTAGTAGCTACAAGGCATGTACCCTCTCTTCTACTGTTGGCTTTCATCCTCCAGCTAAGTAGTGACCAGAGTGATAAACCTTTGAATAACCTGTGAGATACAGTATATAAAGTGGCTTTCAGAAAACTATGGCAATTAAAGTTTAACTTGTTTTCCCAAAGCCTTACTTCAACACTGTATTTTAAAAACTAAGGGCTGTTCTCCACGGTGCAGTGAGCACTGTTGTTTTGTCCAGTCATATCTTGGCAGCTATTCAGTTAGGACTTCCTTTTTTAAATTGTGTTTACTCACCTTTAAGTTTGTGATTGTTGTTTTATTTTTTTCCATTGAAATAATAAACTTTGCATTTAGGTCTTTCTCCCTGAAAGAAAAACAAGACTTGAGTACGTTAAATAAAACATATCACAAAAATTCACAGTCATATCTTCACTTACTAGGTTGCTTGCCACAGGTAATTATCAAGTGAGTTCATTTTTATTTAATTTTTCAATTGTTGTGACCACTGTTTATTTATTGCTATGGGATATATTTGAAGTACTTGGGCTTGCCTCCAAAGCCCTTCATCTACAAACAGAGCAGCAGTTTGGGGAAACCTGCTTCAGAAGTTTGACTCTGCAAATCAATTAAGTGGTTTGTTCTTAATTTGAAGTACTCTGATCCAAAGCCCAGTGAAGTCAATTATGTGGCTCTAAGGAACTGCAAAACAGAACGTTACAAGGTAAGCCCCAGCCTCTTATCACCATCCCAGTACCAGCAGTTCCCACTTACTCACTTTTAGCCTAGGTAACAGGGACAAAATATTTAATCCACAAAACCCCAGTACTTTAAAACTCCCTTAGGAATGAGGTATGAAACATGTTTTGAGCCATGTTGAATCATGGCAGTGCAGGAGAGATGCTCTGCTACCAAGGGATTCCATGAAGAAAGAGTCCAATTCTGCAGCAGTGTTTCCATGCACAAGTATCTATTTCACATCCCTTTTTTCTGACTGTTTTCAAAACGATCATAAAAAAATATATTTAGCTTAGTGTCTAAAAATAGCATGTATCAACCTGCTTGCTAGAGACAGGGCTGCTCTTGAATGACAACCTTAAGCATAACATCTTCTGTGCTATTTAATAAAAACACATACAGGAAAATAGAGCCAGAAAAGGAAGACTGCTACATACACCATAGAAAGCTTCACTCCCTAAATGCTCACAGACACACCTATTCCAGAACCATCTGCTAAGTCACTGGATAAACTGGCGTGCCTGACTGGTGCAAAGAAAAGCAGAGGGTTTTAAAGCAATGAACTGCTGCTTTACCACATTGCACAGTATCTCAGTGATTACTGGATATATGCTTACACCAACCAAAAATGAAAAAGAGAAACTTCATCCTACTAACAGGAGACCCAGGTTCAGGATCTTAGTGTCACATTTTCTTCCTCATGGTGCATTGGATCACCCAGCTCTATGTTTCTCAGCTGACTGTGCAGCTACCCTCTATTCATATTCAGTTTTCTAGCACAAACTCTAAAGAAGAGCGAACCACATTTTAAAATCTATGTTAATGAATAAAGATCAGGCAAATAACACTGCTTATTTAAATATCAACAAATTAAGTTATTTTCTAAGCCAATAAAATATATAATTGTAATAATTACAGCATTAATTATACACCTGAATTTACATCTACCATTGAAAAATGTTAGAGGAATGCCTTAAGAGATAACTCTCAGTCACTTCCATGTCTTCCTTAGTAGCTTTTACTAGGTCTACAGCTATGAGACTGAAATACTAAAGTATAGCTATGCATAATAAACAAGGAAATGGAGAAGTCACCAATGGTATTTTTTTCAAGTAGGAAATAGATTTTGGCATTGCAGCAATGAAGCCTGTGGATGGCTACCATTTATCCTGCTTCCTCAAGTCTCTACCTGTCTGATCTGTCACTATGTGCTCAAGTATAATAAGTAACGTGGCCCAATTAAATTGTCTACCTTACTATGAAAATATGTTTCAAATATAATTTGTAATCTGCTTCTAGGAAGTATGGAAGGACTCTAAGTAGGAAGAAGTTTGGGCGAGAATTTCTACTTTTTTGTCTTGACTTCTTCATGCTTGAGGTATGTGAGGGGAATAATATATTGGTGCTTTCTTTCCTAGAAATTACCAGCTTTCCATGTTGTAAAACCTCAATATTTCCATATTGTAAAACACTCAATAAAGGAAAACTGATACAAAATGTTTACAAAAAGTCTACATTCTGCTACAAAAGTCTAACATCCATATATGAACTCCACAAAATCCTGAGAAGGCTATAGTCATTAATTTTTGTGATAACACTGACAATATGAATAAATGTTATTTGAAAAATGAAGATTTCAAAGTAAGGAGAGGAAAAAAAGCCTTGTAAAGCACCAACCAATAAAAAAACATTAATGACCAGAATTTTATATTTTTGTAGGGGAAGGGATAGAAAGAGGACAACCTGAAACAGGAATAGTATGATCAGAATCAATAAGCCAGCCTGAGAGAAGTTAAAAGAATTAACAGAAATCAAATGCTAAAACTTCATTTTAACATGAAACAGTACAATTTATTGTATACATAAAGAGTTTGAGAGGATCCCATAAAAAAAACAATCGCTTGCATGATGCCAGCTATTTGTAGGCATTCATTTAATGTAGTCCAACAGGGGTTGAGTCCCTTTCAAAAAGTTTCAACTGGAACTTCCACCTTATTTAAAGGTTCAGGCTGTAAAGAGCTGCACTTCTGAGAACCTTCACAGCTAGGAGACCCCTTGTCCTGGTTTCTGAGAGGGACAGGGTTAATTCTCCCCGGCTCTAGCAGGGCCCAGGTATCCCACCCCACTGAGCCATGCCCAGGGGTCGCTGGGAGCTGCCGGGAAGGGGAGGGGTCTGCGAAGTGCGGGGGCTGCGACGGGTGCGCGGCTGCGGTCGGACGGGCGGCGGTCGGTATCGTACTGGCGTTTGTATCCTTCTCCATCCGAGTTACTGTTACTGTTTTTCCCTGTTCTACTTTGTTGTCCTGTTAAACAGGTTTTGTCCCGTTAAACAGTTTTTGTCCCAACCCACGAGTGCTGCCTTTTTCTTCCAGTTGCTCTAACTCTGCCATTAGGTGTTAGCCTACCGGGCTGCCACATGGTTCTTTGTTGCCGTCTGAGGCTAAACCATGACACCCCTCTTGCAACCAGCTGCTACTCCAGCATCAGTAGGAATCATTGGCCCTGTCTCAGGCCAGCGACAAGCCCCAGCCACTCATTAAGGACTCTCACCTGCACATTTCACCCCTCCATCACAGAGCAACATAAAGGGGCTGGCTGACAAAACTAGTTGACAATTAACACTCTGATGATTAAAGAAAGCCTACTTTCCCCAAAGCCCGATCTGCTCACATAGCAGTGTTAAGGGCCAGTCTCCAGGCTGCTCTCCCTGTTTGATACACCACATGGAATTCCAGCATGACAAGAGAAGGAAACTTAGAACCCGTGATCCCATGGCCCCTAATCAACCAGGCAAGTTTCTTGGCACAGACAGCAGAAAACACATCAGTCCAGTGCTATTTTTAACCCTCTACCACTGCTAAATTCAACTAGTCATCTAGTGATTAACCACGAGGGTATAGTATACTCCTCTTGTAATGGGATAATCTGATAAACAGTTTACTTGGGCAACGTTATTACTCTCTTCATTATAAGGGGCTTGTGGGTTATGAAGAACTGCCCTGAACTGGAAATGATTCAGCAACAGTATCAAATCACAGCAGCTTCATGGAAGAGCTAGCTACACTGCAGCTTCTACATCAGGTTTGTTTCCCTACTTCCCTTATATTCTCTGCTTATTTTCACAGCAATGACCAGAGTGGTTTTTGCACCTTCATGGGCATTTAGTCAATATCACACTATAGGCAAATGTTAGCAGTATCTCCAGATTTCAAGGCAACTTTCAAGGCCCCTCGAACATAAGGTCACTCATCCAGTCCTTCGTGAGATTTTGTGATGACCCTCCCACAGAGAGAAGGCAGAAGAGTGTTTATTTATACATTATTTTTACACATTATTTTTGTATATTATTTATATATAAAACATCTCGATTATAAAATCAAGAAGAGAAGCTTCAGAAGATTCCTAATTTCAGATATGCAAAAATGTGTTTAGTGTATTTCCAAGTTCACCTAACGCTCTTCAGTGGACAGTTAAGTTCTTCAAATAGTGGCTTTTTATTAATATGGCATTTTTTCAGACACTGAACATTTATTATAGCTTCTCCTTTAGAAAATCATTATATTGTTTTCCATTAAATTGGTATTATGGGAATCAGTTGTGATTACTGTAACACATCAGACATGACTCTGAAAAGAGAACAGACAGAATAAGATGTGTTTCACCTGGGGATGGCAGGGGAAAACCAAAAAGGACAGAACAGGAAGTACAACCAGTTTTCCCAAACAGTGCTTCAAAAGATCACTTCAGCAGGACAAAAACACAGGCATCACCTCAAATGCCCGCAGAGCATATCTGCATCAAAGTGGAAAGACGGTCTGTAAAATATACTCTTGGAATTCACTGGACTGTAGACATCTAATGAAACATTTATTGGGAAATGATTATACTGAAGAGCAGATGAGCAATTTTGTTTTTCAACTACTCTGTACCATAGTCTGAGCCCTTGTAAAAGCAACTCAACCATGCTCAATGGCTTTTCTTTTCATCAAAGTGCCTGTTGCTTCTCATATTCACATTTTAGGCCCAATGTTACAGATTTCCTGTTTTATCACTCTACTTGTTCACTACCCAGGTATTGCTCAGGTTGCAAAGTGAAAGCACAAGGACTGCTTAATGACCAGAAGAATTCAAGGTAGATTTAACTGAAAAACAAGCACGAAGTGTGCCACAGAAAGAACCTGGCTTTTTGTAGCTTGGTAACATACTAACTGTACATTTGCCCTCATGTCCCACTGAATTACACAGACTAAAAGCACTTTCCTTTGCTTGAGTAACTCTTAAAAGGGGAACATTTAACTCAACCACATGTTTTTAGAAGTCAAACAAAAGCCCTACTACACAAGAAAAATCTGTTACTTTCTGTAACTACAGTCAAAGAAAGTTGGTGGAAGCTCAAATATCACACAATTTCTCTTTCCTATCCAGAGGTTTTCATTTGGTTTTGTTTTGGCTTTTTTTTTTTTTTTCAACTTTTTCAATGCTTATTGAATCATCTTATAGAAAGTACATTTTTTTGGTGTGATTTCATATGCAGGTGGAGTTAAAAACATAAATATGGTGGTCTGTATACAGACCAAACATATATGTTTTTGTATACAAAACATCTTTGTTACCCTTCTGGTTAAAGTAATTTTTTCCTTAAACATAAACAACAAGTAGTTTTGATACAATATTGGCTTAGACAGAATGGGGACAAGTCCCTTCCAGCTCTGACAATTCTGTGATTCCATGAAATCTGATTTAATCACAAGATGTGGGGAATCCACTATGGCTTCAGTTGCCAGTACTACATGATTACACTGTATAAAAATCACAGCTGTCTCCATAGCAGGGCAATAGCCCAGCATATCCTGGTGACCCAAGCTGTCAACTGATATACCTACAAGTTCATAATTAAATGACTGAAGCAATATTTACACTAATGTACTCTAAAAGCGAACAATTCTACATTGTATTTCAAGCAGCATGGCTGCAATCAGATGCCCTTTGGACTTAGGTTGTGGGAAGGCTCCTCAGTGGATGCCCCAATGCCTGGTAAGGGCTGCAGCCCCCCAGCTTCAGAAGAGCTCAGCAGAGTCTTTTACAGCCCCCTGTTCTCTCTAAACAACACATCTTCATTATCTTTGAGACCTCTACCAGGCTGTCAAATGTGGCTGACATCAGCCAACAAACTCTAAAGCTGCTACATGGGAGTGGAGCAGCTGAAAGACAGGCTGTGCAATCTCTGAAGTTTTACCTCAAGAAGCTAGATGAAAAAACAGCAGAAAAAAAATCCTGGGGACTCAAGTTAAAAGAAAAAGCTTTCTATGAATACAGTCTCAGGAAGAGAAAGAAACTGTGCACATTCTTGGTACTTTAAAAGAACATTTTTTGTGGGCATAAGGTTTTCTGTGATCGATATAATCTTGATAATTAGCTAATGCAGACTTAGGATACCCATGTTCCCTTTTGTGATACCAGTTTTATAAACACCATTGGCAAATTTCACAAGTAGCTAAATGAGAAAGTTCCGTTACTCCCAGAACTTTCTTCACAGTACAGCTGAAACCAAAATAATAAACTCAGTGACAGAGAAACAGGGGAAATCTTGTACATGTCACAAAACAGAAATATTCGCTGAGCTTATATACTAGTACAGTTCTTGTATGAAGGACAACCTAGATTAAATGCCCTTGCCCATAAGAATAAGTTTTACCAATAATACTGAAAGGCAGTGGTTTAATCCAAA
The DNA here is from genome assembly GCA_013398155.1 of Pedionomus torquatus. NCBI lineage: Eukaryota > Metazoa > Chordata > Aves > Charadriiformes > Pedionomidae > Pedionomus > Pedionomus torquatus. Next base: position 49,173 of record VZRU01007506.1, read on the forward strand.
GGGGTAAGGCTCTCCTGGAAAAGGTACAGGTATCCTTGTGCTGTCTTTTGTCAAATGATAGCGAGCTTTTTGGGGGAAACTATACATGCTCATGGTAACACATACTGACTGGTCAGTACATTAAGTACCTGACCTGCCTTTTAAATCTGTGGGTTTAACAGCATTATAGATAGAATTCACTTTGCAGAACCTCAGATCACATCTACTGGATAGCCACATAAGCAAATATTTAAATTGCCAGCAACAGCTAGCTCTATTAAAAAAAAAAAAAGTTACTGTATCCATAGATGGTCAATGATCACATAATCACCTGAAAAATATTTAAGCTTCAACTAACAGATTACCTCAACAATTACTTTTCTGCTTTGCCTGCATAGATGGCGTGTCAGACCAGGCTCAGTAATGGTCTTACCAGTAGGAAATAGTCCTGCAAAGCTAAGTTTTAAGATATCCACATGTGGAATTCCTCAAACATTTCGGATATCAGCCTTTAAGAAAATGCAGCAAATACCCATCTTTGGCAAAAGCAAAATAAAGCATAACCTCAGGCTCAACCAAGCTGATTTAAATGTTGGAACTTGATGATCTTTAAAGTCCCTTCCAACTCTAGCCATTCTATGATTCTATGAAATGACACCCCAGAATTTTGTTTTAACTGTTATGATACTATCCCCATGACAGTTTGCTTTTAGTATTTTGTTTCTTGTAATTTGTTCTTTTATATTTGCTATTCCAAGTCATAAAGACAGTACTGCCATAACCTCTTGTGCACAGCAAAATGTGATTCAAAAAAAGCACATTGTTTCCCTTCAATGCCCTTGTCTTTTGGGGCAGAAGGTCTCCAAATTAGAAATTCAGAAAAAAAAAAAAAAAGTGTGTGACATCTCACAGATCTATGAGCCCTTCAAGTAACCCATAAGGCTGTTCCTCTCTTCCTCAACTGAGACAAATATAAGCAATATGGATTCTACAGAAATTACTTCAGTTATTTAAGTACAAATATCTCTCAAATGTGTAAGCATATAGAAAAATAATGGGGTTTACTCCACGTTTTGTATCTCACTGCTGTTTTGAATTTATAATATAAACTCTTTGGAGAGAAGTCAATAAAGCCAATATTTGAAGTGCCAAAGTCTTTAACAATTAGATAACTCTGAAACCCTTCTCTCAATAAATAACCCTGGCTTTGTATCCATAGCTACTGCAAAACAGAGGACTTTGCTCTTCAATTCAGTCAGCTGTTCTTACCAACAATACCCGCCTTTCAGATACTCAGACTTCTAAGAGTCTTCAAGTCCAAGAGCTCAGTTGGGTTAAAAGAGCCGAGTGCTAATCCCACTTATTTCAAAACCGGTCTTAATTTCAAATAAACAAAGCCTGAGAAATCAACAAGACTCACCTTTCTCTCACTTCCTTTCATCAGGAAAGCTACAATACAGAGAGACTTGTTACCTCTGCCTCCACTGGTCTCAGGGAAATCTCAACAAAAAGCAGAGTTCAGAAGTGTTTTATCGTTCATTATTTTAGTGATATATATAGGTAACCTAGCAATGTTCTCAATAATACTGAAATAAATGAACTAGGAAATTCTATTCTAAAACTAGGTTTTTAAGTTCAAAATGCTTACGGTCATAAAGTTTTGGAGATGAGAAATCATAAATGAGCCCAGTTTAACACATTGCCCCACGTGCCCATGCTGCCACCATGCTCCAGCCCCACTAGCATTGGAAGGTCTTTGTTCTTCAATGCTAACAAGGGGAACAGATGAAACAAGGGAGCAATTGTGGCAAATGCCACAGGCCTGAAAAACTTTTGAAGTGTTTGCATTAAAGCACTAAAAAGGACAGAAAAATAAGCACATGTAAACTGAAGCTATATCTGGGCTTCCCAGCCTCTGATGTTTTAACACAAGATTCACTCTCCCGGCCATTAACTCTTCAGTTAATGGGAACCCAGTTAATTCAGTTAACAGGAACCTGCATTTATTCTCTCTCCTGTGTATAAAGCTGCGTAAACACCACTGTGGAGGAGGTCAGAGGTAGAACAGCAAGCACAGGAGCTACTGAAGAGTCACCCAGGTCTAGTCTCACCTTCCCACTCAAGCAAGATAATTTCCTGTAATGACTTTCTTCAAAGGAATTAGCTCTTCCCAACTGCCTGGGCTTCCATTCCCCTGGGGACACTCTTCCACAACCTGCACTGTCTCATTATCAGTAATTCCTTAGATACTGTTTAAGTTCATTCATTATTAGCTTCACTCCATTACTCCCAAAATATTATGAAGGAGCCATAACTAAATATTTAATTCCTCTTTTCAACATTTAAACCCTACAAATATTTCTAGATTCGCATCTCTTAAGCTATTCCAGTAGTCATAACACATAGAGTACACATTTAGCTTGATATTTTTTGAATCAATGATTCCTGTCATTTTTGTTGATCTTTTCCAACATAATTCCAATAATAAGGTTCCAGAAACAGGACTTTCCAAGATATTGACCCAAGGGCTTGCTGGTGGAAGCACCAACCACAGCGTGCTTCAGTGTTTGGCTCCGCAATATATTTGCAAACAAGAACTGCACTGTGATTGTAGCACAATCTTAAATTCAAATTTCTCATTTCTAAGTGGAAAAACTTCAAAGATTAACCACAGAGGAAAAGGACATAGAAAGATGAGGAAAACAGGCCACTGATAGTCAAAGACCATGTACTTCATCAGAAGCGAGAAACTCTAGAGAACAAACCAGTGCTGGCATTCCCTATTGTCCATACCCCTAAGCTTCAGCTTACTTCAGCACTACTGACAATTGCTATTGTGGGGAAGCGTAAGGAGAGTCCAACAGGTTTTTCCAGAACATCCAGACCTGTGGCATCCACATTCCCAGCAAACTGCCACCCTTGGTGTTGGCTTCTCTATTTGGCTTTAACTTCTCATTTTAGCAAATGCCATGCTGTCATTAGACCCCACACTTTAACACAGCTATCCAATACTGCATTTTATCACCCCCTAGGAAACACAGGACTAGACCATTTACAACTCAAACTCTTCAGGAGAGCATCTGTTCAGTTTTATATTTACAACTTTCTCCTTCAAATACCTGGTAAAATACCTTTGGCATTTTTACCCCTACCTCATAGCTGCTCCTTCTTCCACTCCTATCTAACCTGGCCTGAACTATTTCTCTACTACTTATTACCATTATGCCAAAAAAAAAACTTAAAACTTAAAACGAAACAATCTCCCATGGGATTATATTGATTATAAGATTTCTGTCACCTCTTGCTTATTCTTGCCACTGACAACCAAGACTTTTCTGTAAGCCCACTAGGCTCTTCTCTATTTTTTTCATTTTCTAGTCCTTAAAAGTTTGAGTCAATGCTGTGCTGTAAGCAAGCTGTCACTTCTACTTCATTTGCTTCAACATCAAGTTCTCCAGTCTTTCCTTTTTAGAGGAGCCTTACAATATATAGCACCTATATTTCCTAGCAGACATTGTTATTACTGTCTGTAGTTCTGGAATGAAGATGCAATTGAGGTAGCAACAGCCATAAACAACCATCACAGAGACTTGAATAATCTTTCAGGGCATTTTTACATAATTATTAATGTTTACATCACAATCTATTGTTGATACCCATGCCCAAAGAACACATGTTCTCACCACGTTTAACAAGCAGAGCCTTTCCTAGTGCTGGTCAGGTAGCATCAAAACCAGGGACCAGCAGCCCCTTCCGCAGAGGCATTGCCTGTGTGTCCCACCTCTCATTTCATGTCTCTCAAAGCCCAACACATTAAACACACGGCCATACAACGATCATTTCACCTATATGGAAACACAGATCAGATTCTACATTTCTTTCTCACAACTGAACAGGTACTAGATTTCTGTATTTTCTCATGTCTGGCAGCCTCACTGTGAAGGGCTGCCAAGGCCAAATGAATGAAGCAGCCCCAAAAACCTGGCCATACCCACTGGGGATTACCAGTGCACTGTCAGCAATATCCCATTTGTTCAGTGCATCTTCACTCAGGTCAGGTAAAAGATAGTGATTATTAAGGAGAGACAACATGTACATTGTCATGCTTGCTGTTCCGGTCCTCTCTGTACTAGAGGACCTGTCCTGTTGAATTAAATTCTTCCTATTGTTCACTCCTTTTGAAAAGGTGAGAGATAATAAGTAGAAAATAAAACCATTTCTAAATTGTTTGTACCTTACAAAACTAAAAACACTTTTGATTTCAGACTACAAGTCTGCTTAGTATCCGTCAGAATGGGAGACCCCCAGAGTAATGATGGATTCTCAGTATGAGTATGATCGTTCTCCTTTATTCTATGCAGTTACAGAGGTTATATAGCTATCCAAAAAAAGCATGCGATAATAAACAATCTGTCATTGGTTCATAGCTTTTGTCCGCTTGCCTCAAGTTGTTACATGATTGATAGAGCATTGCTGCCCACACGAAGGAGTCTGTCTTCACTTTCCAGACTTAGTTCTGCCTAACTTGTTTACCAGTTTGTTACTTCCCTCTCCAGGTGGGATCACGGACAAGTCACTTTGCCCTTTTACATCTAGTTGTGCAGCTATGGCTTGCTAAAAAATGGATTGCTCATACCATGAGCAGTTCTTAATACAAGACAAAGCACAGCTAAAAGCTACTAAGCCTATGATTAAAATAATCAAAATCGGCAGTCCAATTTGTAATAATCCTTTTAGCCAACCTGTTAGCCCTAGACAATTACCTAATGCTTCTAACCCAAAAACCCCTATGTCTTGTTTAATTTTGTGAGTGTGTTCCATAAGCTGTTGTATTTCCTTATGTATGGATCGAGAGTGATCGCTCAGATCCATGCAACACATCCCTTCAAAATCCTCACAGGCGTGGCCATGAGCTAATAATAGGAAATCTATGGCCACCCTACAGTACACAGTCCACCTCTGGGATTTGTTGGAATTCCTGCCCATGCGCGATCACCACAGATTAAAAAGAACCCCAACTGGAGACATCTAGGTAACATGGTGCCAGGAATAGAACGTGTCTCATTATGTAAGACGTTCTGACACCACCCCTGCTTTAATGTTGTTTGATTTCCTATTGGGAGAAGGTCTGTGGGGGCAGAATCATTAACTGCCCTTCCCTCCTTTTGCGCTCCACTCCATGTATACACACTCCCAATATACATGCAAAAGGAGGCATTTAGAGAATCTACTAAATCAATTTCCTGAGGTTCAGGTCCAATTGGAAGTCTGTGCTCCCATTGAGCATACTTGTCAAATATGTCCCGAGTCTAATTCTAGGAAAATGGAAGGCATCCTGGTATGTTATATTCNTGGAAGTCTGTGCTCCCATTGAGCATACTTGTCAAAT
>VZRU01007507.1:0-74302 GCA_013398155.1 Pedionomus torquatus
TCTTTACTCTGAGGGTGGCAGAACACTGGAAGAGTTTGCCCAGGGACGTGGTTAAGGCCCCTTCCTTGGAGATATTCATGGCGAGGCTTGACGAGGCCCTGGGCAACTTGGTCTAGTTGGGGGTGTCCCTGCGACTGCAGGAAGGTTGGACTAGATGACTTTTGGAGGTCCTGGATAATTCTATAAAGAATAGTTCTTCACTTCAACAAAGGTTTTTTAGGCCCTGAATGGGCTGTTCACTTGGTACCTCTCACCAGTATTCTTACAACTCCCAGCCCTAATGGGACTGACCTGATGACAGAATTCTACTGATTTTGAATGTATGTATCAGTGGTACCAATTGAACAAGAAAATGATTTCTTTCTTATCTTGCACTGACTTTTCAAATGTGAGTATCTTTGCTGTTCTACTTATCAAATACTGTTTCCACAGATGGTATGAAAGGAAATGTTTTCTTGTTCTTGTGTATCTAATGTTTACTTCAGTCAGAGAATTAAATTAGTATGGATTGGTAAAGCACAATTAGGGAGATTTCACTCATGAGGAGCTGATTTCCCATGTAACTTACTGTGAAGATGATTGGAGGTTTATGGGTTGTTTCATAATAAGTACCATATGTACTTCAGAGCACAAAGATAAATGAGAGTTATTAGAACCAAGCAGGGAATGTAAAGCACTGACACAGGTGGCTGCCCTTGATCAGGCAATGTAGAAACTGTTTATTGGGAAATATCCCTTATCTGCCTTCTGCCCAGCAGAGGACCATTAATTCTCCCAACACAAAAGCTAAGGTCGAAGGAAATAGTGAGTGCTGCAGGACCTGGAATTGAGAAAGTGTAAAGTCAAGTGAATGACTAAGTGCTCTAGATGTAGCTGAATAGGAATTTGTCACTACCTTGGCACTGATGGTTAAACAGAACAAATAGGAACGCGCAATGCTCAAATTATTTCAAAGGCAAAATTATGTTTAATTATGAGTTTAATTATGGCAGGAGTATGTGTAAACCCAGTATACCAATTGCTAAGGATGTTCTCTCAATCTTTCATAGCCATTTATTGCTATGAAAAGTTAAACTTGAATCAGAATGACTTGTCTGTTACGGTTCTATTTTTCCTGCCCGATAATTGTGTAAAATACTTCCAAAGACCTTTTTTGGGAGTCTATTTAGTCCTCTTGCACTATAGCATAGTTGTAGTAGGACCATTAAGTGATTTGTCAGCATTCCTGCGTCCAGACCTGCTATAATTTGTATGGAAATTTCTATGTGGTATTCACTGGACAAGGAGGATAGGAAGGAAAGAAAGGAAATGTGACTTACATTTGCTATTTGCTTCTGTGATGATTTATGAGCCCGTCAAAAGCTAAACTACAACTCCACTATCCTTCAAAGATCTCCAACTGTTTACTTTCAGCAGAAGTTATGACCGGGTCTCCATAATGTTATCATTCAACAGCAGAGGCAGCTTTAAAATTATTTACAGACTGTATTCATCTGTGCATAAATGAAGTGAATCTGGAGTCTCTAACAAGGAATTTCCAAAGATTTCATACAAATTGCTGGAGTTAGTTCTTTCCATTTTTATAAGCGGTAGTATATGAGCCCAAATGCTGATTTTTGTTATTAAGTCTGTTTCTGCTTATAAGGCAATGTCAAATGTCTTGCAATATTTTAAGTGGCTTTAAAAGGTCCTTTTAGTACTTTTAGTACTTTTCAGTACTAAGCTCCCTTTTCCTTAAAAAATATATACAGAGTAGTAAGCTTGGAGATGCTGTTTTCTTCCAGGAGCAAAAGAATAAAGAAAACCAAGGTTTTTGTGTTGCCAGTCTTTTATTTTTAAAGGCCTCTAAATGCTAAAACAGGTTAGGATTCCTAATGAGAGTGTTATTTTTTTCTTCTTCCATTACAAAATGAGATTCAGTTAAAGTGGAACAGTTCAAGTGAACACAAATGGGTGTTTTGTCAAGGGTGGACTTTCTGGTAAGTGAGGGACACAGATCCTATGTTGGGATAGTCATAGGCTATTCTGCTGTCACTGTTTTCTTGCAGTGTATTTTCTGTAATACTCTCCTTGTTCACAATATTACTAATGAAAAACGCAAACTATAGGGACTTTCATCTCTACATGTATGAGATTGAGGAATGCAAAATAGTTGTGGCTGGAGGGGACCTCTCCGGATCATTTAGTCCAACGGCTCTGCTCAAAGCAGAGTCAGCTGCAGCAGGTTACTCCCATGTCCAGTTGTGCTTTGAGTACCTCCAAGACTGGAGACTCCACAACCTCTCTGGGCAACTTGTTGCAATGTTTGACTATGCTCACTGTTTAAAAAAAAAAAAAAAAAAAGTCATCTTATGTTTAAATGGAATTTCTTGTATTTCAGTTTGTGCCTGTTGCCTCTTGCATGTCTATAGGTGTCTGAGAAGAATCTTGGTCTGTCTTCATTATTCCTCCATCAGACATTTATAGACATTGACAAGGTTCCCCGCAAGCCACCTCTTCTCCAAGCTGAGCAACCTCAGCTGCTTCAGCCACCTCTTGTATGTCAGATCATAGAATCATAGAATCGTCTGGGTTGGAAGAGACCTTTAAGATCATCTAATCAAACCTTCAGCCTAACTCTGACCTCATCACTAAACTGTGTCACTGAGCACTATGTCAACCCATCTTTTAGATGCGTCCAGGGATGGTGCCTCAACCACTGCCCTGGGGAGCCCATTCCAAGGCTTAATAACCCTTTCTCCTGATAATAAACATTTTTCCTGATATCCAATCTGAACCTCCCCTGGTGTAACTTGAGGCCATTTCCTCTTGTCTCATTCTTTGTGACTTGGGAGCAGAGACCAACCCTCCCTGGCTACACCCTACTCTCAGGGAGTTGTAGAGAGCAAGAAGGTCTCCTCTCAGCCTCCTCCAGGCTAAACACCCCCAGCTCCTTCAGCTGCCTGTCATAAGACTGGTGCTCCAGACCCCTCACCAGCTCTGTTGCCCTTCTCTGGACCTCCCCCAGCCCCTCAGTGCCTTTTTTTGTGGTGACAGGACCAAAAACAGACACAGCCCTCGAGGTAGGGCATCACCAGTGCCCGGTAGAGGGGTCTCGAGTCCTGCCCCCCACGCTGTTCCTGATCCAGGCCAGGATGCTGTTTGTGTTCTTGGCCACTTGAGCACACTGCTGGCTCGTGTTCAGCCCACAGCTGACCAACACCCCCTGGTACTTTTGTGCCAGGCAGCTCCAGCCACTCTGCCCAGGCCTGTGGCACTGCACGGGGCTGTTAGTTGGGGCTGTTAGCCTGCCTAGCCTGCCTGCCTGCTAGCTTGCCCTCCACATGTCCCTCGCACTCACACAGCTCATGGCACCCTCTGCAAGGACTGCCGCCTCACGACGGACCGAGTGTCTGCTCTTACGGCCTTTACATCTCTAGGGGGCTCCCTGAGCTCACAAACCCATCTGTACAGCACAATCCAACCCTCAGCTTGGGTTTACCTCAGTCCTTGCCACTGCTGCCACCGCCTCACCTCGCCAATGCTCCAGTCTCTTAAATATCTTTGTCACCCCACACTGGACTCCAGCAATTCCAAGAGGACTTGTTTGTACTGGTAAAGCAACACTGGGCCCACCACACCGGTGCTGAGCTGAGAGTAAGGATCACTCCCTCAGCCTAAAGCAGGCCAGGGTGCCATTGGCCTTCAGTGAGGTTGATAGAGCTCATGATTCAAGTCCTTCTTGATTCAAAGCAAAAACTTGCATTTCAGCTCCACCTTTCCCAGAAGAGTAGTGGATTATTCAGGCCGACTACAGGAATGTGGGTCTCTTCTCGTTCTGTGCTGCAGTTTTAGCGTAAAACCCTTTATCTTTGAATTCCTCTGTTTTTCTCTCTGATGATGGGTCAATCTCTAAAGGCTTATTGAATATTTAATTATTTATAATTAAGCAGATTGCTCAAATATTTGATCACATAACCCTGTATGGTTTTATACAAATGACCATGCTCTTAAGTTATTCCTCATATAATTTATCAATCAGTAGTCTGTATTTACATTTATATATAATTTTACCAATGTATTTTTTCTCTAATGAATTTTCACAGCCTTTTTCCAATGCTAATCCAAGTTCTAGTAAAGTACCTTCAGAAACATTCCTCAGAAAAGGAGCAAGCAGGTTTTTATCCTAACCTATTATGAAATCCTTCATATTCTAGACTTTTAAAATAATAATGGTAATAACATAGTGCTGCATTTGTATGCAGCATTGAAGAAGCTTGGACTTTCCTCTGTTCTACCGTATTGACATGGTCTCAGTTCCATGCTTCCTGACATCCTTGTCCCTACTGGGGATAAAATAAAACCTAGAAAATGTCACCCTCTCCTTCTACATGTTCTAGAGTGCTTTTTCTTGTACAATTCATGTCAGCAGAATCTCCTTTTCCATAGTCTCGGCATTGCCAAATATGTCTCAGCTGTAATTTTTTTTTGCTTCTCTTCCTGTACTTTTTAATTGCTTGTGATCTCTGTCATCCTCTGTCTCTCAAGAGTCTGGAAATCACTTGTACAATCAATGAAATAATAGTGTAAGTTGACATCCATCTACCATGATTTGCAACAATTGCCTTTTACAAAATAATTGTTGCTAGATATACTATTCTACTTCTCTACTAGGGGAAAAAAAAACAACAACAAACCTAACAGTTGCAAGAAAGAAAACAAATGATAGCCATAAATATTACTGTCTTTCTTGTGGGTTTGTGGCTGTTGGAATGGAGGGTTGTGCCCTGCACATAAGCAAGAAGTCCTGCAAGGTTGAGAGCAACTCATCATTGTTACAATTATCACCATAGAAGTAAATGGTCCAGATTTGTCATTGTAATATGAAAACTTTATCTTTCTTTTTAGGTTCCCTTCCCAAATTCTCTCTTGCTAAAGACACTTCCTTCACAGATTTGAACATCTTGATTTCGTGCTTAAAATAATTAGGTTTGCATGCTCACTAATAGCTGCTGTAACAACTCAGTTTCTTCCTCCTGCATCAGTACATCTTTGCTGTTTCCTGAACAGAAAAGAATCTTCTGTGTAATTATTTCTTACTTCTTATATCCTGAAATACAGAAATATTTCAGGATTTGAAATGCTTGCCACCTCTTTTCTGTCTTATCTCAGTATATTGTTGTTCAGTTCAATGGCTCCTTAAATCTAATTTTGTGACTCAAATTATTGGTTCTGTCAGTTTTATTTATACGCAGCTCCAACCAGATAGTAAGAGCAGCTCCAGCAGTATTTTCCCTTTTGGAAGATTCTCTCCATTGTTAATGATATTCTCTCCGGCATTAGTTTAACCCAAGCTGTTATACAGCTTGAGGTGCAAAATGGATGCATAGGGTGAGGCAATCATTTTACCTCCCTCACTTGAAGACTAGAAGAAAAATAGCAGAGGCAGAGCTAAGACATCCTGCATAGTATACACATTCCTGTCTTTATGCTGGAGAGAGAATCTCTTCTTATTTGTGGTATGTTATGTGCAATTACAGTAAATGTTAAGTTGGTTACTGCAGTCTTCATTGACAAGCGGTCAACAGTTGAATGGTGCTAAGACATTTCCTTAATGGTGGAGTTGGTGCTAAGACGTTTCCTCTGCACTGTTATGTAAAGGTAACATAGAAATGGTTTCCATGGCATTAGGATGTGCTACATCCTCTTGATGGCAGGGCTCAGAGGAGGTCCCAGAAGACTCTTCAGTTTAAAATGTGAGCACATTAGAGAGCAACTTTCAAATGCCTCTCAAAACCTGGTGTCATTTTTGGGTGACTGTCAAGCCTTTGGTAGATGAGTCAGTGGTGTATCTCAGCCTTGGGCATGACAGATGTTTGTTCATAAGCAATTAGCAGCCTCACTGACTTCTGCTGTTGTCCCCAGAGGTGGTCTCTGCTGGTAAGAGCTGCAGTGCTCGACAAGACAGAAAGTACTGCTGCATGGACTAGGCTAGTGCTGTGAATGTGTAAGGGATTTCATTTCCAAGATTAGCCTAAAAACAAAAAAGACCTTCACATGCGTAGTGCATATTCTTCATTTAAAAATAACATTTTTTATCTAAGTGGTATGTTTAGGTCGAGTAGTCTCACCCTCCATGTATTTTCTCTTTTTTTTCTTTTTTTTTTTTTTTTTGCAACTTTCAGAGGTAGAAAATCCCTCACAGAATATTGCACCTTGCCTTTATTAGAGGACTTTTTTTCCCACTTGTAGTTGTGAAAAAATCAATGAAAAATAATCAGTGAAACCAGAACTATCAAACAATAAAACCTCCTTCAGGTGCAGAAATTATCCCTTGCTCTAATAGGACAAATGCTCAGCTCTTACAACCTTTTTGCTTTGCAGGGAGGATGTGGTGAAACCACTTGAATACTGATAATTTTTCAATGTCATCCTACACTCCTTGTTTACTCCTTGACAAAGATAAGTTACCTCATAGTTCTTTGAGGCAGAATCATAAAACTGTCATTTATAATGTGATTTGTGTTGTGCTCGCAAAAGTACTATTCCTACAAAACACAGCAGAGTAACTCTCCCCACTCTCATCTCAGCAGAGCTGCCTGGGATGAGGGGATCATGCTACTCATCACCTGAAATAACTGTAGTAGGAGCACTGCTCACGGGCCTCATCTCATCAGTAAGTAAAGGCGTGTTACTCTGTGGTATGTTAAAGTAATTATTTTATAGGCTTTATGTGTGCTGTGCTCACTGAGTAAGGCAAGAATTCTGAAAAACAAGGTAGCCAGCTTTAGGCTTTTGGTTGACAGCCTGTCTTTTGATAGGACTATCCTGGTACTGCTTTCAGCCTAGTTATATCCCCTGGGCTGTTCACCCTCTGCTGGTTTCTCAGAAATGTCTCTATTCCTGTACTCTACACAGAGCAGGACTTGTGTAGCTCCTCTGCACCAACACAGAGAGAAGAGCCAGCACCTCCCTATTGCAGCAGGCCCAGCGCTGTGGTGTGAGCTTGTGCTTGTGACTAATCCTGTAATTTAGCTGGATTTCCCAAGTAGTGGGTAGAAAGAATGGATTTGCAGGATCATGGATTTGCATTTCATCTCATCCGCAGCATGCTATATAACCCAGGAAAGCTAACCTATGTCCTTAGAAGACATCCTACTCAGCTAGTGCTCCAGGCTCTTGCCAGCTCACAACCAGCTGGTATGGAAGTGTTTAAACTTCTATTTACAAAATTTGATAGTGAAGTCTAAACCAAGTAAGGGCTATTTCCTTCATAAATTTGCATGGCAAAGGTACAAAGTCTGCATTCTCCGAAGCATGCCTCAGTATCATGCTGAGTTAATTCTTTTTTATTTCCTAGGGTATTATTTAACTTAAAAATAAACAGCTGTCTGTATTCTGTCCTCCAGGTTTTGGCAAATGTAGAACTTTAGGTAGACCTTTGTCTACTGATTCTGACACTCTGCTGTCCTTTTGTGAGCTTCATTAGGCAAAAATATAGTTGTCCAGGTGGGAGGAAAACTGGTCATGAATTGACCTGTCATCAAACTGTCAAGCAGACTGGCCTGGAGCAGTGACTGTGGACAGGCCCGGAAAGGGGCTGGCAGCACCCCCAAAGAACCACCTATTCAGTCTCACCAGTTGCCCACCAAAGCCACAATTTAGGGACACCAGACCATTGTAACAGACAGTATCATGGGAAATGGGTAAGGGTGTTTCTGTTGGTGTGTTACAGAAGAGCCAGAAAAGTAGAATAGAAAACAAACAGAAATTTTTTCCAAGGAAAATACTGGCTTCTTGAAAGTAAAGTGCAATTCAGGAAATAAGGGTGATTGTCAACTGAATTTCACACTAAGAAACACAATCTGTAGCTTTTGTATTATGTATTTTATATACATAACAGTATTAAGCAAATAAGACAGGGCAAATATTAAAGGATTCAGTGCCTTAATGGCCATGAGATTATAAATCTACGAGAAACCCTTTGGCTGGTAACAAGATGTGTCACACACATGCTGTGAATGCTTCTTGTCATTCTCCATACCAAGCAGTTCTGTTTCACACAGTGCTGTTGGAAAGTGTTCCTTTCTTCCTAACAGTAAGATGGAAACAAAGAATGAAATCTAAACAGCCCTCATCATTCAAACGCACCATGAAGTAGATGAATGGATGTTATCATGACAGGGGGGAGATTTAAGTCCAACAAATTCAGCAAATTTAAACACAGCAGTACTAAGGATTATTTTTTTTTTTCTGCCAAAAAGCATGTACAAATGCCGTCAGCCTCTTGGAGCAGCTCTGGCTGGAAACAGCCACACTGTTTCGGTGCAAAAGTTTTGTGAATCACAGAACATCTGTGAGGAGTGGTCACTGCCAGAGAGCTTCAGTGGAAATAAATTGGACAATTATTGAACAACTTTATATATTAGGTGGACTCTAATTCACTAATAGTTAATACCTCGTGTGAAGTAAAAAAATAACTTGAGGAGGAAACTCTTCTTGAAAAATGTAACTTGTGGTAGAAGTGTGCAGACCCTCAGGTTGTCTCAGCAAGAAACAGGCCAAATGATAAGTGAGAAGAACATTGGGAGGAGAACATGGTTTCAGAATGAAGTCAAACTGGAGAGCTTGTTTTGTGGAAACACAGGGAGATCAGTGGAGGAAATGTCCCAGGTTCCTTGTTAGCAGCCGATGTGCACTTTTAATAGAAAATGAATAAATTGAGGTGGTGACTGCTAAGAAAGTGAGCATTTTACATGAGAAAGGTCTGTGTGTGAGGCTGGACTGGCAGGTTTAGGATGTGAGCAGGAGAAAAGGCACATTCCTTGCAACTTGTAGGAGTGAGGGTTAGGAGTGCTGAGAACACTCCAGACAGCTCATTCAAAGGAAGACTGTCTTATAGTACAAAATCTGGGAGCCTGAGGGATTTATTGGTCTGCAACTAGCAATGAAGGAGGAAAGGACATGTAGAAGAGGTGATGAAGAATAACTTTTTTGCTGGGGTAAATTACCTTAGGGAGTCCCCAGCAGATACAACTGGGAGGAAGCAAAATGCCCTTTCTGCAAGAATGGAATTATTCTTGAGAAAAAAAAAAATCTACTAGAACGAGGAATGAGCATGCTGGGGAGGGAGTAGTATCTCAAGTGTGGTATAGAGCCAGAGTTCAACCAGAGTACCCTAAATCCAGCATAACTAGGGTGCTTTTGCCCCTTTATAGATGCCCATTGGCTTTCTAATTGAAAATCAAAAGTAATTCAGATCTTTCTACAGATAAGACCTAAGTAACCCTTACCAGTCGGAAACTGTACAGCAGGGCTCTGGTCTCACCTGGTAACGTGTCACGTATTCCTCCAAACTGGTTTTCCTTCTAAACAGAGACATGTTGGGAAAACAGGCTCTGTTGGCCTTCCTCTACTTAGGCAAAACTGGAGATGGGCCATCATACTTCTGCTTATAGCACGTGCACTGTCTCTATGATGTTTTTCTTTGCTGAGAAGTCGCCGTGCAAACAAGTGGCCACTTACTACCATTTAGGGAAATATACAACAAAATAAAGTGTTTGCAGAGATTTGAGATACTGTATTTGGAGTTGTATTTTTTAAGTGGAAGGCTTTTGCATGTGCTTTGTTACCTTTTGGGTTTTGTCACATAGGGAAATATTTTTTTTAAAGTCAGTTTAAACTTATCTGTTCCATGTAGAAAAAAAGATAGTTGAAATCTGCAGTAATCACTTGACCTCAGGAGCTGGGTCTCTAAAAAACCCTAAAAATTTGGGGTTGCTCCCCAGGATTACTATGCAGACTCTTTTGAACATGTTCCACATTGTAAATCAAACTGTGGGAGCCCTCCTCGCTTTTGAGACGGAGCCAGATATTTCTCAATTAGATTGATTTAAACTCACATATTTATACAGGTTCATATGAAATATTCATCAGCCTCAGCAACAGAGCCAACAGGCTCAGTAGAAAACATCAGGGTAAAAACATTTGAAGGAAATAAACAAATTGAAGGTCACCAAAGAAAGACTCTCCAAGCCCAGTGGTTTGCTTTGCCTCTGATTTCCAGCAAGAATTTGACTGAGTTTCTTGATCCATCCTGAAGAGCAGATTCTTCTTAAGAACGCGAATACTGCAAGTCTGACTTGCTCCATATTAATTGCTTTTTGGAGTCAAAATAATCAGCTTTTAATATTGGAATATTAGTCAGCATATGCTGATGTATCAAAAATGATTCTGATATAGGCATTTCTTAATAAAATAAAAAATTTACAGCATTTGAAACTAATTTAGCAAGATATGATCTTGATGCTTCTTATATCAGTTAAATGCTGTTTATTTATTCACAAAAGCTTCCTTTATGTCACCTATTGGCATCTTCCATAACACCAGTTTAGGTTTCCAGTGAAGTTTTCTAGTTTCTAATTTCAGTTACTGCTGCTTGGATAAGCTGTGTTTGTCTCCCATTTTGGCATTAGGATATCTCTGTACTTAATAGTCTAGATTTCTAGACTTATATTAGAAAGTGAAATAGAAACTTAGTGGTGAAAAAATACTAAAAGCATACAATTAGTATAGCAATCTTAAGGAATTCATAAGTATTTATACTACAAATACACATATATATGTGTATATAGAGAGAGCGGATACAGTAATATTAATTCAAATGCTAAAACTCTCCTGGAGCATACAAGGCTATTCATAATGAGGCATGTACTTGCATTATAATCCTCTTCCTGCAGTGTTTCTTCTGCTACCTCTACACACAGATCATGCTTATTTAATGACTTGCTGGCATTTTTCTCTCTGTAGACATCTACAGCGTTGCTGGGTAGGTCTAAGAGCTACACAAAACATAATCTGCATAATCTGCATAAACTTGTTCATGGTGTTTTTAGAAAATAAACCCAAATGGGTTTATTTTAAAACTCGTGCTCATTTTTGTGCTCAAACTTTTAAACTTGTGCTCATTTTGATTTTTATCTGTGCACATTTAGTATATAGTTTTTGCAGTACATTATATCAGCATATAGTTTAGGGTATACTAAATAATAGTATATTATGCTTAGTATTATGTTAGTGTTACATGTAGTAGCAGTATACAGTTTTCATTCTTACAGGGTGAATATTGCACTATGTATGTCTAATTTATCTTTAGGAAAAATCTACATTAAAAATACATATCTATTCTTAAAATCTTCCTCTGTTAAACCAGAAAAAAGAACACCAACCCAGGTAAAACACCATTGAATTGAGTTTGTTCCATTGTTTGCAAACCACCCTTTTTTTTCCTACTTTAAAATAAAATTAAAATACCTATTGCAAATTTTTGTTACCAATATGGCTCTAAATGCAAAGTAATGTGTCGTGACTTTGGATGGAGGTGTGCGTAAGCTCTACAGTGTGTTACAAATAGAAAGGAATAGAAATCTTCTTATTCCCTAGATTGCATTGTGATAGGGACCTTATTCCTGTATGAAAACCATCATCATGGGAAAAATTTGTATATGTACAGTTTTGAATCAAATGGTCTTGTTTCATTGCTGGCATTATCTCAGGACAGTATTTTCACATTCTTTAGAGATCTTCAGTGCATTTTTTAATACCACAAATTCAGATGGATCATTGAAGAACTCCCCTTCTCCAGTTTCTTTGTTTGATAGTTGAATGAAACAGCAAAAGCATCTTGGAAGCAATCTATTTTCTTACTTTTGGCCCCAGGAATTATTTTATTGCTGATTAAAATGTTACATGGCACCAAGGTTAGGCACAGCATTTTACATTAATTTGTCTGCAAGGGAGGGCCTGGTTCTATGTCTCTACAGTTGCACTGAGGGCAATTAAATGAGAGAGCAAAGTCATGGACTGCATGTGTTTGCTAATGCGACAGTGGCAGATGTTGCAAAGTGAATTTTTCAACCCTTCCTTTCCCTGAGAGCCCGGAAGCCAGATTGCTTTGTACCTTTTGCAAGCAGCTAAATGTAACTTTTAATGTAAAATCTAGGACTACAGTCAGGAAAGACTGTGGCAAATTTCTACGGCATCTCTGTAATTGCAAATATCAAAATCAGCAGAGCAATAATAAATCTAGCTTCAGAGTTAAATAAGGTGAATTGAATCACAGACACACACAAACACATTTTATACATGAACCCTTGCACTACGAGCATACAGCCATATGTATGTTTACAATATAGTCATTTTGTCACTTGTACGTTAAGGAAGGGGTTTACTTGCCAGTGACATCACAGGCTGCCTTTTGCTTTCGAACTGAGCTACCACAAAAGCTGGAAGCTGTGCCCAGCCAGAGCATCACCAGGGCTGCAACTCTAAACAGGTCGGGTCAGTATGTTTGCAGTAGCTTTTATTTGGTTGAGAGGTACAGTTACAGGGTCACCACACAAGGAGGGTTTGGCTTCGTCAGAGACAGGCACCGCTATGTTGTCCTCACGTCATGGGAATGCTCATTCAGGTCAGGAAGGGCTTTGATGTTAGCTGGGGACCTGGCGCTCAAACCTTTGATTTCATGGCTGAATTCTTCTATTACTCTTCTCCATTACTGAGCCCTGTTGAATTGGCAAAATCTCATCCATTTGTAGTGTGTTTGAAGGAATGAGGGCTGTTGTTTGGTGGGTCATGCAGGTTGTAGTTGGCACTACTGCTCAGCAGGAGATGACCAGTGGGTTGGACAAGGACTGGCGACTCTGTGCCTTCTCCATGGGCTGGCTTTGTAAGAGTTCACAGGCCGTCAGCTCCTGGTAAAGCATATCTAGGACTTTAAATACGTGGGCTTTTCCTTTTAAAAGAAAATTGCAACCATTATAATTAAAAAAAAAAAAAAAGACAGAAAGTTACAGCTTAACAATAGAAACACTAAATCTTTTCTTCAGAGGTGTCATTTCGAGTAATTATCAAAAAATGTCTGAATTCTGAGACCAAATAATGAATTCCTGAGAGTGGAACTGGGTTCAGGGACTGTTTACTGGTTCTTTTGCTTTATTCACTGCCCACCAAGTTCTCATACACTTGAGTGAATGAAGACTATTTTGTGTCACAATAAAGAGTTGCCAATCCATCAATCCACTTAGTCTTGTCAAAGGGGTAGAAGATGTTTGATTACGTAGATTTAAGTTGTATCAAGTGCACAGCCAGAAAACTGAAAGCAGGGAGGATGAGCTGTTTATGGCAATGGTGATACAGAATGGACAGAGCTTCACAAGGTCATTCCCTTGTTGGTGTCATTTTAGGAAGCTGACCATTACAGAGAGAGGTACTTTGTTCCAGCAGCATGACTGGAAGTTGGTGTTCCTGTGCAGGATCGGTAGTAGTACTTTCTGGGCACTTGTGTGCTGTGGATACTAACTCCACAGACTCCTCTTGTTCTGTGCTCACTAGGAGAATATCTGACCTATGGCTCAGATATGGTTTCTCTCTGAAACAGAGCCAACAAAGGTCTGTCTTTGCTCTCTTTTCTCTGCGTCCTCTGCAGCCATGCTGAAACAATACACCTTAGCTCTGGACTACTTGCCCCTCAATTGCTGGACACCAGTAACAACAAGGCTTTGAAACTCCAAAACCCAGAGCCGTTTGTATGTTGTTCTCCCTAAATCAGTTACTAATATTCTCCAAGACGAAAAACTCAGGCCAAACCTAGTCTTTTATAATCTTGTCTTTGCTGTCTGCACCTCAAAGCCATGTTCTTAGGCTTGGTACAGGATGTTCGTTTCTTGAAGGTAAGTACAAATGCTCTGCTAATAGGAACAAAGTCATCAAATCTAAACCCCTGGGCTGTGATCCCTGCTTTTGATCCTACAAAAGCAGCTCTGGCACATCAGGCCATTGTCAAGAGAGAGGAGTTTGCAACTTTAATTTTCATAAGAGGAACAAAAAAGACTATTATTAATGCAGGTTTGATCTTGTTTCTTTATAGGAATACTCTGGTTTGTTTATTTGTTTGTGTTCCAGCAGAGGAATACAACATGCAATGGAATAGCAAACTTGTTAAATGGCTTCCTTACATACTTGGTCATGTTTTTCACTTTCTCATATCAATGAAGCCTTACAGACATTAGTGAGATACTGAATCGTTCCCCTAAGGCCAAGTTCTAATTAAAATTTGGCGTAGAAAAGCCCTGGATGTGTTCCTGTTTCTGCTGTGTCAAAGACTAGGAAGCATCATTTTTCTATAGGTAATCCTGTTGCATAGTACTTCTTTCTCCCTAACCTGTCCCCCAGGGTTTGAATTAACTTTTTCCTACTCATCTGTTCATTATCTAGTGTTTTTCTCAAAAGGACACTTTTCATGTTTCTTGGTCTTTATATATGATTTATTTCCTTACCAGGCTGGGGGTCGCGGCAGGATTCCAAAGTACTCAGCAAGATTTTCCCCAAAGCTCGCTTAGATATGTTCTTTAAAAAAACAAAAAAAAATATTATGGCACAAATACGTCATTCACCAGTTTAAACGTATGCAAAAAAGTACATGCACAGTGTATTTCCATTTGAAAATTAAAACAAAATGAAACTGAATCCTGAGAACAAAAGACCTGATATTGGCTTTACTTTCAAGCATTTTATCTTAGATACTGTCTCAAATAACAGCAGTTTATAGAGAGCTGCAGCTTCTTAATATGGCTGTAGAAAGACAAATAGCAGTTATTGAATTAAAATAACAGAATTTTCCAGAATGTGTGCCTAAAAACATCTAGGTGGTGAGGAGCATAAGCAGGGCATGTACAAGAAAAGCTCATTGAAGCCTGCTAGGCCTGTGTTGGAACGTGCACAGATGGGGTCTGGGGTGGGATCTTGGATCCAGCTGGTCTGGGGATCATTTAGAACCCTTTTAGGTATAAACAAATTAGAAGCGATTGCATGTGGCACGTTGCAGATCCACTGTTAGTTATATATTGAGATGTTATAAATGTTGGCCAAAGTGAGAGGGTTGCAAAAACTATTTAGAATTTTGATGGTATTTTTTAGTTGTAGTTTTATGTTAGAAATCTGTTGGGACGTTACGTAACATGTCTGGAAATATAAACTCTCTTAAGTTGCTGCCAAGACACTAATGCATGCTTTCTGGGAGACAGTCTTGCCATCAGTTTAATTAGCACTTAGAGCCACTCATGTCTGCAGGGACAAGTTGTTCTTATTAAAACTTCAAGCAGTGAAAATAAAAGGAAGGTGTTCTGGAAGGAGGATGGTGTATCTGCCAACAGCTCAGGCACCTAGTGGTCTTGCTTACTGCTGGTCACCTACTGCTGCCTGTCTGTCCCAGTGGGGACTGGGGCATAGTGGGAACCAGTTTGCATTGGGCTGGGATTACACATGACCTCTGCAACACAGTGTGAACTTTTAATAGTCCTAACATTTCGCTTTGTAGTAGATTCTGTTGCAAATGGGATGCTTGGGGTATTTAAAACATGAATGTGAATGTGCTGGGGGAGGGACACCTAAAACCACATTTCTGATGAATGAGCTTTATTTTGTCTGAAGTGTATCCCATCAGGGATCTAGGGGATCCTTACTAAACTCTGCTGGGAGATCTGTAAATTATCTCATTGCCTGTATTGGTGCCGAGGGAGTTGGCAGCACATGGTGTGATGGATTGTCTCCTGAGCAGAAATGATTGGCAGTAACTCAATGACAAATGAATGACATGTTGAAGTCTTGACACAAGAGGTTATTATGTTTGTTGCCAGTCAGTCTTGACTAGTTTAAACCTTCACTGGATTGTTATTGATGCATGTGTCAGACTTGCAATATGAAAGTAGAATTTCCATGTCAAGTGCTAAAATAAGTTACCAAATTACGAGATATTGTACTTGTTCCCTAGAGTCATCAGTGGAACATGAGAGTACTTCAAACAAAGTAAAGTGATCATCTGAGGAAGCATTCTCATCTCACACAGATTAGGCAGAGCTTTGCTAGAAATTGAGGAGAACCCTCAGTCATTATCAAAGAAATTAGCTACTGGCATTCCAGCGTGGGACCCAGTGTACTCTGTGCTCTGCAGATTATCCACTTCACCGGTCTTTTGGCCAGCTCTTACCATTATCATTCCCAAGCAGGAGATTTAAACTTATTTAGTTCTAAAGGACTGAACTGCCATACTATCCACATATTTCTGGGGTGTTACTACATCAGCTTTTCTAAGTCACAAAGTCACAGAATCCCAGATGTGTGGTTGGAGGGAACTTCTGGAGATCATCTAGTCCAACCACCCTGCCAAAGCAGGGTCACCCAAAGCAGGTTGGACAGGAACATGTCCAGGCGGGTTTGGAATATCTCCAGAGATGGAGACTCCACCACCAATCTGGGCAGCCTGTTCCATGGCTCTGCCACCCTCATAGGAAAAAAGTTCCTTCTCATGTTTAGATGGAGCCTCTTATGTTCAAGTTTGTGCCCATTTCCTCTTGTCCTCTCACTGGGCCCCACTGAAAAAAGACTGGCCCCAACCTCCTGACACCCACCCTTCAAGTAGTTCTATGTGTTGATCAGATCCCCCCTCAGCCTTCTCTTCTCCAGACTATAAAAGACCCAAGTGCCTCAGCCTTTCCTTGTGAGAGATATGCTCCAGGCCCTTCATTATCTTTGTGGTCCTCTGCTGTACCCTTTCCAGCAGGCCCCTGTCCTTCTGGAACTGGGGAGCCCAGATTATTAAGTAGTTGAGAAAGTTCTTACAAAAAAATACTTTTTTGGTATATAGGAAGGAATTTTATCCCTTTAATACTGACTCAGCGCTACTGTAGGATGCAGTTATACAAGAGTCCTTTTCTAGAACGGAAAATGATCTTACAGAATCTTTCTGATTACTAGCATTTTTGTTTGCCTTGTTTAGAGGATAACAAAAGCTTGGAAGTCTAGATCCAAGATCTCTAGGCCTCTTTTAGAAAGGCAGACACAGATTGCATTCAGGTTACATTTCTGTAATCACCAGGCAGTTCCCAGGGCAAACACCTGTAAAAAGGTTTCCTGGTATAAAGGACTTTGTAGTGAATGGAAAGTATGAACATCCTTTTAGTTTGGAAGGGACAGTATCAAAACCAGTTTGAAGTCTCTGGACTGCTTTCTTGCCATACCAAGTCTCGAAGTTGTTGAAGCAGCTGTAAAACATCCATGAGCTTCTCTTCCACCAGCGACAGCCTAACTCTCTCAGTCTCCAGCATCTGCAGCTCCATCTTCAGCAATTCCGTCTCCTCCACCTTCTGCTGCAGTTCCCCTCGCAATGGGCCTTTCATCTGGACAATGACACAGAAAATTATAAGCACTGGAGCTTTTCGCTTACTTGCCCAATAATTGCAAAGCTAATTTTGCCCCTCTAGCTGGTAAATGTCAGTCCACTCCAGAAAGTTACTTTTAAAGGAAGTACATTTCTTGAATGTGTTACATGAAACACAGAATCAACAGTTGCTAGGAAATGCGTGCTTTGCTCTTGCACATAATGGCAGTTCCTTCAACACTGGATGCAAGCAGATAATTCAGAAATTCTAAGTACTAGCATTGCTATTGCAGTTTTCTAATCTTTTGCATTCCTCTCGCCCTCGGTAAAACATAACTAATTTGTGTGCCCTCACCAGTGCAGTCCTATTTTTGTTTTGCAACTCCTACATTTAAATCATGGGTATATTCAGTGAAACAAAAAGGTAAAGAGCTAATTAGTTAGGTTCAGAAAAACAAGTGTCTTAAGGAAAATTAAAATTAAGATTCTGGTTCTCACAAAACACTGGCAGTCTTGCTTGGTGAAATCCCGATCTGCAGCTAAGCACAGAAAAGTCCAGCTCCAACAACAGTTTTGAAGCCTACAGAAACCCTGGGCAGGAGGGGTCTCCTCAGCCCTGGCCCGCTAAGGACCTGTCGTTGGCTCAGCCCCCCACCCTGCGTTAAAATGTACAGGATGTGAAATGTTGCTTTTATTTCAGAGCAAAAATCTAAATGACAGATTTTTGAACTACAAATCTACTACAGTGTTTGCAAATGTCAAACTCTTTGCTTGTCACAGATCCTGGCCTATTGCAGATATGGGGCTAAATTGCTAAAATGAGCCTGAAAAGCATTCCCTGGAAAATACATCACTTAAATATTAATTTTGGACCTTTGAGACTACAGACAGATTTCAGGTTTCTTAATAAAAGTAAACATTTCTGAGTCATTACTGTGCCCAGCAGTCTGAAATGTTACCATTTTTTTGCAACCACAATCTAAATATTTTTAATATTTAATAATTTAATAAATTAATACATAATAAATTAATATTACATCGAGGAACAAAATCACATGGGCTAAATGCCAAATTTGCTGGCTCTGTTGAACTTGAAAAGATGAAGACCTTAATAGGCACGCTGCTTAATAGATGGGGGGCTTGGTGGAAATATAGAATATAGAACTTCTAGAAGGTCACTTTAATTTCTGTCAGCGCTAACAGTATGTATTAATTGGCATTAACCCCCCATCAGATGAAAATCAGCCTGTTCCGTTAGATCTCCAGGAGCTCAGTGAGATGCTGCACCTCCTCGAAGCGATATGACAGCTCCAGAAATTTGGATGACTTCATCTGCTCCATCTGCCAGTTGATGATTTCAACACCTCTCTCTCAACACCCTTTTTAGATGAATACACTAACATTTTCCTGTGTGGAGAGCAAGCTTTGTTACCACCAGTGTGGCAGCAGTCCCGCCAAGACATAACAAATGCTGTAGAGGCTATGGGAGGTCTTCAATGAATTAACCATCTGGTTTCCTTCATTATATTGCAGATTGGCTCTGCATTGTAGATATCTCCTGGCACAGCTACGTACTAAACACACAAAGCAGTTACGTTCCCCTGCACAGCTGAAGCAGCGTCACATCAAATAACAGAGAGGTTTAAAAGGTCATTATTTTTAATTGTAAAATAGACTTTCCCAATATGCAATTAGACAGATGCTGATTGAAATTCCTAACAGGCATCCATCTAGTTGGGTGGAGAATGACTGGAGAGCAGCCCTGAGGAGAAAGACTTGGGAGTGCTTGTGGATGAGAAGCTCAACAGGAGCCGGCAGTGTGCGCTGGCAGCCCAGAAAGCCAACTCCATCCTGGGCTGCATCAAGTGTGGCCAGCAGATCACAGGAAGTATTTCTATTCCTCTACGCTATGCTTGTGAGAACCCACCTGGAGTACTGTGTCCAGCTTTGGAGTCCTCAACACAGAAGGGACATGGACGTGTTGGAACAGGTCTGGTGAAGGGCCAGGAAGATGATCCAGAGGGATGGAGCACCTCTCCTATGAGGACAGGCTGAGAGAGCTGGGGTTGTTCAGCCTGGAGAAGAGAAGGCTCTGGGGAGACCTTAGAGCACCCTTCCAGTATCTGCAGGGTGCTCCAGGAGAACTGGAGAGGGACTCTTTGTCAGGAAATGGAGTGACAGGACAAGGGCTAACGGTTTTAAATTGGAAGAGGGAAGATTTAGGTGAGGTATTAGGAAGAAATTCTTTGCTGTGAGGGTGGTGAGGCATTGGACAGGTTGCCCAGAGAAGCTGTGGCTGCCCCATCCCTGGAAGTGTTTAAGGCCAGGTTGGATGGGGCTTTGAGCAACCTGGTCTGGTGGGAGGTTAGAACTTGATGATCTTTAATGTCCCTTCCAGTTCTAACCATTCTATGATTCTATCCTGGTCCTGCACCCCTAATGTCAGTGATCTGCCACTTAAGTCATGCTGGCAGAACTGCCCTTCTCCGGAGGCTGCACAGGGACACCTCTGTCCTCCCCTGGCTGCTGCTGCTGGGCTCTTGGCTGTGTGGTGGCTCTTGGTACAAGCACGAACTGGAGAAATACAAGCTTTTCTCTTTAATATGCTTGTCACTTGAGTTCTCTAGAGCTCGCTCGTGCCATGACCAGCTGCTCAGCTTTTCTAGAGCGCAGAGGCAATGTGCTCAGCTGAGTGCCATTAGTCATACTTGGGCACAGTGTTTGCTGGGGGTGCTGCTTCTTTTTCCCTCTTCAGCTTGACTGCTCCTACAAAGCCCTTTTTGTTTGTATTTCCTGTGCTAGTAAACAGCTTTCCATGGCAGCTGTATCTTAAGAGTACCCTGCTCATACATCAGGATGCTATTTCATTTATATGTATTTTTGTCTTAGTGTGCTCAAAGTGTACCACTAACACATTCTCCCCCACTGTTTTACCTAGCTTGGTTACATCTACCATCGTTCTTACCTTAATATTTGCCATAATTACAATAGTTAAGCGTAACCTGGTTTTGAAACTTAGATACCAAGAAGAGTTGGTCGGTAGTTAAGTGGGTTTTGGTTTTAGCTCTAAGTCCCTCAGCAGAGCCTGATTTTGGAGCCATGCCTTGTCTGTGAAATGGAAATACTATCTTGTCAAATGCCAGTTTTGAGAATGTCAGCTGCTGGTATCCAATCCTCTTATAAAAGGGTGTTAATGCCACAGGGAAAATCTGACCTCTGGAGTAGTGTGTACAAATACATCAATGACAATCAACAATTTATACTTAAAAAGCACCCCTTAAGAAATGTAATAGAAAATAATTGCATTGTATTTTCTATACAAGTTAAGGAGGTTCTAATATTAGAGCCATTTTTACAAGGAATGAACCTGAGGAACAATTTTCAAAATGGGGAGAAAAGTATCAGAAGAGGGGAATGAAGCGTTGAACTGTGTTGTGTAGGTTATATTTTACATCATTTCATCCCTAAAGGACTGGAGGGTGGCAAATGGAGCACCAGTTTTTAAGAGAGGCTACAGGGATGATCTGAGGAACAGCAAATCCCCTGAAGAGTCTCGGTAATTCTGTCAGGCAAAGTGATAGGAACTGTGATGGATAAGGGACTTTGTGAATACATATGTAAACACAGTGAGGAATTTATTAGATTTCTTTGAAAGGGTCTATGATATATATGAATAATGTTAATTCAGTTAATACTGTGCATGTTGAATCTGCAAAAAGCTTTTGATAAGGTTGATCACCAAAGACTTGGAAAAAAAAACCCACCACCAACAAAAAAAAAATTGCAATGGGGCATTAGTGCAGATCCTGCCATGGCCATACAGCTGGAGTTCATGATATTGAATAGCTATGGGCAATAAATAGATGAAATTCAGTATCAATAATGCAAAATAAGGCATGTAGGAGAGGTATACAATGTCATACATATGCAGTGAAGATGGATGGCTGCCACTCAACAAGGAGATGCAGAAGAGCTGTCCTGAAAGCTGTCCTGCCTATCTCCTGAAAGCAGTCAGCAGAGATCAAAAGGATACATGCAGGGAGCTATTAGGAAAGGAACGAGGGGTAAATCAGAAACTATGATTGCACCATGAAGACCTTGCATTTGAATACTGAGCACATTCTCAGTTCTTCTCATTCAAAAAGAGTAATAAAGCTTGCAAAGTACATGGAAAAATTAACATAGAATAACAGAAGTAAGCAATGGGTTTTATACCAAGGAGCTGAGGGAGACTAGGAATGGCGATAACTGAGACAGTATGTCTTGTGCCAAAAGTCTGTAAAATTATGAGGGAAAGACTGTTTTCTGATTCCCAAGCATAAAAATCAGGTGACAGCAGGTGATCGGGCTGCAGATTTAATGCTAACAAAACCACATCCTTAAAACCTGTTCCTTTCTAACCAGTATGTGGAGTCCTTGCCCCTGAGATACCAAAAGCAGCACTAGCTTTAAAGAAAGAAAAGGTAAACTCATGGTAAATAGCTCCGATACTGACCATTAAACATGATACTCTGTGCAACATCCAGTTCAAGGTGTGTCCATCCCTTGTGGATCAGGAACCAGGTGAGTAATACCAAGAGAAAGATCCTCCGTGCAGTTTCTCACTGCTTATCTCTAAGCAGCTGCTGCTTGCCATCAGGCACGTGAGATTAGGATGAACTTTAATTTTGACCCTCTGTGGCAGGTCATAAACTGATTGTCTTTTCTAATTAAACTGGCAGATTGTATGCAAGCTTTTCTGGAAAATCATTGGCATTGCTTTGCAACCCTACCCTTGGCAGTCTATCACTTTATTTTTAGAATTCACTCACGTTTTCTCCATCTATTATTCCCAGGTCCTGACACCTTCATCCCCCTGTCTGCACTAGAAACTATTTTTAAACATTCAGTTGTTGGAAAGCAGAACTTTCTAGACTTGACAAATATCAGAACTCTTTTACACCCTGATTTTACAGTCATAGACTGAAGCAATTCTTAAACGCTATTTGAGAGTGTTGCTTTTCACTTGCCTGCTGAGATTGTTACTTTTTAGCTTTGTTGGTATTTGTCTAATTTTCAGCATTAAGCCAGTCCAAGCAGAAATATCTAGAGCGATGTATAAGGTAGTTCTGTTAGGTCATCAGAGAAAGTGTTGGTGGTGGCTTATTTATTAAGCCAATATATTTATTTGCAAGTTAGATGAGAGAGACCATTTCTCAGCCTTCCAGTTTGTTTTGTGTTGATTAGAGGAACAGTCACCTTTTTGAAAGCAAATACTTATGACTTGTCTGTTTTATAGCATCAAAACCCCAACAACCTATAAATGCTGGCTAAATAAGAAGGTTTAAGAATACATTTCTAACAGGCTCAAAATGATTCCTCCTACTGATTATGAATTCATATTGCATTGACTTGTCTTTAAATCAAGAGCAACAGATTAAATTTTTGTCCTGGGATTTTGTGTTAATCTATGGACAATAGCACGTTTCTGAACAAGACACACAAAACTAATATCCATCATCAGAGATTGAAAAGAGGCAATACGATACTGCAGAAGATGAGCACCACTGAATGAAAAAAAAGGAGAAACTGCCACTATCTACAAGAAGGTAGTTCCTTCCTATAGGTAAAGTATTTAAATCAGTTTTTTATTTGGGCTAATGTTAAGCCTTGTGGAGGGAAGCTTTGTCTTGCTTTAAGGAGTGTTACAGGAATACTGCAAACTGTGTAAGCCACAAGCGTGATTTTATTCTGTTTTAAAATGGTTTTCCCCACAAGTAATCTCTTTCATTCAATTTGGTCAAGGGGGAAAATGGTATGAAATATTGATAGAAATCAAAGGGTGGCAACACATGAAGGAGTTGAATATTTTACTCTTTCTTTAAGCAGTTTACCAATTAATACATTCCTTACAGAGCTACCAAAACCTTTACACTGCTTTTAAAGAAGGAATATAAAATACCGAACAAACACTAACTGAACCTTAAGAGAAAGCAGACAAAAGCAATGCACATGGTGCAGCACTTTTGTTTCATGCAGTTCGCTGGTGTTGAAACCTATGCTTATCAATGCCTGAAGTTTGTAGTATTTCAGGAGTAAAATCATATGGGACCATTAGGATACTGCATTAAAGCTTTTAACTACTGTGGTATAACTTCTGCTGAAGGAAAGTTGAACATGCTGCTAAAGACTAGTTTTAATTTATTTTTTTTTAATTAGTATTGATCTAAGCCTGAGAACCAGTCAGAGTAAACTGGATGATTTCCTCTGAAGAATTCCAAAAGGGTGAGCTCTGCATCTCAGCCAGCTAGAGGGTTTCCTGGAAAGTCTCTGTGCTCCCAGTGGAGATGGGTTTCTTGGGACATATGGACACTCAGAGCTGAGATGTTTGAGTTGACAAACTAACAGCACAATGAGAAACATGAGCAACAGAGAGCAGAATGGGCCAGAATAGAATATAAATGTAGCTACTCAAAGATCCATAATCGACTCTTTCACACTAGCCCTTGTTACCTCTTCCATATTTGTTTCTAGCTTCTGTGCTTGATATCCCTTAAGCTCAAGCTGCTCAGGGGGCTGCACAGCTCTCTCAGTGAGCTCTGCAGGGGCTGTGTCGTAGCCATCTCTATGGATGCTCTCCAAGTAAGACATCAGCTTTTTCCATGTTTTTTCATCACATCTATAGACACAAAAAGAATATAAAATAAATTAGTGAAACCTCACAATGAAGGTCTCTGTTTGTAAAAGGTGGCTTCAAAACTCTTAGCAGCACAGATCAATCACAAAGGGGTGTCCCAACTGACACCTGTTAGCATTAAGTGGGAATGCCTAGCATGTTGTTTCCCACAGGCTGTAAAGAATAAGCAAAACATCCTAATGATTTTGCTCTGTAGTGATACTGCTTCTTACTGAAGCCATAGTATCTTCAGGCCACAAAATAATCTCTGCAAAGGGCTCAAATAGAATTGATCATAGAAACCTACCCACTGCCACAACAAGGAAGTTTAGCCATGATTTTCTTCATTTGGTCCACCTGGGCTAGCTGGTCTCCTGCCCACTTCTCCTCCTCTTCATCAGAGGCAGCCTGGCCTTCCACGGAACGGAACAGCTGATCCTCTGCTTGATAAAAACCAACAACTGCTTAGACCAGATCAACAGACCTGATGTGCTACAGCTGTGGCATTTTACACTCCCCACGGCTGAGCAGGAAAGGGGAGATTTTAAAAACCCCAGTCAAAGAGAACACAGGGATTTTCAGCAGCCATGGAAAAGGTTTTAAAGTTAAGGTGGCCTTGGCAAAGATTGTTATTTTAAGAATATTAAATGCTTCAGAAGTTTTTTGCAGGTAGCTTTTAGCTATTTCACTTAAATTTCCTTCTTTCCTTTAAGTAGCTATAGCATAAGTATGAATGGTCAGTGTGCTATTGAGGAGGGCAATTACTGTTCATGTAGATAATTGAATATACATCTCAAGAGGATTGAGAAGCCAGTTTACTGTGTAGAATTTTTTTGTGTAGTCTTTGTACAGGTTGAATACATAGTCAGTGTGGGGAGTTCATGCAAATGGTCTCTAATTCATTCCCTTACTGTGTTTTGTAGGGATAGTAGTTCTATTATATAAATTTAATATTAGATACATAGTGATCTGATGTTTACTTATATCATTTTTTATTTAAATGTAAGTTTCCTCATATGCCAAATAAATTATAAATGGACTGTCTACAATGCATGTAAACATAGATGTACTGTTATAGTAATATTTCAGTATATCTTTAACTGAATCTTATAGAAGAATAGCTCACTTAAGCCCTTTTTATCGTAGGGGGGATATTTACTGGGACTTACAGGATTATTATGTTGCTTGTGACTTAGAGAGTCTCTAAAAACAGTGAGGACGTGAAAAACACTGGTCGCATTTTTATTCTGAACATTTGTTTTCAGTTAATGTTAGGATAAGCCAAAGTCAATGTGATTTTAAGTTATATAATTATTTACTCTCATCACTGTCAGGCTATTAAACAGGTTTAATGAATTCAAACAGAGCTATCGAGTGAAATATCGAATTATTTTTTCAAACCCAGAATCCTATCAGACCTCAGGAAGCCTTGCAGGTGGCGTGTGCGTTCAGCTCCTTCAGCTGAGGAATGGTGGGGCTCAAGGGGATGAGCCACCCAGGGGAGACCCTCTGTCCTGCTTCAAGGACACAAGCACCTGCAGCTCAAGCTAAAATGGCATGTTCAGGTGTTGCTGTTCAAAGGGACTGTCTGTAGGCCCAGCCCCTGGGCAGTGGTGACTCACACTGAACTGGTTGGCAGGGTCCCCTTCGAGGGCAGCCATGTTCCATCCTCCCTCCTCCTGCTCCCTTTGCAGCAGCAAAGGAAAAAGAGCCTGGGCTGGGTTTTTTTCTTGTGTGTGTGTTTTAATTTGGATTGACACTTGGCATATATTTATTAATGCAATTCTCATTCCAGTTGTATTCAACCTGCCTAATGTATGTGTTACTGTGTTCACCATCTCTGAATTGAGTCCCCATCCCTGAATGTGTTTAAGAGTTGTTTAGATGTGGTGTTGGGGGATATGGTGTAGGGGAGAACTTTGTAGGGTGGAGCTGATGGCTAGACTCAATGATACCTAGGGTCTATTCTAAGTGGAATATGATAATTATTGCTGAAGCAGGAACAAAGCTTAGTTGCATACAGCATTGACCCTTAATTAGGGAATGAGTGTATTTTCATGGTGATCCTTACCCTGTACAAACTAATTAATTAGAAACACTGCCAAATCAAGGGAAAAAAAAAAAAAGGACAAACCAAAAACTTTCTAATTTCAATATGTAGTAAACTTTTCCTATTGTCATTTATTTTCTTGCTGTAGGAGTCCAAAGGGATAACAATTGGAGTTTACAACTGCTGTGGCAGCAATGACTACGGATCGCCCAAGACTATGGGTTCCTTGAAGAGCTTCAAACTGGTATGTTTGATCCAGTAAATCAGTTGCAGCATCTGGTATAGCAGAACACGCAGATTAGGTTTGTAAAAGTAGAGGAAATGTTTTACATCTCCCTTGTAAGATATGATTAGCAGGACTGGAAACCAGAGAGAAAGAGGGAGACTTCTTACACATACCTCTTAATAATAGAGCCAGTATTTTATTAAAATTATTCTACTAAGCTAATATTTTTAAAAAATATTCTGTCAATAGAATCATAGAACACTTTATTATTGTGGCTTTTAGGCATTAATCTGTAAACTAGCTAATGTAGAATAACTTATCAGATTCCATTGATGCAAATGCTCTTCTGCTTTAAGAAATTCATGTTTATGTGAAAAATAGTGATAATTTTGTGTCTAGATTTATTTAGCTAGCGTATCTTAGTTTATCCCAGATGTTTATATAACTTTTTTATTCGTTCAACTTTGAGTTATTTTTCTCTTCTGCCTAACTGATCCTTTTTCTTTGACAGAACACTTTTTCACATTTTTTAAAGCTATAAACCAACAATTTAATTTTAAAGCCTTTGCTAAAGAGCTGTTTGTACTCGAAATATGGGTGGTGTAGGTTAGACATGGGAACTGTCTTTAAACGGGCAAAGTGTCTGATTTGATAAAAATATGTGTAAAAGTAGGTCTATTTGATAAGTCTAACCACATGGAGAACATGCTACTGTTTTAATTTTATTGACATGTCATTATTTTTAGTATTCCTGAGTAGCTGCCAACTCTATTCAATGCATACCTAAAATCTAATTTTTTGGCAGTATGCACAGCTCTCCAGCCTGCAATAAAGATTCTTTGTTACTTGCAGTTAATTTCAGATAAGCGGGTTTTGTCTTTTTTTTTGAACTAGATGTGTTAAAAAATAAAAAAAATCACTAAAGGTAAGTCAAACTTGCAAAAGTTTACATTTGCTGTCTCCTTCATAAACCCATCATAAATGTCTCAGCATCACAGCAGCTAAATGATAAGGCCTCTCCCCAGGGTGTTGTCTCTGACAGCCCTTGTAGCCTGGTTGCTCGACAAAAGCCTCCCAGAGGTCACTGGGGAGAGCCAGCCTTGGCAAAAACCCAGTGATTTTAGGAGATTCTCAAAGAACGCTTGATGCAGCCCGATGAGAAATCACGTGTGTGGTTTTGTGGCAGTAGTTAGTGCCATATGTGATAAACAGGGTGGGTGTTTTCAGAGTTACAGAAGTGGGCAGGATGCTTCTGAAGAGCGTGACTGCACAGAATGTTAACTGCAAATGGTTTCCTTGAAAATTATTTTAGCTGAAGTTCTGAGTTTTATTTCCAAAGCAATGAAAACTTCATATTTTCAAGCTGGGAGAATGGTTTTGTGAGGTGAATCGTGAGGGGAAAATGAAGCAGTTTTAAATTGTAGCTGGAAGTGACTTTACTCTTTCATTAAACATAAAATTATGTGGGGAGTGGGAAGTAGAAAGCTGGGATATTACCTCTCCTGTAGGTCTAGTATTTCAATATTCATTAGGATTTCTTTGTGGCTTTGGTGGTTAAATATCTGTATTGGTTTTTTCTGTTGAGGATCTCACAAATCAGTGAGGAAATAAAGTAGTTGGGTGGTGGGTTTGATACCATTCTCAGAAATTCCAGCTCCACCAGTGGGAGAGCGTCGATCTTGCACAACGGCCAGGCGGTATCTTCCTTCTGGTACAGCTGTTCCTGCTTTCTGCACTGGGCTGCTGCTGGAGGGAAGTGGAAACCTCACAATTTCCGACCTGGAAAAGAACAAAGTGAGGTGGACTTGTAGAAAGCTGACAAAGGGAGGTGAATATGCACAGCATAGAACGTGACTGACTTGGAATGAAATTGTTCAGACTTTGGATAGAATCATAGAATGGCTAGAGTTGGAAGGGACCTTAAAGATCATTGAGTTCCAATCCCCACCACATCCATTGAGGACACCTCCCACCACACCAGGTTACTCAAAGCCCCATCCAGCCTGGCCTTGAACAGTTCCAGGGATGGAGCATCCATAACATCTCTGGGCAACCTGTTCTAGTGCCTCACCACCCTCACAGTAAAGAATTTCTTCCTAATATCCAATCTAAATCTCCCCTCTTCCAATTTAAAACCATTAGCCCTTGTCCTGTCACTACAATTCCTGACAAAGAGTCCCTCTCCAGCTCTCCCGGAGCTCCCTTCAGATACTGGAAGGCTGCTCTAAGGTCTCCCCAGAGCCTTCTCTTCTCCAGGCTGAACAGCCCCAGCTCTCTCAGCCTGTCAACAGGGGTGTTTACTTTCAGTGAAATTGAACACCTGAGGGCTGCTTTGGTTGCTTCACTAAGAATCAAAGGTAGAATTCAGCTGTTCTTTAGGTAATGAGAGCCAAACACTACTTATAATACTTAGTTCAGGTCAAAGATGTCTGGGAACAGTCTACTCTGGCCAGAAACTCCCTTCTCCACTGATGGTGATACAGCAGTGGCTGTATCATTTTTACCATGGGCATCAGAACACCATTGCTCAGGTCATAAGTCCTGCAGCCTGTCACTTGGACTGATGCTTGGATTTAGATCAAAACTGCCTGATATTTCTAACTTTTTCCAGTACTGGTGATGAAGCACTGTCAGAGACTGAAAAGTCAAAAAGAATGCTAAATAAGAGTGACAAATCTGAAAACCAATGGGTTATAGGTCAGAACTATCAGTGGGCTCCTGAATTGCTGACAATCTCATTTGAAATAGATGAAATGTTCTCTCCATTCCACTTTGAAAAATGTACTATGTGTTTTAAAGGACTAAAATAATGTAGCTGATGAATACGAGTCCTGATCTTGCCAACAAAATATATTTTGAAGAAAGTAATTTAATTCAATTAAGGACAATGATTGCTCAGACTGAGGAACTCAGTTGCCTAAATGGACAGGACCTTCAAGAAAGCACATGTTGGAGAAAATGTCCAGAGTATATTTATATGTAGTTGAGCTGAAAATGTTCTCAATCAAGAAAAGAACCAGGCATGTTAGACAGTAAAAGTCATTCTTCTTAGTAAAATGGAAACTTTTACTGCACATGAAACAAAATCTAAGAAATCTAATAGCGTAGATTTATTTTCTAGCAGTATAATAAAACACTTCATTTTGGAAAGAATGGGGATGGAATGTGAACTGACAGTTCTATCGAGTCCACTGGAGCCACTACTCTCTTTTTATTGGAATACATTTGGGTTGGGTCAAGTTGTCTCTGCTACCAGCTGTTTCATAGACATGTACTGAAAAGGTAGTATCGCTATTTTAGAGGAAATAGGATGGAAATATGTAATATAGTTGGCAAAGTGAATCAATCCAGACAATCTTATTAACACACAAAATAGTAGAGTCCATGAAATTGAAAGGCTATGTGTAATACTGAATTTAATTTGGGAGTCTTGTTTTTTCACACAATATGCATGTCTAACAATTCCACAAAACGTTACTGAACATTACTGAAATCAGAGCTATGAAGAAATTAAGAGATTAGATTCTTATCATATAGTAAGAAACTTGTAGTTATGCTGGATAAATGGAAATTTGGCATCTTGGTCCACACCAATGCGGTTTATATCAAATGTTTTCTGAGGTACGAATAAGGTACCTCTTGGGTACACAACTAAATGAGCACCAAGTCCAGTCCATTACAATCTTGTGTATGTTGTGTAGTGTAATATTATATACTACCATAGCTTCCTCTTTTACTATTTGGAAAACAGTTTACTTTCAATGGGTATATCAGGGTGTTTTCCAGTTTAGACCATATAATAATGTGGTTATACTTTTCCCAGTAGGAGCTGTTATGTAGTTGACAAAGAATCTCTGTGCAGAAGAAAGCAAACCAAATTCTGGAGTCTTATAGTAAATTGAGTCCCTTCCAAATTCTTCCTAAGATTAGTTTTGGTTTGGTGAATATTGAATATTCCTTGTACTTAACACATTAAGTATTCATCAACAAAAAGGGAGATAAAACACTTAGCGAACTGGTTCTGCTGAAACAAGTTGTATAACATGGTGGTTTTGTACAAATCTCCTAAATACTTCCTGCCTGTAAATCCAACCAGTTAGAAATGGGACTGTAGCTGCAGTAATAAAAAAAGCTGATGCCAAATTAGAGATAAGTATCACAGAGAGCTTTTGTTTAATCTAATGCAGCTGCTCTCGCTTCCTGAAGAAACACCCCAATATGGGTTCCCTTGCTACTTGTGAAAATGTGCTAAATAAGATGGTGAATTTAATAGCAACAGTCAGTATTTCAAAATATCTGTGGGGACAGAAGTTGAGGTAAAGCATGCTGAGGAACCAGAACTTCTTTTACCCCCCTGAGTAGAGCTGACTGCAGAACTAAGGACATCACCTACAATTGATGGTGGTGCTTAGCTTAGCAACAGCTGGATTTCCTGTAAAGTCAAGGGAAATAGCAGTCTCCAGAATGGAGCCTGGCTAGTCATTTACCTTTGTTTGTTCTGGAAAAAGTAATTAACAAGTAGTGCATAAGTAGCAAGTGCTATTAAGCTTGGGCATTCAAAATGGGAGCTTCTGGAAGCCTCTCAGAGCTTCACCGTTCTGGGCAATTACTGTGGAATACAGCAGCATTTCCTTGTACAGGAATATTACTTTTTCTTTTTTTCTGAAATGTGCTAATTTCCTTCATTTTAAGACAAAAATATTTGGTGGTCTGGGATTCGGTAAGAATCCTTTACAATCTCTTGAGGACTGTAGCTGGCATTGTGCAGATTGCTCTCTAGGTTTTGAGCTGCAGTATGGTTTACATCTGTTTGGATTTCAGAGATTTCTCAAGTTCATATCATACACAGAGATGTTGGCATTTCAGCGAATATTCATCATAGTCTCTAGGTTGGTTAAGATTCTCAACCCATAAAATCCATTGAGAATATTCAAGCAGCATGAAAACCTTTCCTAGCTTAAGTGGGTAAATGCTGTGATGTTTCATGGCAGATCTGCTGGTGGGATTAACTTTTTGCATCTGGTAGCCAGGCTACAATTCAGCTTGCAGTCCAAGGAACGTTAAGAAGGTTAGTGGAGAAAAAAAAACAACACAACCCTTCCTGTAGTTCTTCAGGAAGAAGAACTTAGAACAGCAGATTCCTTCCACTTAGATGAGATTCAAGACAGACCCAAATAATAGCTCTTGCTTCTCAGTAGTTCTTGTAAGAGAACTTATTATTAGTTGATGAAATACAAAGTGCAAACTCTGATTATTCTATAGGAATTTTCTTGAGAGGACTTGCATCAGCTCTCTCTTAGTGTGGGGAAATGAAAGGAGCCATAGAGATGGCATGTGTTGTTATGGCTTGCTGCCCCATATATTGCATAAAGACAGCAATATTGTTCATCTGGTGAACTTGAAAGAAATGTAAGTTTGAGCAAGGGTTTTCAGACCTAGGTGCTCTACAATTTAAATCTTGGTTCTGGCACAGGCTCTATTATTTTCATTGAACCACACTGTTCCTCAGTTTATCCAACAGAGCAAAGATAGCGTACCTTACACCCTAAATAAAAAGGCAGCACAGGTTGAGATACAGCTTTGGTTTCTAGAATGTAGAAATTATTTCAAGGTGCTCAGGAAAGGAGATTTTAAATGTGTGTGAAGGAACATGTGGCTAGACAGGCTGAATTCCAGCGCTTACCCAAGCCAGACAAAAATGAAGGAAAAAAAAAAAGCAGCAACATGAGTGTATACACAAAGCTAAGAGTTTTTTTCTATTTGATCAGCCAATATATAATGTCAAAGATCTGCTGGAAATAAAAAAGCCTGGAAATTTGTTGGTTTGGTACATCTTGCCAAGACTCCAGTATAATGTGATGCCAGGCACTGATTTATCCACAGTAGTGACCAGGGAGGGTGACAGGAAAGGACAGGACCCACAGCCTGGTGACAAAGTGTAGGGAGGGGGCATGTCCTGTGTGATATAGTTCCAAAGGAGGGATGTACCAATGCAGCTGTCATCCAAAAAGCAATGTAAGGCAATAACTTGCCAGGTTTGGTGCAAAAGTTAAGGAGGCAGAGCCAGAGACCTTTTGGACTGTACAGAAACTGTGGAGGAGAGGAAAGGGGCTGCTAATACTGCCCATGGAGCTGTAAGGGCAAACCTACTGTTCCTCTAAACTACAACTAGAAACTAAACATGACATGGATTGAAGGAGGGTCTCATCCAGAATGTTGCACAGAACTAGAATAAAATTAAGGACACTAATGAACATTTGCTGCCTATTGGAAGAAAGGGGCTGCTTTTAATTTTGCCATCGCTCTAGGATCCTCTATTCACCTTGGAGGCTATTTCAAATTTTTGACTGTATTTTCTGTTTTTTGGACTTTAAAGCAGACGCAACCAAACAGTATAGAAGGCTTCATTTCTTAGGGTTGCTTACTGTTGAAGTACACAGCGTTTATTCCTCCTTCCCAAGTGAGATCATGGAGGCATGAATGGAGTCGTGGTGGTCCTCTTGGGTACCAGAACAATGAAACACCATGATCTCCTGATTTCTCATCATGTGATTTAACCACTTGGTCATTTTTATATTTTTCTTCCCCCCCTATTGGGGAGCTTTTTCTTTTCTTTAATATCAAATCCATACTCTTGATTTTCAAGTAGCAGAGGTTACAAGATTTAAAGAGCAGCATAACAAAGGACCAACTGGTGTATTTTTGCTGTCATGGTAAATGCTAAAAGGAGGAATCTTCACTCATTTCCAAACATAGGTTTTATTTCTTTCTTATTAGTATTCATACAGCATCAGCTGGGTCTTCATAAGTGAGAAGAGTGAATAAACAGCACATTTGTTTAGGGCAAAGATCAGAGGGGAGAGCAGCGCTGAGATGCCTGGGAAGTATTTGTGTAGGGAGCAGAGTGGTGGGGCTTCCATGGAGACAGGCAAACGGTCCACAGGCATCTTCAGGCCTTTGTGCTGAGGATAACGGGCAGACCCACAGAAGGAAAATTGAAGAGGGGAGAGTTTGTAAAGTACTGGACCTTAAAGTAATGTCCATGAGTAATTGGCTTTTAATTGGCGCTTCTGTTACTGTTTTGGAAACTTCGTACTGCAGCCAAACCCACCTGCTTCTGGCACTAACCAGATCTTTAACTTCAATAATTCCTGACTAATCATAAAATAACTCTGAGCGATTACTTAGCTTCATGTTCATAGGCCTTTAACTAGTCTGTTTTAGAAACATGTTGGGAGCAGATCAAACACCTGTGTGAATTGGACTAAGCTATACTTTATTTTAAAAGTCTATGGCTTGCGTTTTGCAACCAAAATGACATGTGATTTTTATTTTTGCACTGTTTTAGCCACACTATCAAAGTCCAGAGAACTCAAAATGGTTCAAAATGAGTTTTGGCTTATCCCCTATGACAGAGTTCAGAAGGTGTTTATTTAATGTTCAGATCAAATTCACACTGGAGCTAAGCGTGTAGGTTTTCTGAATACATGTCTTTGGTTGGTGCTGTACGCTGTGGACTCCTCTCCAACAGAGATTGTATGAATGTATTTTTTGTGATTGCTTCAAGTTTTAAATTACTTGATCTGTAAAGCATTAAATATACATTTTTGAAGTATGAATCGTTAGTAGCTGTAATAAAGATGACTCAATATCCTAGATTTATACTGCAATTAGTAGAAGTTTGTAGCTGAAGAGCCTCTATAATACTTGTTACAGTTCTGGGAGGTTTCCTGTTATTGGCTGATTATTTTTATTTTCTTACCAAAATCACCATCCTCTAGGGGAAAAAAAAAATCATACTGCTGATGGCAGTGTGTTTTCTTGCAGAATCTTTCCTTCATTCTGACTGTTGTATATAAAGAGGTAAAATTTGCAATGGTACTGTCATACTATCACAGGTAGCAGAGTAGCTGTGTTATGCCTTGCTGTCCTACAGCTCTCTTATGATGACTTCAAGTATTTTTTAGACACCACCAACCTTTGTGCAGACATAGTGAAACTGCAGAATAGAAATGTGCTTTTTTTTTGTCCACACTGTCCCATTCCAAAGAGCAACTTCTGGAAGCTCAGCCTGTTCAGGGGGAACTTTTTTCAGAAAATGGGTACTCTTAGTACTAGTCTTTATTTTTTTATTTATTGTCAACTGTTTACTTGTAATTCCACTTCTTAAAATCTGAGAACATGTATTTCCTGGGTGGTACGTTTGTGTTCTTGGCTTTTTTTTCACCTAAATCTTTGAGAATCATTGCATATTGCTTTCCCATGCCATTTGGGCTGAATTTCCCACAATCCAAATGTGTTTCAGGCTGATCCTTTAGGCTTCAGCTAAGCAAGAATAACAGAAGTAAATGCGTATCTAAAAGGACTTGCATCTCCTTTGCCTGGATCACTGGCTGTTTTTAAGTGCTCTGAAGTACTGAATATGCTCCAGTCCATTGCCATGAAGAAAGACATAAAATTCACAAGAACTGTGAAGCTGATTTTATACTGTGCAAGCTGGCACTGACAAGCAAGAATAGGGTTGGGACAATTTTTTCCCTTTTGCCCTCTCAGTGCTCTCATTGACAAGAATATTAGTGCAGGGAGTGGGGGCTTTTACATATAGGAAACACCAGAGGAGCTTTTTAGGCCTGAAAGAGCAGTTCCAAATAAATTTGAAAGAACTCCTCCTTTCTCACTTCTGTCTCCTTTAACACCTTGCTCCTATTCTGCATATTCTCATACCTGATCCTGTGTGCTTTTGTTGTGCAAGTGATGTGCTGCCATGAACTGGATTTATCAAATTTCTTATCCCACTCATTTTTGGAGAGAAGTTTATAATTTGGATCAGTGCACAGTCTAAAGAGTTACATCTTTCAGGGGATGGCAAAATGCAGGCTGTGACAGGACTGAGTGAGGTGGAGAGACCTGGGTTTTACTGCAATTGAATTACACCCTGAGTAGGGGATAAAGGTAAAAATGAGAATGGGAATTACAGCAACAGCAGACTTGAACATGGGGAGATGAGGTGTGATTGGGTAGAGATAAAGGGACAGGAAATGAAACGTGGGAAAAAGAAAGTGCGTAAGGGCCAAACACATTCTGTGAAAAAAATTGGGATTCTATCCAAGTGCTTGAAGTCTTGCTCATGCTCTCCTACCAGTAAATATTTGGGAAAACCATCCACAAAGTAGTTTCTCCTCCCTCCACCCCTGCAAGTCTGCATGGAAGATGATAATTTACTGTGCTGCTGGTTGCTCAGTTAACTCAGAGCAAAAATCTATGCAGAGAATCTGACCCTCTTGGTACAAAACACAGATTTCATGATGATGCTACCTGATATTGGACTGCATTTTGTTTTTTAAGGTTCTCAACTTACAAGTTGCCAGGAGGTTGCCTTAACCCCTGGAGCATGTGTGTTGCAATATAGTTGCTGTTTGTGAAATAGCAGTCTGTTTTTCCTATGGGATGTTTCCCTTGCTCAGGGCAGGGGATGAATGATTTCTGTGGATGGGCAACAACTTTAGAGGGAAGGAAACTTCTGGCACAAGGTTCCCTTCTCATGTGCTGCAGAGGCTCTAAGTAGCAAGTCAAGGTGAGACACAGGAACAGAATGGATAGTGTCCTTGTTAAAGCAACTAATCATTCATTTTCAATGTAATAGTTAAGGCCACAATTACATTTAAGATAAATATCGGTGCATTAAGCAAGACCCACCTACAAAATAGGTGCTCTTATGCATGGATACACACACTCATACATGCAGAAATTTATTACAAATAAATGACTAATTAAAACTGCATGGGCAGGTTTCATTCTGTGACTTACCAGAACGCTTTCTTTTCAGCTCTGAAATGTGGTTCAAATTCAGAGTCTCACTGTTTGGGTTTTTCCTTAACCTCTTTTGGCCTTGAAACTTTGATTTACCATTATTAATAAACTATTACTCATTTGGCTGCTCTGTGGAAGATAACATTTGATAATTAGGCTAAACAGATGAGGTAATTATACTGCTTTTACAAATCCTGTGTCTAGCAAGGGATTATATTGCATGGCAGTAGTTCTTAAGTATATCCTTGAGGAATCAGACTGCTTTTTGTTCTATGTTGAGGTATTTTATAGTTAATAGTCACTGCACTATCCAGGAGAAACATACATCACTTTGGAATTATGTCATTCAGATATTCCTGCCCCTTAATGAATTCTTTTGTGACACAATAAAGGAAATGATTTCCAGATGTTGTTCCACTGGAATAAAGATCTCTGTTGCCACACCCTGCTAGCTAGAAATTCAGATATTTGCACCAAAAGTCTAAAGTTCTGGTGCATGCAATGCAGACCTAAATAAGGCTAGCAAATATGTAAGCATCACTTGTTCTTGATTTGAAGTATTAGCACAAAAGCCATTTGCTAAAGCTTGCACAAAACTTCTTGGAAGTCAGAGTTAAAAATCCAGATTCAACTTTCCTCCTAGACATGGAAATCATAGATTCATTACTCCCTCTTATTAGCTGTTACACAGCTCTGCTCTTGAGTCTTCCTTCCATACTGAAGAAATTTAGTATAATTGAAGTTTGTCTTAAGCAGGCAATATCAGAATTATTCCAAAAGTCCACAGGACTCAACAGAGTGTACGTGACTTGAGACTGGTGCTGGACCCCCCAGTAATGCCAGACAGCCCAGCTGTTTGTCTGAGGAGCCGATACTGAAGGATGTCTGAAGGACCAGGAGGGCTTTATTCAGTGTTCTACTGACCAACCGACTAACTGTTGGTTAAATAACAGCATTTTCCTGTTACACCAATATGGTTAAACCTTTTCAGCCCAGAAAGCCAAATATTCCTTGGTGGACCTTCCTGACGGTGCAGCAGTGGTTTAGAGTAGCTGATGATGTGCAGGTGAGTTCAGATGACTTCTGTTGGTCCTCACACCATGAACTGCTTGCCATAAATGCTCTTTCCCAGCTACAGCAGAAGAGAGGGAGAGATGGCATTGCCCAGTGGCTAGGGTCCAGCCTGCTGGTTGCCACTGCAGTGCTTGCCTCTGACCCAGACTGCTTTTCTCAGGAGACTTTACATCTTCTGGGTGCCCTTCCTCAGATCAACATCTTCCAGCCCCACTCCAGGACAGGACATAGATCCTTCTGCCTGGAGTTTGCTGGAGACTCTGCGTTGGCAATACCTTGCAAGTCCATTTCAGACAAGTGGTGCCAACAGTTTACTTTTCCAGCTCATCAGGCACCACAGGGCTGAAATGAGGCTGAAGCTCACATCAGAACAAGTTCTCGCTCAAGATTTCCAGTTGTGTTTGCTTCTAGTCAGGCAGACAGTCCCTTTGGTAAAACCTCTCTTTAGATATTTTTTGAATTGCCTTTTAGCCTAGTCCTTAAGGAATTTGAAAACAAACACCCACTCACTCCCAACTGCGTGTGCATGAGTTGCATGTGTGTATTCTCCTAAGTATGTTTGTCCTTCCTGATCTCAGGATAAGGGGTAACGGGTACAATCTTGAACATAGGAAGTTCCATCTAAACATGAGGAGGAA
Organism: Pedionomus torquatus; assembly: GCA_013398155.1. Taxonomy (NCBI): domain Eukaryota; kingdom Metazoa; phylum Chordata; class Aves; order Charadriiformes; family Pedionomidae; genus Pedionomus; species Pedionomus torquatus. The sequence goes on from VZRU01007507.1 coordinate 37,648, forward strand.
CTTCTTTTCTGTGAGGGTGGCAGAGCTCTGGAAGAGGCTGCCCAGAGAGATGGTTGAGTGTCTGTCTCTGGACATGTTCCAACCTGCCAGGACACGTTCCTGTGCAACCTTCTCTGGGTGGACCTGCTCTGGTAGGGAGTTGGACTAGATGATCTCCAGAGGTCCCTTCCAAACCCATATCATTCTGTGATGGCCAAACTTTTATTTTTAGAATTCTCTCTCTCCTGGTATCCTGACTTGTATCTTACAGAAAGATGCTTGTAAGCTTACAATGAAACACTAATAACTGTAATTCTATGAAATTCTGAAACTGATAGCTATAATCAAGACACTTGATATCAGGCATATGAGCTGGATAAAGAGCAGCAACAGCCAAGCTGTGCTCCTGCAAATAATTTCCTTCTGCCATTATTTGTACAACAAACCAATCCCCTTGTGTATTCCTTCACGTAGACCTGTGCTGTTTAATCCCAAGGCATCCTAATCATTATCTCCTGCCTGCTAGAATGTATGGCAGTAAAGATCAAATGCCCACTCATCCTTTTAATGTCTCCTAGATAAAGAAAACTGTTCTTCCTAAGCACAGTCAAGGAAAAATTATCAGCAGGGTGGAGAGATCCTACTGAATTCAACCCTTAGAGCTTAAAATGTCTGTCAAAGGTTTTTAGTTCTGTTTGATGTATGTAAAATTTTAGATATTACTGAATGTGGTATAATCTCTGAAAGTACTTATTTACTGGCATGTCAGTTCCTTCAGGACTTATCTTGGAACTTCATAGATGTAGAATCTCATAGATTTGGAATAACAGAAAAGGAAGGTGGCTCATGTAACAGCAACATCACGCCTTAGGCTGGCTGTAGGTTATTTCTGACCTGCTCTTCCTAAGCCTTTGGGAAAATATGACATTAATGTATCTTAACAGGAGGGGCTGCCACCATTGATTTGGTGAGATTTTTCTGAAGCTCTCACAGGACAGTTGCAGCAAAGCATCTGATTGTGTGATCCCTACAAGTTTCCAGGTTCTCCACACAAGAGACCCATCCTGTGGCTGCTGCTGAGCCCAGAGCCCCAAGGAGGCACGTAGCTACTGTGGGACCTTATGTGTCAGTGCCAGCAACCATCTGCTGTGAACATGGGGAAATCGCAGCTTCCATGTTCCTCAGATCCTGTACCGGGAAACGAGAATAACAATTACCTCATACTGTTGTGTGTTCTGTTTCACTGATGTTTGTAAAAACATCCTTGGGTCTTTAGAGAGAGCTATTTCTTTATTAGATGCTGTATAATTCTGCAAGCTCCTTCATATTTAAGCTCTGTGCCTGCTCTTCTAATTCTTTTTTGAAACAGTTTTAAGTTTCCTGAAAGCAGCCCACCCTTTGCTTTCTTAAAGCCTTTATTGTGCTGGGAGGTGACTTGAAAAAATCAACACTGCCTTTACGGTAATCCTAAATTAATTACTTTCCTTCCGAAGCGTTTGCACATTATTTGCCAGTTCATAGAGACCAGAAAAGCTTGCCAAGTATTCCTGCATTTATTAGGGTCCTAGATATATTTTGACAGCAAATAGAGCAGCTTGTACTGAGTCTTTTATTGGTAATATAGTTAAATAAGAAATGTTATTTGGAAGTAGAAAAGCAAGTGATAGAAATGTAACCATAAGTAGCTGCTCCCTGAAGGTAATAACTGATTTCTGACCCTGTATTTTTAGCGTTCTGCCTCACCCACTTTCTCCACAGGGACACCTCTGCTTCTCTCACCAGTACCTCCAGTTTCTTTTTCTGATAAACCTCAGGCCAAGCAGGTTTGTACTGGATTTATCATCACATTACTTAAACTTCATCTATGTTTAAATTTTACCGAGTAGCTTTCTTCCTACAGCTGAGCACTTAAGCAGGTACATGGTTTTAGCCAAATTCACAGCCTCATAAAACCAGTTTAACTGCATCTAAGTTCCACTGCATCAGTTGCAATCCTTATATAAAGTTACCTTCCCAAACTTCTACTAAGTAAAGATTTCAGTCTTATCATCTTCAAATAATTGACTTGATCCACGTTCAGGTGATGTTTTATGCAAGTTCACTTAAAAGCTTTCCTCAAGCTTTTGCTTTATAAAGCCATTTTACAGCTTCTGTGATAGGATTATACTATATTCATTTCCATGATACTCAATAACAGGAAATTGAGATTCACATGGCGTGTAGGCAACCTCTGGTACTGCCTTGGAAAAAGCATGTTCTTCTATCAGGTAAAATCACCTGGAACTTGCAGGGTGGCCATACTGATCACTGAAGGTTTGTAGAAAGTCAGCATGAATTAATACAAATATTCCCTGGAGGAAAAAGGTTAGGACTAACTTGTTTCTCTCTCTTTCTGAAAAACTAGATGCCATAAATGTAGGAGTATATATAAAAACTCTGGGGTTTACAGATGACTTTCAGTAAACAAAATATGGTATTTCAAGGTGCTAGTTAAGCAACTAGACTATGGGAATAAGTGTACATTAAAAGACACGCAAAAAGCGTAACTTGAGCATGCAAAGACAGAGACTGAAAATGTAATTATGGTCCTATTAGAATTACCTGGCATCCCTGGCAGTGGATGGTGTTGCTTGATACTCATGGATTATTGGTCTTGATGGTTTCCCCATATTTCTTGAGAAGATCTTGCACTATTAAAGCCAGTTTTCTGATACTCTCTCTGCATGCGTGTATTTTCATAAAATATGGCTGAGGGGTTTTTTATACCATAGGACTGTGGGCATGAGATGGAAATGCTGTATCTTACCATAAGTGTATATTGTGTTAGTGTAAGGAAACTGTGACCTAACCAGTTTGATATAAGTAGGTATTACTGGGATAAAACCAAGATCAAGAATGATCTCTACTAGGAAGAAACTAATAAAACCTAATGGTGTTGTCATTTATCCAGCCCTGACACTACAGCTGGGATGTTCTAAAATTGCATGTACATAGAACCTTCAGAGCTGCCCAGGATGAGGTGTGTTCCCTATTAATTGGGACAGTGGTACAGTGAAACCCGAACAGGAGCCCTTGAAAAGAGCTATAATGTAAATGCTAATAGGACTTCTTTTTGGAGGACAAAGGAGTAGGTAGATTTAATTAGCAACTTATAACTCTTGTGCCATCTCTGCCATGGCCCCCACCCTACATCTTTTCTGTTACATTTTAACTGAACAAGCAGAAAACCTGATTAAGCACATAGTTACTGTCCTGGAAATTGTATGTAGATTATTTAACCAGGGTATGAAAAATTGAAACCAAACAACCTTCCATCCTTCAACAGTCCCTGCGGCTCAGTTTCTCTTTGAAACACTCAGCCATGCAGCAGGACTGCAGTACTTGGGGAGTAAATTTCATTTAGATTCTGTGGAGGCTAGCAGACTGTCAGAAACCAGACACAGGCACTAAATCATGTTGAAATACATTAAGTACACTTTCTGCTTCTGTTTTGGATTTTCTAGCTCACCAGCCTAGAAATGTAGATGTCTAAAGCAAATCAGGCTACCTTAAAGGTAACTGAAGTGATGCAAAACCACTCCTCAGAGTGATTCTGGTTTGGCTGCTCTAAATGTAAGATACTACAGCGCTTACTAACATTAGGTTATAAAAAAGGTATGCTCTCTAGGTAAGATCTTTAATCGATTGTGGGTTTGGTGCTGCTGTGTCTTGCTCCCTGAATACGGGCTGCTCATCACAGACTGCAGTGCAGCTCTACGGCTCCTCTCAAGTAGGACAAAAACCAAATGAGGTGAAGGAGAGGCGGGCAGATGGGAGTTGTTACTAGGGAAATTCTGCAACCAGGATTCATGTTTTCCCAATCAACATGACTCTAAATTATTCTAATTAAGGACTCCCCTCTATGCTGAGCTGGATGCAGCTTGTCTGTGGGCTCACAGTTACCCTCAGGACACAGCGCTGCTCCAGTCATGTGCAGCCCATGCTCTCGATAGGAGCCCCACGGTGGGCAAAGACAATTCTTTTGGACAATCTTACAGGTATTTAGAAACAGATACTTCCTTTTGTTTTCATAGAGGTTTCCTCAATAGATTTCCACAGGAAAAGAGGCAAATCTGCATAAAAAACAGGAAGCAGTTCTCAGATGGTCTCCGTAATGTAGCACTAGGAGGAAGACTTAAAATAAATGCAGTGATTTGAAGCAGTAGGTGATACCAGTTGTATTACCTAATGATAAACACAAGCATTAAATTTAACATCAGTAGTAGAATTTAAAAAATCAGGTATTTATAAGAATTTATTTAGCCTATCATTTTACTTCACAGTATGTGACTAATAGTTGAACTTGTGCAACCAGGTTTTTATAGCATATTTTCTATTTCTACTTCATTGGCCTGGGCAACTATTTTGGAAAACTTCTCATCTGCTCAGCTTTGGATGAGATCCCAAACTTTCTAATGTTTATCTATTCCTCTTGCAACCAATATGAGCCTTCATCTTTTTCTTTGGCTTTTTGAGGTTCTACAATACAGTTTCAAATAATGAGATTCATGTATTGGAAGAAGGAAGAAAAGTTAGGATAAAATTTGACAATGCAGAAATACTTCTTGATGGAAACATTGTGCAAATTTCACACTGAAGTTCCTTTCTGATCCATCTTCAAACTGCCATAAAGTTCCATGTGTCATGGAGAAATTGTTCTAACTTTTACTGCAAGTGCTGCATAGGGGTGGGGAAGTTTGGAAATTGCCACATTAAAATCAAGTATAGTCAGACCAGGAGAACATTCCAGTTGACTGCTGCCTCTGTTAGGAAGCTTAGTGTAGCGTATGTAGGCTCAGGTTTTGTGGAAGCAGCCCATTAGAAAATGGGGATATAGCAGGAGGGATGACAATTTTCAAGAAAGAAACCCTTAAATTTGTAAATCCTTAAGAAGAAATTTGAGCCTAATCTTACTGTCACTTTCTACATGTAATAAAGCCAAACTTCAGGAGGAAGATGGATTTTGCCTTCACAGTATGTTGTTTATATTTGAGAGCATTAGGGATTTAACTACAGAAGTAGTTAAAAAACAAAAGCAGAATATGTTCCTGAGCTTTACGGCTAGGTTTTTAGTAATTGGCAATATTATGTTCCAAGAAATGTATAAAATAAAAATTCTAAATCCTCACAGTCTAGAAGCATGTAAAACAAACCCCTTTTTATCCATACTACTTGGCTGTCAATGCTACTGTTGCAATTTTTAAAGCTACGGTAGCTACAAACCAGAATTTCATGGAAATGTTTCAGGCATGTCATATTACGCTTTTAAAAGTTTCCACTAGAGCGAGTGAGAAAGGCTTTGTGGATTTGAAATAGCCCCATAGGAAGAAGAGCAGAGGCAGGACTGATATGCTGCCGTGTTTCTGGGCTTCTTTCAGCTTAGTCCCACAATTATTCCTGATGGCGTTTGTTCTGCTTGGGCCACAACTGTGGAACAGACTGGAGTTTGTGGGTATAGCTCACAGAATCTAAAGGTGCTGTTACATCTGAGATGATAGACTTAAACCTCAAACACTAGTAGATCTTTGTAGCAATTGTAGATTTTTCTTTGTTTTGTTTTCTGTAGATACCTCAAATGACTAAATGGGGAGGAAAAAAAATCAATATATTTGCAAAGTGTAAGACTGTTATATTGTTAAGCATAAAAATCTATCAGTAGGGACCCTTCCCCTCCAAACCATCAATTATGGCTCTTAAAATGGTCTCAATTGTACTTATGTCTTAACAGGAGCTTGCCACAGTCTTCGGTTACATCATCGTTTTGCTGCTCTGTAGTGTGCTGTGTGGTTCAGTAACAGAGAGGCTCTGATAATGCACTGCGAGTGAACTTCTCCCTACTGTAGCTATTAGACTGACAGCAACAGCTAAAGGTAGGGTTTAACACGCTGGGTCTGCATTTTTGATTGTAAATTCCTTGAAGCAGGGCATGAATACATTAAATATCGTATATCTGGGGGGTTATTAAAAAAAAAGATGCTGGCACTATGGCACTAAACTGACCAGCTGTACATTTATGTCCTCGAACAATTGATGACAGCATTCTATGAGTGTGCACAAGTCTGGTTCACATTAGCAAAGGCTCATTGAATTGCATTCATCCTGGCCAGAATGGGGATATTTAAGATAAATACTGTTTATTTTCAGGACCCCATCTGACTGGGAACAGAAATGACCCTAGTTTTGGGTGTAAGGGCTACTATTATGCTTGTTTGATGAAGGGTCGAAGCTGGTTAGAAAAATGACAAAAAAAGCATGGTGCATAAATTTCATTTTCTAGCAGAAGCATTTGTTTAAAATGCCAGATCATTCCCAGATCTCTAGTTAAAACCCAAACACATCATTAGGAACAGCAAGAAAGGATCTCTCACATGCAGATCTGTTTCAGATGATTTGAAACCCATGTTATTCACAACTGCCTCACCTTCAGGTGTCTACACTGGTGATGACAGAGGGTATCTTGGGGTGAGGTTTCTGGCAGCAGCTCTGAAAATTATTTAAATACACTTATCAGAATAATGGCAATTTAGACTCTTAGGTCCATAGCAGTGTAGGAGAGGCCTGACGACCTGCATACAAGTTCCCAGTATCCCTAAAGACCACTGTTTACTTCAGTTCTTAGAAAGGCTGCGTAGGATCAAAGGTTACTTTGGAGTGTATCATTACTGTTTAGTAAAGGGCTTAGCAAAATCCTGACCCATGGCAGAACTTCAATGCCTGCCTTTATTTCAAAAGAGTTTCTTGTGTGCAAGAAACCTTCTAATCAGGTCCAAGCTATTTGAGTCTGTAGAAATGTTTCAATTGCTTTATTTTCCAACCTAGACTGTGTGAGATTTGAAGAAATAGTTTGGTTTCAGGTTTGTTTTTGTGGCAGTCCTGGTTTGAGGATGTTGACAGTCTACTTTTATTCAGCTGAATGTATAAAATAACTTCCCTGTTGCAAATGATAGATAGATGTAGGATTCTGATAGCTGGGCTTTTAAAACAAAAGCTGCTCATTTAATGTGGCTGCTTCGTGCATGTCACAGGATTGATTGTAACTAACCCACGTTTATAGATGGAGACAATTGGAATATTGTTCACTGTATCCCGTCTTCCCAGTACGTATCTGGGAACTCCACAGAGCCATACCCATTGCACTTGGAATTCTGGAGTCTGTTACTTCTGCAACTCTATTTGCTTTCAATAGCAGGCAAGGGAGTCCATGGTGATATTGTTGCTCAGGAGGTAATGAGGTTGTGCCAGCACATCTCAGTCCAAGAGATCTGTGCTACTGGTGTGGACGGGATTTGTGTGCTTTACTCATGCTGACATCAGGGTGATCTCCTCGGTAACTCAAAGGGGGAGCTGATACCTCTGTGCTTAGGAGGAAATTTTAATTGAATTCTACTGCTGTCATATTCTTTTGGCTCAAAACCTAGGAGATCAAATAGTGTTTCATCTCCGTTGTCCCAGAGTGCTACTTCAAAGAAATTTATTGCTTTCCTGTGTTTTGCATTGCCTATGTAAAAAAAAAAAAGATTAAAAATAGTTAACATAAGTTACAGAAGGACTGAGGATTTCCCTAAATCCAGAGACATGACTGTAAAGGGATATAACCACTCCCTAAATTAGTTTATTTAGAGTATTTGTGAGCACATTCATAGCAAATATCTCTTAGTTCATCTGTCAACTGTTCTGTCTATTAAGCAGATATACTAGCTTGTGTGAAAGCTAACTTGTGTGATTAAACATTTACAAAGAACACAAGGATGATGTGACATTTACCTTGGTCTGTTTTGTATTGCATTCTAAAATAGCAAAGACAGTTTTTGGAAGGATTGGTTTGAATCTCAACCTCTGCGACTTGAAGCAGAGGTTGTTTATAAAATTGAGGGAGAACCTGGATAGTATTGGGATTTTTAGTTGCTCCTGTTATAAAAATGGTAATCAACTTTTCATACTTTCTTACACAGCGGTAAGCCCACAGGTTGGAGCTTCAGCATGTAGAACACAAATCTGAGATCATAAAAATGGTATCAGTAGCTTGATCTAAGCCACTTGGAGACTGATTTGGGTATAATTCATGATGTTACATCACTATACCATATAATCAACTTGTTAGTTGAAGAAATCCAAGCAAAATGTAAGGCTTACAAGAATGTATTGAAATGGATATAAGAAGGTAAGAGCTTAGAACCAACCACACTATGCTTCAAGTTTCATCTTGTCCACTGTCGTGTCTCTGACAGGGATCTATAGTGGATGCTTCAAAAAGGACATACAGGCACAGAGCAAGCCTAGAGCAATTCTTCCTGAGTTCCAGTAATCATTTTGAAATTTCTACACACAGTGTGTGCATATGGACTTCTGGGGTGTTTTAATGGACATGTAAAAGCTTATCCTTATAGACATTTAAAAGTTTATTGGAGTATTTAAATAGTTTCATAATTTGACAGAACCGTATCACAAATTTTGATGATGTTATTCCTCCCCATTGAGAATAAGATTGTTGTTGGTTGAAGTTGCATGAAGTGCCTGTTTTCTCTCAAGGTTGGCTCTTTGTGCACTGAAAAACCCAGGGTGGGTTAGAGCCTGTTCCTCTGAGGGACTCCCCAGCAGCAGATGACAAGCTGATAGTAATTCATGGCCAGCAGACAGACCACCTCCATGCCTTGCAGGACAATAAAACCTGGATACGCTTATGTACAGTGCACCTGAAGGCCTCAAAGAGAATTTGAGAAATAAATCATGTTTTATTCTTTCTAAGCTCTGTCTGTTGTTGTGGTCCCACTGAATTGTAAAGCCTGCAGCCAAGCAGACCAAGTTTTCCTTGAAGGACAGCCTTTTTGCCAAGGGTGGGATTAGTTGACAAGTTTTGTCATTTCTGTGAGGAAAACTGGATTTTGTACTATAGTTATGGGCTGCTCTTGTTATTGACTTCTCATGTCACTACGTTATTACAGAAGAAGATGTAAGCTGAAAAATCTTAACAGGTTTGTGAGATGCTAGCTGAAACATACCCACTTTCTACTCCTTAAAAATCTCCCAAAGATTCAGTGCCTGTAATTCTTTAAAATTTTTAGGGTTTGTTTATTTTTAAAGCACAAACAAAATGATGGTGTTGTCACAAGCAACTGCATTTCTGTGGAACCTTGTGAATTCCCTCACTTCACATGGCTGTTCTAGCTGACAGAGGTGAGAGATACTCGTTCTTCCTGCTGTCAGAGGACAGGGGAAGGGCCAGCAGGACCTGAGGATGATTAACACCTTGCCAAACTATACCTGATGTTCTCCAAGACATTCTCTAACCTAGATAAGAAATGCTGACATCAAAGCAATGTCATTTTGAGGAAACCCGTTTGACTTTTCTTCTACAAGACATATAAAAAAAAAACCAAACTTGCAAAGTGTAGTGCTACTACAGATCTCAAACTGCCATCAAACAGGTCACATCTAGTGCATGGACTGGCTGTGTGGGGAAAAGTGGGGCCAGTAGGTGGAGGGAGGTCATTCCCCCCCTCTACTTTGCACTGGAGAGGCCACAACTGGAATCCTGCCTCCAGTTCTGGGCTCTCCAGTTCAAGAGAGACAGGGAAGTACTGGAGAGAGTCCAGTGTAGGGCAACAAAGATGCTGGAGGGATTGGAGCTTCTTCCTGATGGGGAAAGGTTGAGAGAGCTGGGACTCTTGAGCCTGGAGAAGAGAAGGCTGAGGGGAGACCTTCTTCATGCTCACAAGTATCTGAAGGGTGGGCTGAAGGAGGAAGGAGCCAGACTGTTTTCAGTGGTTCTCAGTGACAGGGCAATGGGCACAAGCTGGAACGCAGGAAGTTCCATTCAAATATGAGGAAAAACTTGTTTATGGTGAGGGTGCCAGAGCCCTGGAAGAGGCTGCCCAGGGAGGGTGTGGAGTCCCCTTCTCTGGAGACCTTCAAGCCCCTCCTGGATGCAGTCCTGAGTGATGTGCTCTGGGCAACCCTGCTTTAGCAGGGGAGTTGGAGTGGATGATCTCTAGAGCTTCCTTCCAACTCCAACAATTCCATGATTCCATGAATTCCTGAGCAACAATTCTGGCATTCAAATCTGGGTTATTTTAATAAAATGCTTTTTTATTCCCTCTGGGTCTGTGGCCAATTGAAAAGTGGTCTGGAGATCAATTTTTAGCATCGTATATAAAACAGCAAAAAACCATACACAAATTTTAGTAGAGCAGTATATGCTGTTACGTATTTATACTTTTTTGTCAGCATATGCCTATAACAATAGAAGAAAGTTCCCTAAGTTAGAAGCACACAGCAACCCATAAAGCAGACTTTGTGTAACCTTGTAATCTGATAAAATATGGTTTATTTTTAAAAATTAAATTTCCTGAAGCAGAAAACGACCGTGTGGTGTTTACAAAATGGGTGAATTCTCCCTGTTCAATAGAATAGTTGGAAGGGACCCTATAGCAATTATCTACCCCAAGTGTAACTCTTCTACATTATTGTTTGCTTTTTAAACTGTCTGTATTTTATATTCATTATGGGAATTCTCCAGAATTCATAGCATACCTCTTTTCCAAAATACGCATTTATGTGAATAGATTTTAAATGAGATTTTTTTCTTAATAATCTGAACAGGTAATTTCATCATGTTCCTGTATTGCACATACATTTATCTAGGACTGAAATATTCAGGATACAGCCTGTATTTTGTATCTCCGGTTCTGGCAAGCACACAGTAACCTCTGTAATAACAGATTTCTGAAATAACAAATATTAGTGTCAGAGTTCAAAAAATACTTAAGTCCTTGGCCACATTTGCACAGAACAGAAAAGTAATGTCTCTTAGGCAAAGTTACTTTCTCATCTTACTATTTAAAACAGAATAGTTATTATTCTGATGACGTGAATGGTTTAAATAAGTCTGATAGGACTGTTTCAGTGGTCACAGGGTATTTATAAAAGCCTACCACTCTGGAAGCAGCAGTGCTATTTGAAATGAAATCCACTGTATTCCTGATCAATGCTGTTGAGCTAAGTTTGGGGTGACTGCTTTGCGCAGGAGTATCAAGTGACTCATGCAAGTGGTCTGAATGCATGCCATATACTTAAATAATCTGTATCATGTCATGTGCTTAAGCTTTGTTTTATAGTCAGCATCTCAGTGTGATTCTCTTCCATTGTATAGTCAGGCTATACCTTGTAGGGGTTTTAAAGGAAAAGAGGATTCCACCTTAATATGTTTTAAAATACATTCATTCATTTTTTTCAATGAGATACAATGTTGTATTTCTACCTGGACTAGAAATGAGAAAAAGCCCTCTATTTCCAGGGCTATAGAACACCTTTTTCCTCTGTCTGGCAGCCCAAATACTGTGAGAAACCATGTTAGACACACATATATGGGCAGATAGGGGTGAGGCACTTGCATCTGCATGGAGAATGGAAGGTATTGCACAGCCCACTCAGTTGTCAGACAGAATCTTTGAATCTTTAACACTGCATTTATCTGCATATATCTACCAAACCACCTGGGGTGAGGTGAGAAAATGTAAACAGAGGAATACCTGGCATATGTCCATGACAGGAAGCTGCAAACAGCGCATAGGCCAAATAATTGTAAATTTTAAAGTATGTATTTTATTTCTGAAAAACATACAGTATTTTGAAAATGCTCTGCTTTCCCCCAGATCTCAGCCTATGTTGATAACCACTGGGCCAATGCTCTTACAAATGATCTTTTTCAATTATGCAGGAAAATATTTGCTGTGCCAGCACGTCAGGAACTCTAAGCCTAGCTTTTCAGATTAAATTCTGATGTAGGCATAAATGGATAAAAAGGATCTTTGCAATATTGGTACGGTTGTCTCTTAGATAAAACCTGACATCTACATTGAATGGTGTGTGCTGGTTTCCAGCTCAGCGGGGAACTCCTCTGGTTTGAATGGAAGTGAATTAAGTGATTTGAAAGTGGACAATAGGCATCTGTCAAGCAGAGTGTTGAATATGAAATCATGACCTGAAGGCAGGGACCTGTGCGGGGTTTTGTCACACTAGGTTTTGGTTGGACTCTTTGTCTACCTAATCCTGTGTCCTACTCATCACGTCCCACAGGCAGATGCTTACGAGGAGGGTGTGAGAAATCCTGTGGTGGGTTGTTAACAGGGGAAAGTCTCAGAGTCAGAGTTGGCCTCTCATGCTGAAATAAAGTTTGGAAAATCTCTAACTCAGAAATTCATCTTGCCGGAGTAATATTTCACCCATATTAAATCCTGGCAACATCTAGGTATCAGGGATATTCTGTAGCAACAGTACTTCACCACCCCTTATTGAGCTGCACAAAGAATTAAACATCTGTGAGCTTATAGTTCATCTTTTCCTCTCTTAAAGGTAATTTTAGAATCATTAACTAACACTGGTAATAGCCACCTACTTCTATGGTCATTATAATCTTTTTAGATGGGAACGTGGATGTGATGGGGAAAATGTCAATGATTCTTCCAAAGCTACAATCTTAAATCCAAGTCAGGGCTAAGCTTAGAGTATGGATCGTTTTCAGTTGTAGGTGTGGGAAGTAAGGTTGATTCTCAGAGCAATAACCTAGGATTCTTGCAGATGAAGAAAAGGTCATGTTACAGACCCTGTATTTTGTTGCTTTCTGTATAGTAGAAGTACAAAGAGAATACTTAGGTGAGCATTTCCCCTGTTGCTCACGTACCCTGTTGCACTTTTAGGACTTCCCTGTTCTTCTGCCATTTTACATGCCACTTTTACATGCATAGGTTTGCTTGGTGACTCTGGCAGAGATGTCATCTTTCTATTTAATACCCGCTAAAGCTCTTCTTAAATTGTTATTTTAGTTACTTTCTCAATCCATGTAATCTTTCATCAAGCTTTCATCTCCCTCTCATGGGGAGGTTCTCCACAGCTTGCTTTACCCGCTGTGGAAGAGCCACATTTTTGGTCTCCTTTGAACCTGCCCCCTGCTTTAATGTGATGACTCATAGCTCTTGCATTGGAAGAGACTGAACAATTCTTCCCCTATTCATCTTCTTGATTTCTATGAAATCGTGAAGACCTTTTTTGTATCTTTCCTTGGCTCCTTTCCACATCTGCAAGTGGCTAAAGTACCTTCTATGCCTTTTTGCCCCTCATGCTTGTTGCCTTTTCTATGCTTTTTCCAGTCTTATTGTGGCTTAGGTGGAAGGATCAGTTTCCTTTTTCTGATATAGGTGTTCCATTAATGTGCATAATTCTTTGTCTCGTTCTTTATCTCTTTCCTAATAATTTTTACTATTATGTTTGTTTTCCTCACTGCAACTCAGCAGCTGAACAGATATACTCCTAGAGTTATGCAGCTCAAAAATAGAATTCCTGAGCACTTATTATAAGCTCAGAGTCCAGTACTGCATCTATTCCACTGGAACTGGGTTTTGGGTTGTTTTTTCCTTTCCCCTCTCCTTTGAGTGCATCGGTTTTCATTACCACAGTAAGTGTCACCTGCCACCATCCAGGCTCTCAGTGATCATGCTGCACTTCTTCACAGCTGATCCCTTGTTTTAACATCTTGGATAATTGAGTAATTTTTTACTTTTCATTATTATGTTCTCTAGAAATCAGATCCTAATTACATTATTGTAGCATTCTTTACCACTTGATATGAAAAATAATTCTTCAACTAAAATACAGACCAAACAAAACATGCTTTCAAGCGCTAACCAGCCAGACAACCAGTCATGGTTAGAATTAGGATAAAACTGAAGTTACATATCCGGCTCCCCCTCAGACAGTGAATATTCTGATCTGAATCCAAGCTTCGTGATTCAAATGCACTTGCAGTTGAAACATGAATCCAATTACTGAGGTGGAACTTTACTGCTTTTAATTTCAGAGATTAATTTAGACTCACCTCTGAACTATAGTATCTTCTGGGTTGTTTTTAATGAGATAGAAACATTGTGGTATATCATGGCTTTTAATGTATGACAGGGTACCCTGTCTTTTAACACCAATTGATACATTTAAAAGATAAAATCAATAATGTGTTTTATCCACTAAGTACGCTAATGATGTATGCAGTATGTATTTATTTAACTGGGGGGAGGGGAAGCCCTTTAAACTTAAGGATACATAATCTAAGCCATAAACTCTTTTTTACTCCTGTTTTATAGCACTCTCCTCTAACCTGGCACTTTGAATATTATATTCTGGGCCACATTATGGTTTTACAATTCCATTTATGAAGTGATGAAAGAAAAATCTCACATTTTGTTAAGTGTGGCAAAGACATCTTCCCAGAGTCCTGGGCAGATTGTTGTCTTTGAAAAGGTGCCTTATTTTAAGGTGGGTTAAAGCACAAATCAGACATTCAAAAGCATTGGTTTGCTTAACTTCACCAAAAATAATGAACACCTGAAATTAAACTGCAGCCTCTGCATGCAGAATTGATGGATAATACCACAGCCTGCTTTTAAAAACAATACAGTACATGTTTTTCTTTGTGTTTCAGTAGCTCTCCCAGTTCACACTCATCTTGCCTATTGTGTGTTGTTAAACTGTTCTCCCTCCAACGCAAGAACTCCATCAAAATTAGCCATTCTTGTTGCCAGTGTTAAAACGGGTTCTCTGAATCTTTCTGAAGCCTGAGTGCTGACAGTTCAGCTCTTCTTTACACTGACCATCCTCCTAATCCTCTTCCCTTTGACAAAGATCAACATCCCCATGTTACAGTTGGGTTTATACCTGCAGGACCCTTCCAGGTGGTGTTTATCCGTGTAAAAGGAAGGGGTCTATCTTCCCATCACGGTTGTTCAAGCACCAGCCTCTGTTGTAATGAAATCAGGGAAACCTACAGCTGGGTGTTGTCTGCTGCCTTCAGATGGGCCCCCTTTTTACCACTCTCAACAGCCTCTTGTTTTGTTTTGTACAAACTATGCAGTTTCATCATTCATTCTGACTGTTTGATTTAAGCTTCCATTCCCTGGGTCAGAAAAAGGCCGGCAAGTGAGGAAGGATGAAAGAAGGTGACACTTTGACAGCTCCTTTTTCACGGTAATGAGCAGAATTGCTCTTTCTTTCCCGTTCTGGTTCACCCTGGCCTTTTCTTTCTTTATGGAGCCACATGAAGGGAAGAAATTCGCCAGTTCAGCTCTGCCTTCCAGGCACCAACTAGATAAACTGGAGGGCTCGGGGTGTCTTTTATGGGCTCTGTCTGTGGAGTCATCGCTTTGTTTAGGGGTTATTTTCTGTTTGTTTCCTGTATGTAATGACAGGTACAGGCAGATTAACAGAATTAAGTTCTGCCTTGAATACATGAGGCAGCAAAAGCATCATTTCCTTCCTGCTGACTTCTGTACTGCCTGTCATGCTCCTTCACGAAACAGAACTTTATGAATTTAGCTGGTCCATGGGAGTCTGCCACTGAAAAGTTCCCTTTGCTTGGAGGAGGAAGAAGTATTTCCTGCCTTTCGAGCATTAATAACCCTCTATTCCAAGAACAACATCATTTAATGAAGAGGCAATTTAGATTATAAGTAATCTATATTCTAACCAGAAGAAAAGACTTCTTAGTGCTGTTTGCAGGAGAGGTGTAACTGATAAGGCTGGAGAACTGCAATTTCTGTATAAATTACTTTTAGTTCTTCACAACAACTGCTAAGCCTTAGGGACAGACAGTTTCTCTGGTTTATATAAAATACAGATCTAAACAGTTCAAAGCTCTCAGAATTTTAAATCTCTAATCATGATTCATTCATATACTGCATAGTGTTTACCTAAAAAGCTTTACATTTATTTACTCTTTTTTGAAGTTTCCTAGTTTTAAATGCATTTGAAGCACCATTTGGAAACTGTAAATCACAATGAACAAAAATAACCCAACCCAAAGGCATCAAAGCAGGTTGGTAACAAGAGAGTGAAGAGAAGAAAACACCACGCAGAGAGCAGGAAGGACATTATACTACAAAGAAGTTTTGTTTTAAGATGGGACAAAAAGTAGTGTCAGATTGACAGCACAAGGACAGACCCCGTCTGTAACTCATAACTCTTCTGTAGAAGAGATCAATCATAATATTTCTGAAAGATATCAACCCCCTGGCTACGCTGACAGATCTTTCATTCTGAGTTGGTGTATACATTCACCTGGGAATATTCTACCAGTGATGGTCATATTTCATAGCCAAGAGCCTTTTCCTTCTGCAGAACCAGGGCTCCAGCAGTACAGAGCTACACAGTCTGGCAATTTTCAGCTAAGAGCAGATTTTTGGTTTTCTTCTTCTTTTTTCTCTCTGCTAAAGGAATTGTCCCTGGGGACCGTGGATTGCATTGGAAATTAAGCAGAGCTCTATACATTCATTAATGGAAACACAGATCTTTCAGACTAAAGACTAGCTTCTCTCATCACTTCTGTTTCTCATCACTGTTCAAATCTTTCCTGGGGTTGTTTTGGTTGGTTGAATTGGGAATCTGAGTTTAAAAAAAAAAAAAAAAAAAAAAAAAAAAAAAAAGTGGTTTGCATCTAAGGAAACTGCTATTTCAACATGAAATATTTCATTTTGGTTTAATTTCTTTTTTATGTCTTCAAATGGTATATTGAAATCCAGTGTGGCTCCATTGAATTCATGCTATTCGGGTAGGAAAAATCAAAAAACTCCAGCAAGAAAATGCCCAAATAGAGGACAATTGTTCTACTTTTCCTTTTGTTTTTGTCTATGTGAAATCTCGCCAGAAGTAACCTGAATATGCAGCTAGTTTAAACTGTTTCCAGACTATATTTTTGGAGGGTGAACTATTCAGCCTGAGTACCTGGCCTGGGTCTAAATTAAATGAGAGCAGTTACTGGAGGTGAGTGGTCCACCTGTTTACATCATTGATGCCAGTTCTGTCAGGCCACTGAATTAGTCCACTATAAATGGCCCCTTGGAGTCCCTTTGTTCTGCAGTACAGAATATCTATGAGACCGGTGCTTTTAAGGGTATGCTGATGTTGGGCAGTAGAAAATCAGTTGAATTAATTCCAAAGAGGGGGTGATTGTGCTGTGTGGCTCCATGCAACTCAGATGTGGGGTGCTCGGATATCCTGCTGATGCAGCACTCCAGACTGGGCTCACTGGAAGCCAGAGCCAGCACGTTGATGCTCAGCAACATCCAGCTGTAACCCCAGCTGCATAGAAATTGTTGGAAATCTCACCTTTGGATATTTGCTGAGGCAGAAATGGGTAGCACAACTTACTTTTCTGCAGTTTTCAAAGCACTGGCTTTGCTTTGATTCCTCCTATTTCTGGCTTATGTCATTTTCTGTGAAGCAGAGTGTTATTTAGACCTACCAGCTCTAGGAGTGTGAAAATTCTATAGTCAGAGTTCAGCTTAAACCTGACAACGTTCTGCTTTAGACTTGGCTGACCTCACCACATGCGGTTCCAGAGACTTTTATGTTATGTGAAGTAATGCCAAGGACATGTGATGGGGTCAAGTGCAGCGAATAAAAGCAGAGTAGATGTGCTGTGAATACCAAATTTTTTCACTGGTATGATTAATGCAACATCGCGAACCTTCCCTGAAAGGTTCTGCTGTGAAAAGAGACTCCTCACAAAACACACCACAGGGCCTGATTTTACTCTGGAGATTTACTGAAAGGTTTGAGGTCTTTCCACTGTAATCTGATTCCTAAAACTTGGCACCTCTTTTCTTGAAATGGATGATGTGTGATGTGATGGCAATTAGCACTTGAAGCTCTGGCACTCTTCAGAGAACGTTTTTCTCCACAAACAAGGAGGGACTGCAACACACAGTCGGTCAGAGCCTCTACACATGATTTTTCAAGTGATTTTAAGGACAACGCTGTGCAGGTTGAAGTTTCTTGTTATACAGAAGTAAATTTCTACAGATGCATCATTCTCAAAGCTTGAGGTTTATTTTCCTGACTTTTTTTTTTTCCCATGAAGTAAATTCGCCAGTGCCATGTCACATAGCAGTAAAACACAGCATCCTCTCCTAAAGGCATCTGCAATAATGATCGAGTTTCGTTCCATGCTTCATGTTCTCAGCCTTTGAGCTGTAACTTTGTGACTCTTAAAGAACACATGCATCTATTAATTTTTATTGGAATTTGTCAGATTTTCAGATGGGCTTTATAAGAAGCTATAACAGTGTGTAAAATTTCTTTCTTTTTTTTTTCTACAGATGAAGAATTATCTCTGTAAATAACAACTAAAGCCAACCTCTTGATTTATCTCACAACTTTCAGGTCGCTTGACTTCACCACAAAGACAGGTTCCACATCTGGAATTGCGGAAATATTTCCTCTTTCTAATGGACTGAAGCAAATACTTTGACCAGTTGATCCTCCTGCCCTTCTTCCCCTCTTCTCCCCAAAATCTCAGTCTCTGTTTAAGTTTCCAGTTTGGGATTGTCTGGAAACGTGAAGCTTTAATATCAGATGTAGAGAACATGTAATCAAAGTTTTACTTACAGCATGGCATTGTTTTCTAGCTTTTTTTTTTTCTCCCCATAGTTTGAGGGCAGCATTTTTCTTAGGTTGTGCATTTTTTCCTAGATTTTTCAGTGGCTACAATTCAGAATAGTTGAGATTCAGATTGTCTGGCAAATAGAGGGAAATATCACAAAGAAAATACCCCAAGCCAAGCACTAAGGAGGCAAATATCAGTCTGGATTTTAATCATTCTTCTAAGCAGACAGCCAAGATGCTGATAAAGCTGAAAAACTGTAGTAGCGAATGAAGGGCAGAGAACAGTATGCTAAACGTGGCCAGTGATTCAACAGGAATCCTCAGTGCGGAGAGAACAGGTAAACAGAACAAACTCCAGCAAGTACTGCTAAATAACTGTCTTGGGTGATTGAAAGTACAGAAATTGCCTATATTTTATTTCCTACCATCAATGACATTGATTAGCTCATCCCTCAACCGGCTTAGAATCTGGGCAGTTTAAATACAGATTGAATATCTACCTCTGTGTGAGTGTCCTAAGTATCATGATGGTATTTCGAATCCTTGGATCTCGCTTGTGCTACCCCAAGGTTGGGGTTTGAGAACTGAGTTTGGCTTTGGGTTTGCATTACGGCAAGTTCCCAGTGAGGTCATGGAGTCAACTCATTTCACTTTGTAGGTATTGCCCCAGGTGTCCAGATAATTTAGTATTACATAGAGGAGCTTGTAAGTTAGTAATGACATAGAATGGTTGCCCGTGTGTCTACTGAAAGGTTAGGTTAATTTCTTCTCTGGATGGCTAAATCCAATAGACAACTGGTTGAAGAAAGCTGCTGAAACAGCATATTTCTTGCAAACCAAAGGGAGAGATGTATAAATTAAAAAGGCGTTTTCTTGAGTTTTGCTTTGTTATTTAAGCATAACATACACAGACTTCCCTTGAACTATTCTAGGGTGACTTGTCATATCATTGTTGGTTTGGGTATGTATTCAAGAAATAAGGCCTTCTCCCCTGAAGATCTTTAATCCTTCCATATTCTGAGAGCAGACTATTTCAGCGTTAACAAATCAATCTGTTTGAAAACTTGGGTTGTCAGCATCTGTCTTACAAACTACCTTGTCTATTTTATATCTTGAAGGAAAGTGAGATGAAGAGCAAAGAGTAAATAATTGCTTCTTTCTGCTTTCATAGAGCTCCTCCTCTCCACATTATGTAATTTTCAAATTCTATGAAAACCTGAAAAAAAATTTTTTTTTAAATTTTTCCAGCGGAATAAAAATCTTAGAAGAATGCAGAATTCTCTGCTTGTGCCTGAGTGTAGATGATCGACAGTGTTTGATTTTTCAAAGTAACGCATGTGAATTGACAGCCAACTTGAGATACAGTTGGTTGTTTTGCTTTAATTGTTGGGAACTTTAAACTAAACGTGTGTTTAAGTGCCTGAGTGAAGCACTTGTCAGTGCTCTCGTCCTCTCAGGAGCTCGCTGCTGGTGGTTTTACTGCAGACTTCAGTCACTATCTTTGATATCCAGGGAGGTAAACTTAGAAGACTCAAGTTCATAGAATGGTTAGATTTGGAAGGGATCTTAAAGATCATTGAGTTCCAACCTCCCTGCCATGGGCAGGGACACCTCCCACCACAGCAGGTTGCTCAAAGCCCCACCCAGCCTGGCCTTGAAACCCCTCCAGGGATGGGGCATCCACAGCTTCTCTGGGCAACCTGTTCCAGTGCCTCATCATCCTCACAGCAAAGAATTTCTTCCTAATATCTAATCTAAATCTCCCTTCTTCCAATTTAAAACCATTACTCCTTGTCCTATCCTAACTTCCTGACCAAGAGTCCCTCTTCAGCTCTCCTGGAGCTCCCTTCATATACTGAAGGAAGTTAAATCTTATATATTACAACTTTGTCTTACAACACTAACCTGCAGAAAAAATGATTTTTTAAATACTTAAATTTAAAACATGCCTCTTTGAAGCATCTATTAGGGAAGTTTGGGAAAATTCCATTCAGTAAAGATTTATTGTCCAGTTACGGTCTCCTAAAAGCAGAGGAACGCTCCTAATGAATTCAACAGGTCGGAGCGTAGGAACAGCACTATGGGACCTGGTCATACAGAGACCTTTCAACTGGTGTCAAGATCCTTTCCTGCAGGTGCTCTGTGCTTGGAAGCATCTACAGAGTTGTTGGGTTCACTTAAGAAACAATGGAGAAGCCAAGCGTAGGCAACACCCAGCAGCCTTCCTGGTTTCCAGTGAGCTGTAATGCTTTGCGACAGGTGGCTACAAATGCTTGGCTTACAGATGCCTTTTTCTTGGTGATAAATAAAGGTTCTTTTTATGCAGCTTTCCTAGAATGATGTCAGTTGACTTTTAGGTCAAGGGAGACCCGTGGATCCCAGTCTTGTCAAGCAGATAACTCCATTCCCAGAATAACCCAAATGCATCGAGTTTGCCGTGCTTGTGGCTGCATGTAGTGGGATCTGAAGTGTCAGGATCTGTCAGATGGATGATGTCAAGGTTAATGCGATTCTAAGGTCTGTAAATTGTGCACAATAACAGTACACAGTAGCGATATCCTACCACCACAAGGTACCTTAGAAAGCCTTTATCTCAGAACGTGCCATACTGCTAATAGTTGCTACAGAAAGGTGCTGTACAGGAGCTCACCCAGGTAATCCAGACACTTGCACCTGAGGGCTATTTATGAGCTAGGACCTGTTTGATTTTGGTCCTTTCAATGACAGTGAGAATCATGGAATGGTCTAGGTTGGAAGGGACCTTTAAGATCAAGTCCACCCAGGAAAGTGACTGTTCTGGGAGGTGTGCTTTGGAGAGGCGTATCCTGTAGCAGTGAGTCCAGCCTTATGAAGGGGGTGGGGGTTTAATTTGAAGTTACCTTTGTGTATAAAATTAATCTTTGATTTTTGCTGGCATAAGACAAGACAGATAGTATGTTGCATCACCTAGAAAGTCTGGGCAACAAAAGGTGCCCGTTTTCTTGGGGAAGGACTATAAAGGCAAAAAGGTGTGATCCAGCTTGTAGGGGCAGATGGAGGGAGGTGCACTGTTTGGCTCCACCAAGCTGCTGGTGGAATTTCCAGGCACTGATTCAA
This sequence comes from Pedionomus torquatus, assembly GCA_013398155.1. NCBI lineage: Eukaryota > Metazoa > Chordata > Aves > Charadriiformes > Pedionomidae > Pedionomus > Pedionomus torquatus. The sequence goes on from VZRU01007507.1 coordinate 59,188, forward strand.
GGCAGAGTAGCTGCAGAAACTCTGAGTACACACCTTGTGGGGAAAAAAATAATCACTCTGGTGTAGGAGGGGTTTGCGTGATTCAAATTAGGCACAGATGGGCAGGAGACATCTTTAAAAGGCAACCACATGTGTCAGATGCTGTGTATGAGGTGACAAAACTATCTCCTTTGGGTTGAATTATCCTTTTTTGTTGCTGCTGAGTAGGGAAGCCTGGGACAGGGCAAAGACATGTCCACCACAGTGAATGGGCAGCGTCCACGTGTGCGGCATTGCCATTGTCCTCACAGCCACTACTCCCAACACAGCAAAGAAGGCAAGACAGATGAAAAGGAGGATTTAGTGAGAAACCAGGGAAGGGCTCCCAAGAATAAACGCTGTGTAACTAAGAGCCCAGCACTGCAAAAGGCCAGAGAACAGGCAACATCAGAATTAGCACCTGAGTGCAAGCTTCCTTGTGGATAAATGCACTAATTTGAATAGATTTGAAGTAAAGGTTTTGATATTATGGGAAGTGAGTATTATTAATGTTAAAAAGAACTGAAATAATCTTGTTGCATTTGAAATAAAACTAGCCCTTCAGTAGAAAGAGATGCTACACATTTTCTTCAATGTCAAGCTAATGTATTTAAATTGCTTTGCATGGTTCTCTCTACCATATGTAACAGTAACTTTCATTATCCCTTTTTGTGAAATCAAAATGTTCCTTTGAAGTGTTTCAAACGAGCAGTAATCTGATTTGCTTGCAAAGCTTATGATTCTTTTATTACTAGAGGCAATGCGAGTAGTCTAAGGTTCATATGATGGAAACATTCGCCTGTTACAGTTAACTTCTTGAAAATCTTAAGTTTTCTGGGTTTTGGCAAACTTCTATAGAATATATAACTTCTTACAGTCTTAAGTAGAAGAAAATATCGGGTACAAGCAAAATTAGAAAATAAAATGAGATTACATGAGTTCATCCAGAACAATCTGCTAGAGCACTCTTGCAGATGAGGCTCTACCAGGTTATATTTCGTTTTACCCCACCATGAGCTCAGTTCCCTGAATGTCATCGTTTCTGCTGTCACCAGCCACCACTCCCTGCCTTGACCAGGGGTGTACTTATCACCTGCAGTCCTTGCCAGTCATTTGTGTGCTCCACCACACGTACCCCCACAGGCCCCATTCAAATTCTGCGCCATCTGAAATAATCTGCTTAGATTGCACTTTGCCTTACAGCTGGCAAGTAGTTGCTATTGATGAAGCTTGACAAGCAGCAAGTTGTCCAGATTTCCTTTGTTTTAATGTCTAACTTTTAAAATAGAAGAACAATTCTAGAATGCCTAAATCTAAAACCTGCATTATCATTCAGCCTGTAGATAACCTACTATATACACCTTTTGCGGAGCAGTGCTTCCTCCTTAGGGCTTTTGTTTCTTCACCTAATGGAGCTGGCTCTCCATCAGTTAGGAATATTTCCACATTCCTCCCCTGTTCTTGGACTATTCATTTGGGTCTGTGTGGTCCATCTTGTTCTATTTTAGATTAAATGATAACCTGAGAAATTATTGAAAAAATCAGGATGCTGCCTCCTAACAGAAAATTTTAACTGCTTCTGATACAGCATAACCTAAAGCATAACTTTTTAAACAAAATAACACTGGTGAGTTTATGAGAGAAATAAATTGGGGGAAATTATGATAGAGGTCTCCGCTTTCATATTTATAAGAGAATACAAGGGGATGAAAAAAGCCTCTCCGCATTCTGTATAAAAAGCAATCCTACTCATTAACACATAAAAATGCTGATGGATAATTAAGTAATTTGGGAGACAGACCATGCATATGAGAAGCATTTTTGGTATTTTATGGCCCCTTTCACTGACCTATGTAATTACTGTGCTGCTTGCTAACACAGCAATGTAAATTCTCTGTGAATTTCTCCATTACAAAGTCTGTTTCAATTTCAAATGGCCTTTCTTTGTATGTGTTACTCTGGGATCAAAAAAGAAAAGGTTAAATTCTGTTATTCCCTCCAATGCTATTAAATAGAAAAAACAACTGTAACTTTATTAAGTAATTGATTTCTATGCCACCTACAGTGTAGCATAGAAACCAGAGCAAACTTATATTTGGCAAGAACAATTAATGTCAAACCAATTTAATTTCTTTCTCTGACAAGAAAATGGCTGGATGGATAAAGAGAAGCAGTAGATGTGACATTTTTATTGTAGTAACATTTTTATATGTGGCATTCTTATAAATAACATTCACAAATCATGGGAGTATATTAAAATACATGGATGGTCACCTTGAGCTGGAGCAAAACTTACTGAACAAAAAATGAGTTTAGGGAATAGCTGTTAATGATTTACTCTTGAATAAAGAGAGTGTATCAAGTGGAGATCACCAGAGTCTGTCCTGGCACCTAGCCAGCATGTTCATTGTGGCTGCCAGCTTTGGAAAGAGAAATTACAAATGTACCATTGATACCAAGCTTGGAGGGAATAACAGCAATTTGGAGGTTAGTCTCAGTATCAGTTTGAGAAACTGGAAGAGTCGTCCAAAAATCAAAAAGCTGAGCTTCGGTAATAATAAATGAAAAGTCCTGGGAAAATGAGAATAACTCTCTGGGCAGCACTGCATAAAAAGTAGAGCTTCCATGACTTCCTAAACTCTTCTTTATGCTGACATTGTGAATTAAGCATTTTTGATATAATAGTAATGATAAAACATACAATTTCTTGTGGCACGTGTTTTTCCTCTGAAATTAATCTAACTCGTGCTTTCTGGCAAGGAATTTCTTGAAATCTACCTTTAAAGTATCTGAGCCGACTCATTAAATTGTTGGGGATTAAAAAATAAAAAATAGTACAAATTTCTAGTGGGGGAGAAAATAGGGAACCAAAACCAGAGATGTGTCTCCAGTATAGGAAGAGCAGGGTCTGCACCTTGAGACAAGAAGGATCTAGAAATGATTTGGTCAACAAGGTTGGCTTCAGAGCCTTAATAATGTGACAGGGACATTTCAAACCCTGATTCAGGAACCTGTGTACTTAAATCATACAACCTGCAGTTAGCAGAGATGTTGATAGCAACATTTTGCATTAAATTTGCAGGAATGTGAACCAATGGGTAGAAAAAGCCGTAATTAGGTGCCCCAATTCAGGAAAACACTTAGTCACTTGGAAGTATTTAAATGCTTTCCTGAACAGGTGTAATTATATTGTTTCCTGAGTTACAGATTATAATTTAAGGTCATTGCTGTGATTCCAGTCCTAACTGAGAGCAAACTGGTGTAAGAGTAAATGTCTAGAAGTAGGATTTAGATGCTTAAAGAGCTTTGAAAATCTGAATAGAAAAGAAGAAAGCATTTTAGAAATTTAAAGGTATAAATAGGAGCAGCACAAAAAACTCGTTGCTTGAGATTCTCTCTGGAAGAAATTTTACTTTGGCTGAAGTACAATAGATGCTTACAAACTTTTTGTGGTATTGGAAATGGAGAAAACTGCTCACTGGAGTATTAACTTAAATACATATTGACTTAACTAACAAGTAATACACTTGCCAGCTGATTGAGGAACCTGTGGGATGTATCAGCTGTCCCTCCATCTCTATGTGGTGGTCAACTCATCATCTTTCCCCCAACATGTACTTAGCACCTCACCCAAACTATGCCTGTGGGCTTTGGGGCTTCTGCATGGCAGGAGATGATTCTTTGTGATGATGATTCTTTTTTCACAAGTGAAGGCGAGTAAAGTGAGTGGGACAAGTGGTGACACCAATGGCTGTGTATGGCAGAGACAGCTGTGCTGCTCTTGCGCTCTTTCTCACAATAACGAGCTCTGAGCTGCTTAACTTACCTATTTTCTGCCAGTTTAGGCATCTCTCTGCCACATGGGGACATTATGGTATTCCATGTACTGCAGAGCTGTGGAATATGACCACAAGCCTGAAAAGAGTCATGTTGCACACCCAGGGAGATGGAGGTGCTTTATGGCCAACGTACAATCAAAACCCACTAAAGGGTCTTGCATGTGGAATCTGCCTGGTCTTGTGCTAAACATGCTGCAGGGCTAAAAAAGGGAGTGTAGTTTCCAAATGTCCAGTCTAGCACCATTCCTGAGCTCTATACCCACTTTAAATTAGCATGGAATTTTAAAATAGATATTACAGACGAAGATTGTCTTGCAAGAATATAAAATTTGTATTTTTAAACACATGCTATTTGTTTTGATGTAACCATGAAAGTTCCTGACCTGAAAGGCTCAGTTAACATTTCTTTCTATCTTTAACTAGTTCACCTCTAGCTACTTAAAGCTTCTTACGCTTTGTCTGACTTTGGAAAAGTGGTTCTGCAGGACAAAAACTTAACTTAATTGGTGCTTGTGCCAGAGGACTTTCATAGATCACACTATTTGTAAGTCTATCTCAGCACTAAGAGTTGTATGGTTCACCCAGCTATTCCTATAAATGACAATTATCTTGGACACCATGTACCTTCACAGTGTTTTTCAAACCCTATAGATGTTTAAATAAATGCTTTTATTTTCTGCCACTACACAGGTATTAACATGCACAATGCTTACAGAAAGACACCGGATAAAATGATTATTTTTAGAATATCCTCCTTCATAAACCAGTACAATGGCTGTTATGCTACAAATAACTCTCTATGAAGTCTTCTTATAAGCAAACAGAGGAAGTGTAAATTTAGGAAGAGTTCAGAATTAGACAATATATTAAAATACTAGTTTTAGTACAGTTAGGAAAAAAACCACTAAATATTAGTTTTACTTTGGGTCAGTAAAAATATAAACAACATTTCACTCCATAGGTCAATTTAAAACTTGCGTGGAATTATCTGGCACTTCGTAAACATCAGTGAGCCCAAGTTTTGTCTGAGATAAAAAGTAACAAAAGCAGTAAGCTATTAAATTTGTGACCAACTTGCTGAGTTTTGGAAACATATTTATTTATCCTAGTGATAAAGTTACAGTAGAGTTGAAAACTGGAGGCCAGAATTTGGCCTTGTGTGTTCTCCAATTTGGGTGAAAAGTTGAACAGCTTTAAGAAGAACTGGAATATCAGCCATCTGATCACAGCTGGCTTTGGGTGTGTGAATTAACTAGCAGGAAATATCTGAGTTGATAGTAGTTAAGGTGAAAAAAAAAAGCATGTTGGAAATGGACTTTGGAGGACTGTCAGCAATTTCCTTTGAGGCTTTCTTTAAGTATCGCTATGTTGAGTCCTATTGCTGTGTCTGAGGAGTCACTTTAGGTCTCAGCCTTCTTATTTTTCCCTACCTTCCACTGAACGTGACCAGTTCTGATACGGATCCCTACCAAGAAAATCGATGAGTAGCTCCTAATTTCCCTGTGGCTATTTGGAGACCTGTGATTTGGAGCTCCAGTGATTTCCAAGCTAACTTCTGTTCCAATACTACGATTTTTATAGGAATTTTTTGAGGAACTGGAACTTACCTGTAGTGCTGCAGTTCCGATTCCAGCTGCTGAATGTAAATTTGCAGATATGGCACTTTATTAGCTTTCACCTCCAGCTCCTTCACTTTGCCAAGACTGTTGAGGACAGCATGTCTTGCCTCTTCAACCTTCTTCCTCATTTCCGCTTGTTCCCTCTTCAGGTTACGGTTGCAGTCTTCCAAATTGACCAAAGCCTCCTGAGAGCTCTTCAGCTCTCTTTCTAACTCTTGATTGAACCTCATTGCTTCTTCAATTTGCCCATCCCTGGAGCTCCGGATGAGTTCCACTTCCTTCAGGACACTTTGAAGGCACTTAGTCTGGGAGTAGTTCTGCGTTAACTGCCTATTATTCCCTATAAAACAGGTCCCCTCTTCCTTATGGTTCGCATGGCTTTTCCGCAGTCCTACCTGTAACAAAAAGGAGCAGAAAGCACGGAGAAATTAATGTGTTTTTTTAAAGTAATTGATGTTTTAATTAAGACTGAAAATGGCTGGATTGTGTTTTGTTGGTTTTTTTTTTCAATAACATACAGTTGATCAGTAACTAATAAGCTGCTTATCTTTGTGAAATACAGATGCTAGGAAACAATCTCTGAAAAGTAGTTTCTAAACCCTTATCTATACATTTAATTTTAAATCTACTAATCAAAGTGGAAAATTGGGTTATTCCACAAGTTTCTGTATAACTTGAATGTCATTACTTTAGTCTGCCCTCAAAAGGTAAAGTAGTATTCTGAAAAAAAAATATATTTCTAGTTAAGTTTTTGAAGTCATGTTGGGTAAAAGTGAGCAGAGAGAAGCTGGTTGTGCTCTGGACCTCTCCTCTTTCTCTTCCTCCCGATTCCTTCTGGGTCCGCTGAGTGGTGACTTCATGTTTGCTTCTGACTTCCTTTCACTTTTCACGTGAAAATGGCAGAAGTGGCTTTCACCTGCCATGCTGGAGGTTGCGAAGCTGGGCAGCTGGCTACAGCAGTGCCATGCATGGAACAGAGTTCCGTGGGCGCTTGTGTTAGTGTTCAACCCAACCTTGATCAGCCCCCCTCCACGACAAGTGGGGAGCCCAGTTCTGCAACGTTTTGCCTGCTCTGTGCTGTTCATGCCAGAATAATTTAACTGCCCTTAAGTAGGTGTGTGTTCCCCCTGAGCCAGGATGGCAGGAACAGAAACCAGCCCCCGAGTTAATGGGGTTCTGTGGGAGCCAGAGACTGTTCATCAGCTCCGACCCGCAACCTGTACAGCCACATGCTCTGAAGAAAACACACTGCTAATGTTTCCCAGGTAGAGTGCTCGGGCATTTACAGCTGGGTCATTAAATGTGCTCGCACTGGTAAGAATCAAAAAGTTCTCTCTTACTTTGGAAAAAAAAAAAAACACAGCCACGTGTAACTAGTCTGTAACCAACTGACTGCCCATGCAATACAAAAAGCAGGGTTACACACTTGGGTTTGTTGAAATTTTAGAAGCCACCAGTTTAGCAGGGTGGTTTTCAGTCCATCCCTTAAACACGTAATGTCCCACAGGTGAAAATACAGCGTTTCTCCTTCAAGACTCTACGTAACCAAACTTTGCTAAAAGAGTTGATGCTGGAGGTGAAAGAGCAGTCTATGCCATACTCATGTTATAAATCGGTCTGGAGGCGGCTTTTAACACCGGATTTTCCGAGACAGCAGAACCCCGCCCGAGCAGCACTTCAGTGCGGCGATTAGCGGGGGGCTCCGGCGACGCGGGCGGCGCACCCACCTGCAGGGCCAGGCAGCGGGCGTCGCTGCTCTGCAGGGCGGCCCGCATGTCCTCCACCAGCTCCCGTAGGCTGCCGTTCTCCTCCTCCAGCTTGGCGATCCGGTCCTCCGCCTGCTCCAGGGCCACGATCTCCTCGTAGCATTCGGGCGAGCAGGGCACCGCCGGCCGCCGCTCCGCCACCTGCCCCGCTCCGCCTGCCCGCACCGCCGCTCCGGCTCCGGGGGGCTCCCGGCGGCGGCGGGGGCTTCGCAGGCGGATCTGGGTCTCGATGTGCTCGCTCTCCCGGCCCAGCGGCAGGCGCGGCGAGGCGCTGCCCGCCTCGGTGCTGAAGTAGCCGCAGAGGCGGGCGTGGAACTGGCGGAAGGTGAGCTCGGCCGAGAGGCCCTCCCACAGCCCCGCGCACTCCTCGGCCTCGGCCGCCGCCGCCTCCTCCAGCCCCAGCACCTGGCACAGCGTCCGGAAATCCTCGCCGGGGATCCTGCCCGCCCCGGCGCAGTCCAGGTGGTGGAAGATCTCCTGCAGGTACTGGTCCAGCCCAGTAGCCAGCACCACGATCTCGTTCTCCACGCCGCGGTCCAGCCCGTAGTGGTAGGCCAGGGCGCTCACCAACCACTGCGTCCTCCGGGCCGGCCGCCCGTACGGGTCCCAGCCCTCCGGCGGCTCCATCGTTCCCGCCGCCAGGCCCCGACCATCCTGCCCCCCGGCCCGGCCGCCGCGCTCCCCGCCTGCGCCCCCGACACGCCTCGGGGGGCGGGACCGGGCGGTGTCCCGGGGGCTGCGCTCATCCCAGGGACGGCGTCTCTTGTCCCACAGGCCGCTTCCCCCCCTTGCCGAGGGCGCCTTGTGGCGGTGCCCCCTGGCCCGGCGGGGCACCCCGGGAGAAGCGGGCGGGTGCCGCCCCCGCTGCCCGCGTTCGGCAGGAATACCGAGTTTGTTTCCAACTTCTCAAGTCGTTTCCTTCTGGTTCCTTTCTAGCGCCAGCAAAACGCGAATGTCGCAGAGGAAAGCTACCGAGCTGGTGAGGGCTCTGGAGAACAAGTCCTACGAGGAGGGGCCGAGGAAACTGGACATGGTTAGTTCGGACAGAAGGAGGCTGAGGGGAGACCTCCTTGCCCTCTACGGCTACCTGGAAGGAGGTTGGAGAAAGGTGGGTGTTGGCCTCTTCTCCCAGGGAATAATGACAGGACCAGAGGAAATGGTCTGAAGTTGTGACAGGGGAGAGTCAGATCAGATATTAGGAAGTATGACTTTACTGTAAGAGTGGTCAGGTACTGGAACAGCCTGCCTGGGGAGGTGGTGGAGTCACCATCCCTGGAGGTATTCAGAAACATAAATGTGGTACCTTCCAGGAAGCTACAGGAGAGCTGGAGAGGGACTCTGTCAGTCCTGAACTTAGAAAGGACATAGAACTGTTGGAATGGAGCCACGAAGATGGTTAAAGGGACAGAGCACCTCTCCTATGAGGACAGGCTGAGGGAGCTGGGGCTGTTCAGCCTGAAGAAGAGAAGGCTCCAGGGAGACCTTATTTTGCAGCCTTCCAGTATCTGAAGGGAGCCTACAGGAGAGCTGGACAGGGATGCTTTGTCAGGGAGTATAGTGACAGGACAAGAGGTAACAGCTTTAAATTGGAAGGGGGGAGATTTAGATTAGATATTAGGAAGAAATTCTTTCCTGTGAGGGTGGTGAGGCACTGGAACAGGCTGCCCAGAGAAGCTGTGGCTGCCCCATTGCTGGAGGTGTTCATGGCCAGGCTGGATGGGGCTTTGAGCAACCTGGTGTGGTGGGAGGTGTCCCTGCTCATGGCAGGGAGATTGGAACTTGATGATTTTTAAGGTCCCTTCCAACTCTAACTGTTCTATGACTTCAGGGCTTGCTGTAGTGGCTGAGACTGTAGGGGTTTGTGTATGTGGACGGTTGGACTTGATCTCAGAGGTCCTTTGCAACCTTGATGATTTTCTGACAAGTAACACCTGTGAGCAATTAAATGGTCCCGTTAAGTTCATTAAACTAATCTGCTTAAAAGTTTGTAATCATTCTGTTTGCTCGGTTCTTTTCACCTCTGTAGGTGTGGTGTCTTTATGGTATGGGTATATATTTGTTAAGTTGTTGTTTATGATAGAGATGAATAACATTTAAACTGGTTCCGATGGCTGAGCTTTCCAAAGCAGGGATTTTTTGTCACTTTTTGGTTATGTAGTAGGATCTCTTTGAAAATTAGACATGACTTACAAGAAGCATCCAGTCTCAACCAGTTCTACTCAAGTGCTTGCAAACCTTTCCTGTGAAATGTGGCTACCTATCCTGCATTAGCAGCCCACCAATTTCAGAGGGAGGCTGTGCACAGTGTCCCACCAACATTTATTGAATGCAGCTACAATCGGGGATCGGCATGAGCAGGGCTGCTCCATTGGCAGGGACACACCACAAGGCAGTGGTGACCATGGCACCAGCTGTGCCTGATGTCTGAATAGGGAGGCAAAGTTGTGGTGGTGATAACAGGTTCCATTAACAGCCCCAGACAAAGAAAGCTGGTGAATGAACCAGGTCTGGGGTCCATCTAAAATGTCCCGTCAGGAGCGGCAGCAGGTACGGACAGAGCTGGTAGAAACGCTACTGTGCAGGTCCCAAGTCCATCCAGTAGAGTAGGTGGGGGATAGATACTCCTACAGCATCACCCAGGGGGGGATAGGGAGCTTAGCACTGGGTGCCAATGGTGCTCTTGGGCAGAGGGTGTGGGTCCCACCTGAGAGTGTTCAGGGCAGGTAAGGTCTGCTGGTGTGCTCAGGGCCCAAGCACTGCTTATATGTCCCACAGTTGAATGGGATTGTCAACTGACTTCTGTGTGCTGAGCATCATCAGGAAAAAACATCATTTAGAAAGCTGTTGACCTTCCCCTTTACTAAAAATTATATTTCTGATTATTTCTGTGGTAGGCTGGCAACATACAGAACTGTTTTGCCAAAGATCTCCTTTTGGAGATCCAGGTTCTGCCAGGGTACTCAGCGCTCCACAGGATCATCATGAGTATTCTCACAGGCTGAGTTTTATCCACCAATGGTCTTCTGTTTATTTATTATCCAAAATAGTGGCATGTTTTGTAATTGCAGAGTCACTAGGAATCTTGTAATGGAGAGTCTCTAGCTCATGGATTTACATCTGTTTGGTTTGGTTTTGGTTTTATTGGTTTTTTGTTTGTTTGAGGTTTTTTGAGGAGTTCTTGTGCCTTTAAAGAGCATTTCTCCCATTTTCCTTCCTAGAAGTGATACATAGTATGTAGTAGTTTTGATTGACCTGAGGAGTGGCTAAATGAACTTACAGTGTTCTGTGTTTAATACATGCATATATATTCCTTAATCACTCTCATAGCCATGTACACCCTGAAAACTTTAGCTTTGCTTAATCTGATAATGTTATCAATGCAAGAACTTGACTTGGGGTCAAAATGTCTCTGTAATGCAGCACTGGAGATACAAAGGAATGACAAAACCATAAATCCGCAGTGTTTTTAGCACATACTATGGAAATTGCTGTCTGTTACCCACCCACACCAAACTGACTGACCCCAAACACCAACTAAAGCATCAAAGCCCTGGGGCTGGACAGTGCAACAATCAGAATTTGGTTTTGGTCTGGCTGGTTTTCAATTATAAAAATGTTTATCAAGTGGAAATAATTGATTTAAAGGCTGACAGACTCTTTACCAGGCTGTAACTGTGTCAGTGAAAAATTTTACTTCAGCACTTGGTTTCTCAGGGCTATCTCTGGGTAGAAGAGACTGTGCTGGGGAGCATTTGGGCTTCTGTTGAGCTCCTTGTTGCCCATCTGCTGGGCTTCTGGTTTGCAGGAGCAAAAACCGTAAGTGGGCTGGCATATCTTGGGCTTTCTATGCTATCACTGTAACAGGGAAGTGAGCGTATCAAAATGGTGGTGTTTCACCCCTGGAAGAAAGAAGATACCTGATTCTAGGGAAAACCCCAACCCTTTGGTCATTGTGTACTCCTTGTTTTTTCAGGAGAAGCTCTGACTGCCGGGCACTTGGGGTTTGCATAGTGTTTTCTTAAAAAGCAACCACCCAACCCCGTACTTTTAAACACCAGACAACTGTGGAAACAGTTGGACCAGAGAAACTGTATATGTCCCTGTAGCCTCCCTGTGATGAGGGGGTTGGTTTGGTAGAGGTAACCTCTCCTTTTGCAGCCTGCTTTTCTTCAAAACCAAACCATTGCTCCACACTTAACTCTTTCTCTAGTGCAGCGCTTTGGGTTTTGGAGGAAGAGAAAAGCCTGACATGGTGTAATTATACTCTTGTATTTGCTTCTGACTACAGCAAGACTAAGACTTTACTCTCAACCCTGACAAAGTTTGTCTGTTCCCTGACTTACTCTCTAAACCTGCTCAGACAACGCTTTATTGAGTATTCAAGACTTTTTACTAAGTTATTCCCAGTTCTGGTAGCACACTCCAGTCTCATTTGCTTGGTGGGTTATGGGCTTGTAGTTCAAGAACACAGAGCCAGCTGGCGCTGTAGGGCTGTGGAAAATTCTCATCTTGCCGAAAGACCACTTCATTACACTAAAAAAAAAAAAAAAAGATTCATTCCTTCCAGAGTTTCTACTACCAAGGAGAAAAGTGAAAATGTAGTGCTAAGTGCCTAAATTGTGTTTTCCAAGCCCTTTCCAATAAAGTCATAGTGTGATGTTATTGATTCTTCTAAAATTACTGTTTCTGAAGCAGTTGCTTTCATAAGGAGCTTCAGAGATGAGTTAAAATAATATTAATGGTGCAGCATTGTCCTTGGCATGTTCTGGAGTTTACTTGCAGGTCCAAAAATGTTGGGTGTTGTCTTTTGGTTTGTTAGGTCTGGTGCATTGGGACAGCTCTGTGTATACAGTGAGACGAAGAAGGGAAAATGGGATTGAACATCCTTATCTGGCGTGTAGTTCTGCTTCTGCCTTAGCACGTCTGCGTTTCATACTTACATAATTGGAATGAAAATGGCTCTGTTACAGATGGATGGGAACTGGTGTCTGGTTCCCTTCTTGCTGGGAAACCACTGGGGTTAAACAAGGACCTTGCCTGACTGCAACTGGGTTTTTATCCTGAGTTGATATTACTAATTACATTGTGGTCTTTCTCAGGGTGTCAAGTATTTAAGTGGAAGAAACAATGTGTTATGTAGTCTGCAGAGGAAACAGCTGTGGCTCTGAATAACCACGTGTTGTGTTTGACATTTCTTAGTTATTCAGCATCTCGAACAGTTTAAAGGATCTTCTACAGTCATTAGAAAAGAGAAATCTACTACCTTCAACTTTTATTTAGTGGTACTCATGGGGCACGTGTTTCTTTTTTATGAGCAGATTTTGGAGTAAATGAAGGGGGGAAAGTGAAAATTCAGCAGAGTATGAGACCAGCATTTGGCTTGTAGAGCTCTGGTTGCTATGACTGCTAGCTCTCCGTGTCTCCAGCAGGTCCTGTGCAGGCTGTGGGGACCAGATGTGATCGCACCCTCTGCTATAAGGTTTTGGCTTGTGTTAAGAACGTGTATCTAAATTACTTTAGAAAAGTATTTTCCTTCTAAAATATGGATGCCATTGTAGTTTCTGCTGTAAATTAGACTGTAGATTCTCAGGATAAATGTGTATTACCTAGATTTAGCCATTTTGCTGCACTTTTTCTCCTAAATATTCCTAAATACTAGAGACAACTAAGTCAGTGTGTACAGGTACAGTGACTGTAAGGGCAGATACAAGGAGGCTGATGAAAGCTCTCAGTCTTGGTGTTGAGACCTGTTTTGTGCCCATCTGGCCGTTCTCATGACATCTAGAACCTGAAATCCAGTTTGGATGTAGCCCAATCTGGTAGGTACCCAGCAGGTGTATCTACAGCACTTTAGAGCTGAGGGCTGAAGTGGAAGACTAGTGAAATCTAGGATTTGGGTCCTGTCTTAGTGTAGGTGTGAAAGAAGCATCAAGGAGTTGAATTATTTTAAGATTTGGGTCCTTCTGGACTTTATGTGCTTTTCAGTTTCTCATGAAACAGGTGCTGTCATTGGGTTTGCTGGTTTACCAAACCCCACTGATGAAGGCAGTGGCAGATATGGGAATGGTGTGCCAGGAATCTGTGTGTTCTTTTGTTCATAGAATACCCCCTGAAATGTTGAAGCCTTTATCTGTCAGGAAAGTGTTTCATGACAATCATATTTTATTCCATCAGCATTTTAATTTCCACCCAACTCTTTTTTTCAGACAATTGATACGTCAGCCTGAGTCCCTAATGATGGGTTGTGAGACATAGTTATGTGGGAAAACAAAGAGAACCAAAATGTGGGAAATTAATAGTTTTTCACCCTTCTTTGTGAAATATTGTCAAACTAAATGGACTAATGTGGGCTTAAATACTGAGCTATTCATATGAAAAATAGGATGTGTGGTTTGTGCAAGAAGACAAAATATTTAATTATTATTTGGTATGTAACTGGTGAATTAAGCCTGTAATGGCTTTGATGCTGCCTTGATATCTAAGTTGTGTGTATATGGAGTGTTGATTATTGTTTAGGCAATCTGAATCTCTGAAAAGGGAGTTGGTGAAGAATAATTAGTGCACTTGAATTCACACGAAGGTTTACTGTTCATGGGTTTGGTGTCTAGGTAACCCTGTCTTAGTCTCTGTGAAAAACATCTCTCTTTGTTTCTGTCTGGTTTATTCTTATTTCTGCTGAGGCATTTGGATGGCCATGTTCTTCAAATTACTGACAAGTGAACTTAGACGTTTTCTTGATTTGTTAGCTGTGTGCATAATTAATTACGAACTACCAGTTGTAGACAATCCTTGTCTCATTTCTTTGCCCACGAATATCACCTGCGTTCAGGGCAACAAAGACAAATTTACCCAGTGGGAAAACAATCAGGGACACCTCCCACCAGAGCAGGTTGCTCCAAGCCCCATCCAACCTGGCCTTGAACCCCTCCAGGGATGGGGCAGCCACAGCTTCTCTGGGCAACTTGGGCCAGGGTCTCACCACACTCACAGTGAAAAATTTCTAGCTGAGATCTCATCTCAATTTCCCCTCTTTCTGTTTAAAGCTGTTCCCCCTTGTCCTGTGACTCCCCTCCCTGATCAAGATGTTCTCTCTACCTTTCATGTAGGCCCCAAACTAAAAGTCAGCTTTAGTTTGAGTGGGTGGCTCCCCCTGTTTGTTACCACACAAGGGCTATTTAGAAATGATGGAAATGGGGAAAATTATTTAAAAATGGAAGTAAGGTGTGAGCATGCTGGTAAGGAAAGCCTATACCCTTTGGCACATGTGAAGGGACAGGTGTGGTGAGATGTTGTCACTGAAATTCCTAGGACAAACCACCGCAGTGGGAGCTAGTGGCCACTGGCAGCTTTTGGAACTTCCCTGTGCCTTGTTCTGCCAACTCCTCAGTATGAGAAACCTGTTGTAAGGAGCGTTACAGTGGGCCAGCTTGTTGCTGTGGTGGCTACCAGTCCAAGAGCTGGGCTGGCCCCCATCTACCCTGCAGAGGGAACAGCCTGGGACCAGGGAGGCCCAGGCAGGGTAAGCAGGCTGCTGGTGGCACAGGGCAGGCCGGTCCTGGAGATGGAGCCAGGTTAAGGTGGTTTTGGTGGCTCAGGAGCAGTTGGTCTCCAGTAGCGAGGTCGGTAGCAGAGCCCCCAGTGGCCGTTGGTGGCCGCTCAGCCTGAGCAGGTGCACAGGGGCCAGCACGGATTGCTGGACTCCCCCAGCCCTCAGCTGCAGGGGCTCCCCGTGCTTCCTAAGAATAAATGCCTTCCAAAACTCAGCTTCCCTCTGCAGTTAGACAAGAAACGGACAGTTTACAACCTCAGGTAACATTCCCGCTTCTTGGTGTTTTGAACACTGTGTTGCTGTTTGCTGAATGCACTGATGTGC
>VZRU01007507.1:74356-92499 GCA_013398155.1 Pedionomus torquatus
GTTACCCTGTCCAGTCGCTTGGGGACTTCGGTTTGGCCTGTCCCTGCACCCAGAAATGAATCTGTTGGGTATCTACGTAACATTATTTCGAAAGCATTTTTGCAGTGAAAAAATTTGGACCTCCTCATCCTATCCTGCTTTAGTTCTAATAGGGGTTTTTATTTCAGCACTAAAATAAAGCTCTTTGTCTTGCTCTGCAGCCTTTGAGTCCAACTATAGGTCAAGATGGCAAAGCAAAAGTACAAGAATTCAAATGCAGTGGAAGAAGAGGAAGTGGAGGAAGATGATGAAGAAGAGAATACAGGCTTGAATACAATCTCCCTGAAAAGCACTTTTGACACTGAAACACCAGATGTGGTTGGGGGTGGTGAGCATCAGACCCCAGAGGGTGAAAGCAATGGGCTCCCACTGTCGCAGGAAACCTCAGTGGAACCAGATGGCTCCCACACTGTCACCTGTACATTTACAGTGTCACTAGCTGTCCCTGCCCTACCTACAGGCAAGTACCTAACACAGATTTTCCTAAGAACCCTTCTTTTATTAGTTCATAAATTCATGTGGCAGAGTCCTGAATGGTTTAAGGTGATCACATTAGCAAAGGTGTTAATCGATTTGAATTGTCCTGAGTAGATTTGCAGTGGGACATGGAAGCCTTTTCTCATTGGGTTATTGTCTTTAGTGACGAAAACCCTTTCCTGACTGCTGACTCCTCGGTGGTAACAGCTATTAAAGTCGATCTTAACTGGGGCTTATTATTCAGTCCTTGCTGAACGATGAAAATAAAGGAGGGTTTTGGCTTGTGTACTCAACTTGGCTAATTCTGATTTTGGATAGTTTAAAGGTGGTGGTGCAGTTCTAGGAGAAGGTGGCAGCTGGTCAATGGGTGAGGTGTGATTCTCCTGGGGCACAGAGGTGTTTGGGTATGGCAGGAGCAAGTATGTTCAGCCTTCCCCTGAGCAGAGCAGAAGTCTGCTGTATGGATGTTATCTGGGTAACAGGACACATGTGCCTTGGGAATTGCAGTCACTGAATGTCATGATGCAGGAACAGAGAACAAAGGGAAGTTTCTGGAACTTTATGGACCATTACGGTAGTTAAACCTGGGTCAGAGTTGCAGACTTGGGCAAAGACCATGTTCAGTCATTTCTCTGTTGTCACACTAGAACGCCTGTTACCATTTGGTCGTTGCAGAGAGCACTAATTCCCCCTGAAAGTATCATCTTTGACAGCATTTAACACTTCCAAATAATTCTAATATTCTCTCTAGTACAAAAGCGGAAGAAATCAAGTCACCCTGATGAGCAAGGAAAGACAACTCAAGCTGATGAATCGAGAGCTGTTCCAAGAAAGCAACGCTGCTATTGCATTGAGTACTTCCTCCTACCAGATGACCTCCTACCTAGAAAGCTGGATTTGGTGCTGTTTGGGGCAGTTGCAAAGCTATTTACAGAATCTGATTCCAAGGTATAAGATGAAGTAAACAAAAATAATCCAAACTATATAGAGAAAGGTGGGAGGATGTTTTCAAATATAGAGCAATGTAATTGCAATGTTATGCTAACAGCTGCTTTGGCCTTATCTGCACACACAGATACAGAAGAAGTATCAAGGACAGAACTTGACTCTGCTTTTAAAAGGCTGGTGGATTTCAGAGTATTTTACTTTTATTTTCCTCTAAATTATCAGTTTAGTTGGGATTATAACTTTTATCTTTCAAGAACCAAAATAATAATAGACTCTTTTCAGTGGTTCCCAGTGACAAGATGAGGGGCAACAGGCACATGCTGGAACATGGAGAGTTCCATTTGAATATGAGGAAAAACTTCTTTGGGGTGAGGGTGGCAGAGCCCTGGAAGAGGCTGCCCAGGGAGGGTGTGGAGTCCCCTTCTCTGGAGACCTTCAAGCCCTGTCTAGATGCTGTCCTGAATGATGTGCTCTGGGCAATCCTGCTTTGGCAGGGGAGTTGGACAGGATGATCTCTAGAGCTCCCTTTCAGCTCTGACAATTCCATTAATATAATAATTTGAAGGCAACTATCAATTTAATTATCAATGAAGAAAAAAACTATGTTTATGTCTCTGATCTTTGCTGAGAAGAAAAAGATTTTAAAGATCCTTAAATAATTAATCAGCATGTGACACAAGTTCTTCAGTACTTGTGAGCTCCTGTAAACATTTTCATCTTTTCTTTTAATAGACTATTTCACCGTGGGTTGAAAATGACAAGATATGGATATCCTGGAACCACAGTGTTGATATCAGCGTCACTAACGAATATCTGATAAAACTAAGAGATCACAAAATAATTTTACAAATCTGTGATACCAAAGGCAAAGCATCCTCAAAAACAAAGCTTAGGAAATCAGATATTAGTTCTTCACTAGAAGGGGATGAAGAGGCTGTTGGTAAGTCTAAGGCAAATAGGTGTATTATAAAACATACCTTGGGATTTTGACCATCCCCATTGATAGATTATTGTTGAGATTATTTGACATTCATATGTCATTCCCACTAAAATAATCCCTACTTGTTTGTGCTTTGATGAATGCATGAGTCAGTTTCTGAAAATTTTGACAGCGGGAAAATATAATTAGGCCTATGATCTGAACCTTTGACAACTAGCAAGTTATTTGAGGCTGTGGGGTACTAATAGTAGTAACATGCTCATTTTTCAAAGATCGATGTTTCTTTTTGTTGTCCTGAGAAGAAGCAAAACTTGGACAGCCTCATTGTTATGCTGTGTGTCTTTCCGTTTCATCTGCTCCCCCCTGTTGTCTCCCACAACCCCATAACTTGAATCTATCCCTAAATTTTAGACACACTGTGTTGAAGGTCAGTGGTTTCCAAAGACAGCTATTTTGTAATTTATAGTTAATTTTTATTAATTGAGGTTTTTAGTTAGAGGTGAGACACCTTGTTTGGGCTCTTACCGACATGTCTGAAATGAGATCTCCGTCCTTAATAAATACTGGACAATTAAGCAGGAGATGAAACCTATAGGAAATGGGGTATCCTTTGTTCTGGTGGGCTGAAACTACTGTTAAAATTAGTTTTACTATTAAAATAAGAGCAATCTGTTAGAAAAATATTGTACTTGTTCTCTCTTGTCCATGTGTATGGACAGAGATTTGGTTAGGTTATTGGATTTCAAGTGCTAGTTAATACAGGGTTAGATTTCTTTTGATTGAACTGATACTAATAAATCAAATTATTGATTTATTGGATATGAAGTGGGGGGGTCTCAGCAAATTAATTCTACAATTGGTGGAAATTTCTGACAGTGTTTGGTTTTGCTCTTTAAGACAGGTTGGCCACCTGAGTAGCTATTGTTGAGGAACTGAGACTTGTTTGTAGTTTCCCCCTAAGTCTCTGCCAGGCTGTTTGACTCCTCTGCAATTCTGGAAGGATTCAGAGTATGAGAGATTCAGAGTATCCTCTGCTTCTGTTCTGGGAGTCCCCACAAGCCTCAGATGCCCCAGTATTTTCTTCTGAATATGCATTGTTGCGCAGTACAAAGGGAGTACATTTAATCCTAGATCCTTCTGTGGGCTTTGTGGTAAATCAGTAACTGGTGATTTTCATCTCTGGATGAACAAAATTGAAGTCTAAGGGTAGCTTCTATAGAAAGTAGGAAAAGGGGAAGAGGTGCCATGAGAGAATCATTGCTCAAAATTGGAATGGTCCAAGCAGACTAAGCAATGAAGTCCAAACCAGGGAATTTTGAATTTTTTTATTTATTTATTTTTCCTGGTAGGTGGGGTAAAACATACAGTGCTGTTGCAAAGAAAATTGTTTGAAGAGGGTCAGCCACCACCCAGCCGTATAAAACTCAAAGCAGCAAAGGAATCCAAGGCATGTGAGGAGTCTTCAGCCCTTCCATCTGCAGGTATAACCATATGGAAACTGGAATTGGCTTAGGGGTGAAAAGGGATGGGGAGTGCAAGGGCACCTGGAGAATGGGCGGGCAGGAACAGGACTGAAGAATCTTCTGAGGGGACGAGGTGTTGGAGAAAGACCAAGGGTATCATAGAACGAGTTTTAATGGCTTTAGAATAGAGTTGGGACAGAAAAGAGATTTAGCTGGCTCACAGATAGTTTTCAAGGGACACTATTAAAATGCATTGGTGTTTTCTGCTGCTTCGTGTTTCTAAGTGATTGTGTCAACATCCAGAGCCCTGACTAGAACATATATTCCCAGATTCTTGCTGTTTCATGGCTGTTGGCTGGTATCTGGAAGCCAGATGCTGATGGGATCCCAACTGTATGCAGTTTTTTAATCTGGCCTTGCCTTGTGGCCTTTGAGAACCTGCTGCAAAACTGCTATAAATAACAACAAAGCCTGGCCTCGCTGCACTGTGCAGTAGGAAACAAGCTAACTTTTGAAATACTCTTTCACTGAGCAACACAATGAACAACAGTGGTGCTACCTGGGGCAGAGCACCATGGAAAAATATGTTGAATCATCATCTGGGGTCTCGGTTGAATATATGTAGCAAGGGACTAAATTCAAGCAGCGTAGAACTTTTATTTTGGGCATTTCTGCATTTAGGCCGTTGGCCTTGAAATTTAAATCATTGTTTTCATAAGGTGTTTGCTTGTTTGTTTCTCTCTTTTTTTTTTCCTTAATTTTAGATTTTTACAGTGGAAAGAAATCTATCAGCTATGAGCTAGGGCCTCCCTGTGTGCTCTGTCTGTGATATTGTTAGGTACACAAATGAAAATGGACTGGCCAAATATTTAGATAGAATTATCCAAAGGGAAACCTTGTTAATGCAGTAAGGTACCAGGGATTTAGGAAATAATGTGATTTCCTCATATATTAGTGTCTGATGTGGGGCTGGTTACATTATGTTGAGGAGCACTGTGTCACATGCTTCAGTTGGGTATCTTTTTCCAGTTTTTTTTTTTTTTTTTTTTTTTTTCTAATGATTGATGACATGCTGCCATTGGAGGAGGAGTAGATGAATTCCTGGTGTAATTAGGCTGGTGGAATGCACCTGTATTTTGGTGGTAGTGCCACCCAGTGGCATCTAGTGATGCGCCCAGAGGGGGTTGATGGACCAAATACTGAAGTCTGCAGAAGTAGAAAGTGTGTTCAAGGAGATAAAGGAAAGGAACAGAGCTTCCAGTTCAGATGAATGGAAAAATGCCAGTGCTTTGCTTAAAGGCTAAGCCATTTGGTGTTAAGGAAGAAAGGAACATCCCTGAAGGTCTCTTTATATTTCTTTTTGTTGCCTTTGAGAAACTCTGTGTGCTATTACAAGTGTGTACAGGTACTTGTGCTCTTTGCAACAGGCAAGTAGTTACAGTCGCTCAGTATCCTGCTTATAACCCAGTGAAAACCTAATATTGCATTGCTTCAGCTTTGCCTGCTTCAAGATGATGGCAAGTTTTGTTCTTTATTGTGTGGAACGTATTCAGCTATTCAAGTACAAATTCTACCTGCCATTCATACAACCTCGCTTTGCTCTAATCTTGCTGTAATTAAGACCTACATCTTACTGTAATTAAGGCTGATACATTGTGAGGTTAAGTGTTGAGTAATTAATGCTGAAATTTGTGACTGTGGAGTGTTACTCTGTAATTAAATGACATTTGGAGACGGGTGTAATGTATCATACTTATGGCATATATAAAACATTGAAAAAATAACTGGATGTTTGTACGCGTTGTGTAAGGGATCTGGACACTATTAACATTATCTCTTTTTTTAGAAGTTTTCACTAGAATAGCATTTGGAACAGCTTATTAAAATAAGCAGAAGTAGTGTATTACTTATGTATGCAGTCTTTCCTGCATTAAGATTGACATCAGTATCTACTTAAATACAGACATTCAGCACTAACAAAATATTATTAAAATTAAAAAAATTAAATATATATAAAATATTAAAAATGAGGTTTCTCACCTCATTTTTATTTCTTGTAAATTCCTAGTTTGGTTTTAACTTGCAGCATGATAACTACCATGGAGCTTATTTTTCTAGTAAATAAAGTATGACTTCATAATATTTTAGTTTCTCTGAATGACCTCTCAAAGTCCCTCAGAATGTATTGTATTTTATATATTTTAGGCTTATTCAAACTCATCCTTGACATGGAGACAAAAATTAAACGGATCAGGATTTTGAGTTACAAATAAAGCTTGCATAAGACTTCTCACCACGTTTTCCTAGAGCTTTACAGATGCCTTTTCTTAGTCTTATGGGAGTTATCAAAACATAGAAATACTTAATAACAAATGTAAAACCTGCTCTATTTCAGCAGAAGAATCTGATGGGAATGAACGAGCAACGCCTGATTGTGCTTTGCTACATCCATCAAGGACAGATGACTTATATGCAGAGAGGTAATGTTTGTCTTATATGCAGAGAGGGAAATATTTGTGTGTTTAAAATATAATTGAAGGTATGTAATTGTTTCTTGGTATCTGTGGAGGTTTTTTTTGATGTTTTCTATTTATACTGTGTGTTTCAGAAGGGGTTAACTACTGCTTCTTGCACCCCTGCCTACTGATTATAGGAGAAGAACAAAAGCATTAAGAACCCCTGTGATACATCAAGCTTGTTATAGTATATTTGGGATGAAGAAGCTGTTAATGAAAAAAATTACATAAAATAACATGCTTTGCTCAGCTTATTTGGTGGTGTCCAGGACACCTCATTCTTTTTGGAATATTGAAGGTAGTGTCAGCAATAACAGCTGCCCTGGGATCTCAGTGACTTAGCTCTGTAACTAGAAATTTGGGGTCAAATTGCCACCAGGTAATCTCCTGAAGCAATAAAGGTAATCATTTGCCCTGCTGTAGTATCGTAGTTCGTTACTTGTTCTGCTTGGTTTTAGGAAGTTATTCACTCATTTGGTTTAATAAGTCATTTGTTTTCATAGTTTTCAGTGGTAAATTTCTAACAATCAGCATCTAACTCTCTAGAATTGTAGAAAAGGTTAGAGGCTTTAGGAGTTGAGAAATATTAAAAAATATATGTTGTCTTGGGTATTATTTATAATGGAAGGCTTGGCACTTGAAATAGAAATTAATCCTGAATAGGCTGTGTCTCAAATACATCATCCAGAATGTCATCTGAAAATTATAAACTCTTAAATTGCTTTCTTAAGGTTCCCATTTTGTATCTAAAATACTACTCGGCAATAGCACAAGGTAACAAATGCACTCCTGTGTTCTGTGATGTGATTTCTCATTTTACGATGTTATACAAGTCTAAGAATTTATTGTGACTTAGTCAGATTGTTACTCTGCTCAAAAGATAATCAAGTCAGTTAAAGGCCTCTTAATGCCTTCAACACAAATTCATGAGCTCAGCTTTCCAGATGGATGTTTCTGGGTGGTTTGTACAAAGCAAGAATGCTACTATTTCTGATGAATTAATCTGTAAAGGGAATCTTGCTGTTCAGTGGTATGGGTTTGTGTGGCAGAAAGAGAAGGCACATTTGTAGAGATGAAGAAAATCAGCAAGAATACTGAATTGCATGTGGAAGCAAAATCTTTATTTCAGGTAGTTTTCATTTAAGTGCAAAACCATATTAAAAAAAATAATAATTAATAGAATGGTTAGAGTTGGAAGGGACCTTAAAGTCCATCCAGTGCCATCCCCCTGCCCTCAGCAGGGACACTCCTAACCAGATCAGATTGCTTGAAGCCCCATTCAGCCTGGCCTTGAACCACTACAGGGATGGGGCATCCACAGCTTCTCTGGGTAACCTGATCCAGTGTCTTACCACCTTTAGAGGAAAGAATTTCTTCCTAATATCCAATCCAAATCTCCTCTCTTTCAGTGTCAAACCATTCCCCCTTGTCCTTTGGCTCTGCTCCCTGATGAAGAGTCTCTCCCCATCTCTCCTGTAGGCCCCTTCAGGTAATGGAAGGCTGCTGTAGGGTTGTCCAGAGCCTTCTCTTCTCCAGGCTGAACACCCCCAACTTTCTTAGCCTGTCCTGATGCTTCTTCAATGAAGGTGCTGTACTGTAACATTTGAGAGAATCTTGATTTTTACTCTGTGTCCCGTGAGCATGTCCCTTCTGCTCAAGGATGGGTGTCCATGTTGGATACAGTTTAATGTAGAGCTCCAGGACGTTACCTTACTTTGGACTTGATCTGCCATTTTGTAAGCATCTTGATTGCTGAAGTATAATGATATTTGAAGGATATTTGTTCAGTTTAAGTCTAAAAGTGCGGCTCCTTGGGCTGCTGCTGTTCCCTTGCATGTGTTAGTATGATTTGTTGTGCCAGGAATAAAATTCTGGTAAAACGAGAACAAATGAGATCAGTATTTGGCAAAATTAGGGATCTAATGTGTATAGACTTCATGCAAACATAACTTTCAGTACAGATTAGTTTGAATAAAAATCCTTTTTAGATAGAAATAGTGTACTAGTTTTCAAAAAAAAAAAAAAAAACCAAATCATTACTGGAAATGTATTTAGAGGTATTACAGTCTAAAGCCACAAGACCTATGTGAGCATATTTATCAGGGTATTAGTTCTTCTGGAAAAATCTACATCTTCAAGGTAAAGCTCAAAGGATAAAATGAATTAATGCTGAATCTGTACATACATGCCTGTTGGTCTGTCATGTACCTGAACATTCTCACTCCTAGTGTGAGTGTAGGGATGTTTTTTTCTAGCTCTATGTTTGAAGAGCTATTGTTATGGTAATGGTCATTCCTCCTGGAGGATGAATGAGTTACCTGACAGCAGCCTACTCTAAAAGCAAATCTGACATTCAGGAAGTTATATTTTACCAATTTTTTTATTGGCAAAAGTTTTGTGGCTCTTTTGTATACCTCGAAAAGAATGTTGTTTTTTTTTTTTCCTAAAGAATCAGCTTCCTTCTTCCTTCATTTGATGTTAAAAGTCTGCAGCCAGGAAGTATGATAGTCACAATAATTGTACGCTGCATTTCTTCTCTCAAATTGCTTCCAGAAGAATCCTTAATACTGCAGTAAATGCACACATATGGCTTGATACCCTCTGCACTTTTGCAAGTCAGCACTGGGAGGTTTCCAACAAATCCTCCAATAAATTCCATGTTACTTCCCTGAACTCTGCACCGCAGTTTCCTTCATCTATCCCTGACACCTGGAGGTTCCTATGTATCGTGATGGTCTCTAGGGCCTCTAACTCTCTGCAGGGATTTTACTACTTTTTTTTTTTTTTTTTTTTTTTTTTTTAAATTGAGGCAAATGGAACAACCTTGTTGGTTTTAGTTTTTAGCACAGGTATTTTTTTCTTAGGATGGTAGTTTACTTATAAAACCCCATGTACAGTTTTTTTATTCATTTAGATTTTTTGTTCCCCAAGCAATTATTTTGACAGTCTATCATTTACTACTTCATTAACCATTTATTAACTATTTTGACTGCATGTTTTTATAGAAATACGAAGATCTCAAAAAGCTATATGTTTAACATTGATCACTTTTAGTGCTGCAAAACCACACAACCAACCTTCTCTCTCCCCACGGTCCTTTTTGAAACATCTCTGAGGACAGGTGGAGTGTTTTGGGAAATGCTTGGCTTAATCTGTGTAATGAATTATGATTTTTAGTGCTATTAATATACATTGCTTCAAGCTTCACAGCCACAGTCATGATTTGTTGCCCACTGTGTGGATGCCTGTCTGAATTCAAATAATGTTTGTGAAGCAGCTGAGGGACTTAGACCTCTGAGATTAAAACTCCTGGGAGGAAGAGAAAGGAAGGATGTTGGAAAGATTTAATGCTAACGATAACAGGAAGATATTACACATAGTAATAAAACTGAGAGAAAATGCTGTAGAATGAATATGATAATCTGGAGACAATGTTCAGCACCAGAAATCCTTACAGTAATCATTGTGAGAAGCTCTAGGGGCAGCAGTCAGGGAGAGCTGTACTTTGTATCCCAAGCATGTAATACTAGTCACACTTGGAGGTGACATGGAGTTCTTAAAGTCTATGCTATTAGCAATAAAATGTTTGTTACATTAAAATCTTTTTTTTTAAAAAAGAAGATGCTGTAATATATGTGTAAAAGAGTAGAAGTGGACTGCACGCATCTACGTATATTGAACGTTTCCTTATGAAACATTGTATCCCTCAAAATTTGATCAAATGCCTTTATTTTCAAACTGCTGTTATTATAAATCATGCCTATAGAGCTAAGCAAAAAAGCGAGCAGGTTTTGTGACTACTGCTGTAAAAATTTTGGCAGACATGATGTATCTTGGAACTGCACATAGAATCCAACCACCAGTTCTGTCACCCCCTTGTGAAAAATCTCTAGGGCTGAAGGAATTATTCATAGATAAAACAGTTTGGCTGTGAAGGGTCTTGTACCACTGCCCTCCAGGTACAATATATAACCGTGATCTGAAGGCAGGGGCAACCAAACCATGTATTCAGGAGATTTAAAATACAGTGAGAGTCACCTCTGTTAAACAACCGTTTCTGTGGTCTCTGATTAATAGTCATTTTCCAGCAGCAATAAGTCAAATTTGTGAGGAGAGTGTGTACTTTAGGGAATAAAACGTGTGATGTCCTGTGGGGAATCGTTTACAGCAGCAGCTGATATTAGAAAGTTTGGCATGCTTGTTACTGCTGAAACCAAGTGACAGCATTTTCCCCTAAGAAGGCAGTTGCTCCTGTAATAGAGCAAAACTGTATTAATTCTAGATTCCTGGTCTGTTTGTGATTGTGTTACAGTGGATGCCAAACATGAACAGTAATAGAACAGACAGATTTCTCTTTCCGTAAAGCAAAGCAGAAAAATCTGTGAGAAGTGTTGATTTCACTTTATGCATCTCTTCAGGTACTTGGTCTCTTACTAGAAGAGAGAGACCATGTGTTCTGTTGATACCCTTCTTGGATCTCCTATATTTGCATTCTTGACATCTGAGCTCTTTTGGACTTGAATTATTTTTTTTAAAAAACGGAATTGTTTTGGTGGAATCATTAGCATAGCAGGGATTTATTATTTTTGATGATTTTTCACTTTACTTAAATACCTTCAGATCTTTTTAATGTTTCTATATGTGCAATATTTGCAAAAAACAGTTTTCTGGATAAGGCCCAACTACTGAAGCAGAAAGCAGTTGCTGGAGTGCCAGTTAATTCCACTTCAAAAGAAACTGGGAAAACATCTGATAATATGGGAGTTCTGACACATGAAGCAGATGAAACAGCCGCCATGAATGGTAAGTTCTGGGTGGAGTTACGGACTAGATTTTAAAAGTGAGACAAAATTCAGTTGTGTTTGTTTTGGTGTTTTGTTTTGGTGTGTTTTTTTAAGAGTTCAAGGTTACAAGGGTAAAGCAAAAAAAAANNNAGGGGACCTGTGCTTTAGTCTTGGCTCTGTTGTGAGCTTTCTGTGTTTCTTTAGAAGCTGATAAAACTTTGGTTTTCAGTTCCCTTGGCCAGAAGTGTGAGGCAGGTTTGACGATGGGTCTTTTCTACCACTTGGAGTATTCCAGGGGTGAAATTATGGGTATTTGCAAGGGGGTCAGGAATGCAATGATGAAATTTGTAATGGTGTTAAAGAGTAATGTTGGAGCTAAAATAATTTTTCCAGCTGCAAAATTATCAAGCTGTGATTGTTTCTTATTGCTTTTTCCACTAGAGGCCAGGTTTTAATTTGTGATTTACAGTCCATTTTTATTTCCTGTGCTTGTTCATTATGTGAAATGCAAAACCACAGCCCAGCTGAGTGATATTTTGCTCTCTCATCTGTAGCTGATGATTGATGAAGGCCCTATGAAAGATGGGAGGAGGTGATAAAATGGCAGCAATGGATGCTAGAGCATGTATGAGCTCACCCATGTTAAATAGCCTGCCTGCCTGGCCAAAAGCTGTTGGGTAAAGACTGGATCTGGGCAAAAGGAATTTTGGAAATAATTGCTCAGCCTTTAAGAGAGTGGAAAATATTAATGAGTTTATCTTCACGGTATCCTTGTGAGGTGCAGAACTGGCAATATTCCTGTTATACATAGGATCTAACTTATTATGAAATACAGGCTTCTGGAAACAATAGAATATATATCACAAAGAGTGCAGTAGATGTGTCAAAATGTATATATCCAAGGGAAAAAGAGGAAGATGGCAAAGATAAATTTGGTAATTCTATGAGCTTCTAATGCTTACTGTTGTAAATTTAACTATATTGTAAATTAGGGATTTTATATGTATGTAGTGTGTGCATATATACGCACACACATATAAATGCATGTAAATACTTACATATGTGTGTATATATATGTATAGTGGACTATGCAATGAAATTTTGAGCATATTGAAATAGTAGCCTAACCTGGTGTTGAAGTGTTTAATTGACATCTTTTCCTAAGGACACTACTGCATTATGCCATCCACTGCAGTAATTTTTAAATTATTTCTTGCATTAATTGCAACAAAATGGTCCCTCCTTCCTACTCAGTCCAGTTCTGCCTTCCATCAACAGGTTTTGGCCATAAAGGAAACATTGATTCTTCCATGGAAAATCCCAACATTGCTTCCCTGCAGCTGGAGCTCATGCCTCTGCTCGCAGGTATTGTCCTGGGCAGGAGCAATGGGGAGGGAGCATGGTGCTGGGTGTCCTTCCATGGCTCCTCCTCTGCGTGGTCTGCCAGCTGGAAATGGTCTAGAAGGATCCAGAAGATGAAGCTCCCTAGGGATAAAAGCTGAAAAGCTGTCTGGTTAAGAAAGATGCAGGATTTGGTTTTGATCTGGGGGGAGCTCTGTGTTTATTCCACAGGAAGTTGGAAATAATTGCACCATAGTTCTCTGTCAGCATGTACACCTGAGTTAGTCTCCTGGTGCGTTTAGAATGTGTTGGATCTTGGTCAGAATAGAGAGGGTTATTTCTGCTTTTTTTTTTTTTTACTGTAACTGCATTAAGATTCATTATTAATATATGTTGTCCTCTTCTTGTCTCTGGTGCGTTAAATCCCCCCTTTGTAGTGTGCACGCAGACAGAAGTAGTGCTACATCACAGAGCTGCCAAGTGTACGTGTGTGGAAAAGCTATTTGCAGAGAGGCCAGTTTGTTTAAAGGTGCTTCTTTATCTTTAGCCTTTAAAGAGTTTAATTATGATGAAAAGTCTGTGAACTACTTAAATTTATGTGTTTATGCAAACTGTATATTGCAGCTTAAAAAAGAAGTAAACTTTCAGCAGTTAGCCCAGGTGGGGGTCCTGACACTGCTTTGGGGACTACTGTAAAAGACAGCTAATATTTGAAGCCCTTAAATCAATACTTTAGTTTCATTTTAATACAAATTCAGTGGAGATTTGTAATTAATTAGAGAGCTCTCTTCAAATGCTTGAGGAACTGATGAGGAAAGGAGCCATGCTGGATCTTGTCCTTACCAACAAGGAGGTGCTGGTGAGGGATGTCAAGTTGAAGGGCAAATGAAATGGTAGAATTCAATATTCTTAGGGCGGCAAGGAGGGTGTGCAGCAAGCTCTCTACCCTGGACTTCAGGAGAGCAGACTTTGGACTCCTGAGAGATCTAATTGGCAGAGTAGTGTGGGAAAAAGAGCTGGAGGGGAGAGGGGCCCATGAAAGCTGGTTAGCGTTCAAGGATCACCTCCTCCAAGCTCAGGAGTGGTGCATCCCAAAAAAGAAGTTGGGCGAAATGGCCAGAAGATCTGTGATAGCATGAAGTTCAACCAAGCCAAGTGCAGAGTCCTGCACCTGGGATGTGGCAATCCCAGGCACAAATACAGGTTGGGCAGGCTGGAGAGCCACCCTGAGGAGAAGGACTTGGGAGTGCTCATGGATGAGAAGCTCAACATGAGCCAGCAATGTGAGCTGGCAGCCCAGAAAGCCAACTCCATCCTGGGCTGCATCAAAAGAATTGTGACCAGCAGGTCACGGGAGGTGATTCTGCCCCTCTACTCTGCGCTCGTGAGACCCCACCTGGAGTCCTGTGTCCAGTTCTGGAGTCCTCAACTTAGAAAGGACATAGAACTGTTGGAATGGATCTAGTGGAGAGCCATGAAGATGATTAGAGAGATGGAACACCTCTCCTATGAGGACAGGCTTCCAGTATCTAAAGGGAGCCTACAGGAGAGCTGGAGAGGGGCTCTGCATCAGGAAGTGCAGTGATAGGCCAAGGGTAATGGTTTTAAATTGGAAAAGGGGAGATTCAGATTGGATATTAAGAAGAAATTCTTTCCTGTGAGGGTGGTGAGGCACTGGCCCAGGTTGCCCAGAGAAGCTGTGGATGCCCCATCCCTGGGAGTGTTGAAGACCAGGCTGGATGGGGCTTTGAGCAACCTGGTCTGGTGAGAGGTGTCCCTGCCCATGGCAGCGGGGTTGGAACTCGATCTTTAAGGTCCCTTCCAACTCTAATGATTTTATGATTCTATGGTTCTAATTGCATCAAATATGAGTTTGCTTCTGTAACAGTATTTAATCTCCTATGTGTAAAAAGGTGAAAAATCAGTGATTGGTCGTCTGGAAGAAAACAGTCCTAAAGGTTTAGATGCTTACGTGACTTTCACTGTGGAAACACCTCTTCTGTCTGAAAGACAAAGACGTGAACTGAATCCACTGATTATAAGGATTAATTCTGCTACCTGCCTTCCAAACACACCTGTACCAATAGAAGTCCTTCAGGTAACACATACTGCTGCTTCTGTCTGAAAAAAAAATTTCCTTGTTACCCTCAAGGAGCTTTGATTAAAATATGGGCGTGGTGTTAGAGATAACTTTTCTTATTAGTAGAAAATTGGAGAATTTGACTCCAATTTTCTAATTTGAGTCTTATTTGAGTAATGTCTTCCCTGAAAAACATTTGACCAGGTTAGCTTGTACGTATCACAGGCACTGGCACCAAAAGAGCAATCCTTGTATTTTCCAAGGGCAATAATTTATATATTTATAATCATCCCATTTTAATTTCTGAGTGTCCTGGTTTGAGGTAAAACAAACCAATTTTCTGTTTTACAGTTTTTCTTGAATCTCTTTAATTCCTTCCTTTCCTCTCTTTTACCCAAAGTGGGGAGGGGGGAACATCTGTCAATCAGGTTTTGGTAAATTTGGCTGAAACCATGACCCTGAGCAGTGTATCTTGAGTAAACCTGATAAGATCAAGTTCAGTTGCAGCGCTGTATTGTGTGAAACATTTGGCTGACCAGTCAGGGCAATATTATTTAACTTGAAAAAACAGCAGATGCTCCACATTGTAAAAAGCACAAAAAATTCTATATTGCTGAGAATATAATTTAAAGTTTTTGGTTCTTATATTTGTAATTTTTAGGAGATGAGTTAGAAAACATATTCTCTTGTCAAATTATTCCATTTTTAGGCTTAAATAAATGCTGTTTCAGACAGTTTTCTGAGTATTATATATCATTGATGTGAAAGTGAAATTAAGGTCAAAGACCTTTGATTTTGGGAGCTATTTTGTTGATCCCTGTCTGAAGTGGAATTATAAGGGAATAGTATATGAAAGATCTGGTCCCAGTTGCGTCAGCCTGGTTCTTTAACCTTAGTAGGATTTGTTACTGTTTTTGTGAAAATAATATGGTAATATAAAATAATGAATGAATTCCCCTGTTTGCTTCCCAAGATTTGTAAAAAAAAAAAAGGCTAATGATGGAGATCATAGAGACTATTCCCTATGGCATCTCTGGGTACTTGGTGAATTCCCTAATTTATAGCTACAGGCGTTTTATTTTAGGCCTCGAATCCTACACCTATGAATGCATAGGGAGAAACAAAAAAGGTCTCAGAGGCATTGCAGTCTTTGCATGCTCCTTTAATGATCTAGAATCAACAAGAGTTTTTTCTGATGTCTGGGGAAAGTTGAGGACAGGCAGATGAAAGGGACAGTATATTCCCAAAACCTGGGAATATAGGTCCAGGCCTGTAGAATGGCCTCTTGCTGCCTTGGAAGACCATAGTTTGTGCTGAGAAGTATATTCTCCTGACTTCTTTTACTGGAAAAGCCAATTGTTCTGTGAGGTTATAAACAAAAAGGAAAAAGGTTAACCCTGCAAATATCTGTTTCTTCTCACCTTTTTGTACTTTAGAGATTGTGTATTCCCACCTACTGCAAATACAAGTTTCATAACTTTCCACCTCATCAAACTCATGGACAAGTCCATGGAACTCACATCTACTTTAAAGACGTTAATGTACTTCTAACAGGGGTGATGAAACCTGGGGAATTACAGAGGTGTCTTAGAGGCCCACCTTTGGAGATTGAAGTTCATGACCGGGACAGAAAAATGGAAAACAACACAAAAAAGCCCTGTTTGTTTGGGGATGATGAAGCAGATGAACATGTGGGTAAGGCGAGCTTCCTTGCTTGCAAATCCACAATCTGTAATTCTTTTACAAAGAAGCAAGCGTGGCACCCACATGGGGTAGCTAAAGTCAGTCTTACTGATTTATTGTTGGATAAAAAGCACTTGACTGTCAGTGCTCCCATTCGTCGCTGCTCAGCTCCAGATACAGCTGCTTTCCATGAGAAGGATAGAAAAAAGACTGTAACAGAATCAGCGAGTAGTTCTTCCCTGCTGCCTATGGGAGATTATCTAGAATCAGACTCAGTTTTGAAAGTAAGAGTGGAAATAGCTGTGCCCTTGGGAATGCAAGCAGAAAGTGCTGATGTTCAAGTCACAAATTGCCCATATGGCTATATAATCTACATTTTTGACTACAGTAATTCATCTTTATTACATGACTTGGTGGAAGAGATTACAGAAGTCAATGCAAAAGCCCTCCAGCTGGACTGCTATCCTGCACACTTTATTGGAATGGCGCTTGCCGCATCAAAACTGAAAACCACACTTGAGAAACTTTCCGAGTTGGATATTGTTACTGGTTTTCACTTACTGGATGGAGCAACTCATCTCTTTGTCTTGGAGGGATTAAAAGACAGAGCAATTCAGAGACTATGGGATAGACACTTTGAAAGGTAGGAGAGTTTGAGGGGTTTTGTCAGTTATTTCCTTGGATTCAGAGAGTTTAATTTGATTTATACCTCCCCTATCCCTTTCTATGCAAAGTTATATGAGCAAGTTATACAAGCAAGTACGTAGCATTGGACTGGATATGAATACCTGTGGCTGCTTTATTTGAGGCATAGTCTTCTCCTCTTCATCACATTACACCACCCATCATCCATGTGAAAGTGACAAGGATGGCAATGTGCTTGCTTTTTTTTTTTTTTTTTTTTTTTCTTTTTTTTTTTTTGTTAAATTGCTACTTGGTTTGGGACAACTGCTATAATCTGCTAATTCTAAATAATAACAAAAAAACTTAATGGGATCTAAACCAAAAATAGTCACTAGGAAAAAGCTGAAATTCAAGCCATTTCTTCTTTTGATTTAGGGGAAAATGTGACAAATTCAAAGTGAGTGTCTCCTTCAAATTTTATGCTTAAAAAATAATTTATGCTTTTTCTAGCACTGTAGCATGTTGTTAAAGCTTTCTTGTGGCTGTTTGTTGGGGTTTTGTTGTTTTGTTTTTTAATGCAAGTCACTTCAATGCAGATACTGAATTTAGTGCATGAAAAGTTGTCTTCTGACAGTGTTCACAAGTAGCCTAAACTGAAGCTTTGTTTTACTGCTATAGTGTGAATTTTACTAGTTGTAGTAGAAATATTTCTATCACGCTTTTGTAGCTGTAGTGAGGCTGTTAAGGGGCACAACTCTGTTGAAACTGAGGTGAGCTTCCTTTCACGTGTCTGCCACATGGCTTAAAAAGAAAATATGCAATTCAGCTTTGTCATGAGAGTTTTGATATTTTCTTTGTTGTTTTATCCAAGATAATTTTTTTCAAAATGGTTTATACGATCTTCCAGTATCTGAAGGGAGTTCCATGAGAGCTGGAGAGGGACTCTTTGTTAGGGAGTGTAGTGATAGGACAAGGGGGAATGGTTTTAAATTGGTAGAGGGGAGATTCAGATTAGATATTAGGAAGAAATTCTTTGCTGTGAGAGTGGTGAGGCACTGGAGCAGGTTGCCCAGAGAAGTTACGGATGCTCCATCCCTGGAGGGGGCTTTGGTCAACCTGATCTGGTAGGAGGTGTCCCTGCCCATGGCAGGAGTGTTGGAACTCAATGATCTTTAAGGTCCCTTCCAGCTCTAACCATTCTATCATTCAATGTGAAGTGAATCATAGAATCATCCAGGCCGGAAGGGA
>VZRU01007508.1:3904-30757 GCA_013398155.1 Pedionomus torquatus
TCTGGTTGCTTGCACCATGGCTGCTGTGGAGCCACACACTGCTCATAAAGTCCAGCGCTCAAATGAGGAGATGTCAGAGATGCAGTTTCCCAGGCAATCTTAATTCAGCCCCACATACAGGGGTATTAGGATGCTGTCAGTCATGGCATGATNGCTTGGTTGCACATTCCAAAGTTACAGTGCTCCTGGAGAGAGGAGTTGTCTTCCCAGTTTTTCCCTGGCTCTCCACTCTAATATCTAACCATTTGAAAAATGAGTGGGTTTACGGTCTCAGCATGCAATGGTGGCAGGACTTCCCTCCTATGAAGAGGTGGTGGAGGAGTAAAGATGGTGTGGGCAAAGCCCCCCCAAACTCAGGGAGCTTGGGCACTTGAGCCCCTGATCTGAGCTATTTGTTCCCCTCTGATTGCTGCCGAGTGCCTCTGCACATCCCCACCCCCCAGTCAAAATACCCAGTTTTAGGGGCCTCAGCAGAGTTGTTTGGATTCTCCCCCATCCTCTGCTTTCTAGACCTGGAGCTGAAGGCATCTGAGCGTAGGCCACTCTGTGAGCTTGCCGGAGAGTGTGTCCACCTCCCTGGGAAGCTGGACCCAAGCACCAAGGAGTTGGCTGTATTCCACACCACTGTGGCATGCAGCAGAGCCTCTCTGCTGCTGTGCCGGTGCACTGTCTTCTCAGAAGCTACTTTGTGCTTGTGGGGCGAGGGAGTCTTAGAGGGTCCAGGGCTGGTGCCAGGAGCAAGTGGGGTCTATGTCTGTCTAGTGGAATGCATCTAGGAAACGAGGATTGAGGCAGGTTGGGCTTGGGAGAAACCAGCAGGAAACCCCTTTCTGAGCCAAGGAGGGTCAGCAGACCCTCTTTCCCATTCCCGCAGCACGCCTGGGGCTGTAAGTCCTCTTTGCAAAGGGGTGAGCATCGTAGCATTAGGCCTGCCTGCTTTGCCCCTGGAGCCTGTGCATTTGTGCCTGTTGGGATGCCTGCCTGAATGCTTGTTGCACCTTCGCCCCACCCTGCGCCGCCCCAACCTTGGCATGGGGGCTGTGGAGCTCTGGTCTGCAGACATCCTTTCGAGGGAGCAAAAGCCTCGTTGGGGGCTTTCTTGAAACAAGGACTGTAGCCCCCACGGTCTCCTGGCTGGCTCTTGGGAGCGGAGGGCACCAACCTGCCCTTGGTGTCTGGGAGGCAGCGAGTGAGGGGCACCTACCTGCTGCTGGCTGAGCCCCTCTTTGCCTTGGCAAGGGGAAAGGGCATTTAGAAACCAGAGGGGCTCCCTGCAGTGGGTTTGCTTGTTATGATTGCTTGCCTTCCTGCCCCGCAGGCTTTAGGTCATGTCCCAGGGGCTGCTGCAAGACTTTGTATCTGGGAAGATGTAATGAGTTAATCCAGCGTAAAGTTTTGGGAAAAAAAATCCACACTTTTTAATATGCCAGGTTAATTTTCACATCTTAGGTTTTATATGTAAGAGATGACTTTCCTGGGAAACATTATAGTGCTTCTGCTGGCTTGTGTGTGTCTTACGATGATGGTACAGACCTTCCTCATGTGTCACATAGTTTGCTTTCTGCTGGCATCTGAAAGCAGAGAGCAAACTTTATGTTCAACTTTAAAAAGCATCTTTATAGTTTCTGCTTTATAGGATATGCTCAGTTTAGACTTGTATATTCTTGTATTCCAGAATATATTCTGTGATATGTAGAATGTAGATCTCAAGATAACTCAGGTTGGAGGTGACCTTAGGAGGTCCCTGTCCAACCTCCTGTTCAAACCAGGTGTCACATCTGGGGTCAGACCAAGCTGCTCAGGGCTTGATCTGGATGGGACTTGAAAGCCTTCAAGAAAGGTGGTGGTGCAATCTCTCTGGGCATCTGGGTGCCAGAGTCACTGGTGACTGGGCAGGGAGGGGGTTGTCCCCATGTTGGAAAGCAAAGAGCTGACACCCCCTTGGGCTCAGCGTTGCCCCTTGGTGAGTGATTCAGGGGCTGAGCGATGCCCCCTCTCCCTCAGATGTCAGATGGAAGAGTAGTTTTCCTGTCTCCTGCTGCAAAACTGGCTGTTCCTGCAGCCCCGTCCTGGCTCGCTGACACTGGGCCCTGCCTGTGGAGCCAGCGGGAGGTTTCACTCTTTCCCTCTCATCCAGTGGTGGCCAGCACCCCAAGCAGCTGTCTGTCCTGCTGCTGCCTTGCTGAGGGGTGAGAGCGTCGGCTCACTGCCATGATTGAACTCCCCTTGTGCCTGCCCGGGGTGGCTGCGAGCCCCACAGCTGGTGGGGTTTGCTCTGGAGGTAATGTTCTGCTGCTTGCTTGCACCCCGGTCTGGGCTGGGGTCAGGACTGGAAACCTTCCACGGCTCCCCACTGCATTGGGAGCTCAGAGCCGGGATGTTTATGGAGGAACTGGGGAGGTGGGGCGCTGGGGAACCCTGTTCCTCCAGCAGCGCGGAGGGATGTGAAGGCTCAGGACTGCACGGAGGTGTTTACAGCTCCAGTTCCTGTTCCCTTTTCCTGCTGGGTTCTGCTGCTCAAGGCTATTGTCAGGCCGTTTTGCACAGGAAGGAGGAAGAAGTGATTTGTGTTAAGCCCATTACAGGAGCTGGGGAGGAATGCATGAGTGGCCCCAGTCCCCAAGGCTGGCCAGGAGCAGGGACAGTGTGGCAGTAAGGACAGAGCCTGGTGCCCGGTGGGTTTAGGCGGCTGCCACCACACTGTGCCTGGCCAGTTTGGTCCTTGTTGTAAGGAGCTCTGTGTAGCTGGAGTTGTTGTCAAAACCCCACATCACCAGATGGTCTAACTGGGGTTTGCAGTGGAGTGGTGGGCAAGCGGGCCCCCAGTACAGGTGCTTGGATGCACTCAGACCCTGCTGGAAATACTGCCTGGCCCTCTTTTGGGACCAGGCTTTTTTGTTTGGAGGTGAGAAGTACAGCTCCAGGCTTGCTGAGGGCTTGCAGCATTCGCTGTGGAGCACTCCATCCGGGAAGCTACTGAGGTGCTGGAGTGTTGTGACTGCAGTGCTGGAGGGGACCAAGCTCTGGGAGATGACCCCTATCCTACTGCAGGATCGTCTCCTTTTTGCTAGTAGGGGCAGACCTTGGACTTTTTGTGCCGCCCCTGAGACATGACACTTGAGGGGCTCCTGGTCCTGCTTCCTGATGACTCCTGGTTGCGTGGAGGAGCCCTGTCTTGTGTTACCTGGGATGCTGCAGGGTCCTGGGAGGAGCAGAGAAGCCATAGTCTGTTCTTAGCCTCTTTGCTAAGAAATGTCTTCAAATGAGGCCCTGGAAAACAGTCAGTAAGTTCCCAGTCGTGCCAGTGCCAGCTGACA
Source organism: Pedionomus torquatus (assembly GCA_013398155.1). Taxonomy (NCBI): domain Eukaryota; kingdom Metazoa; phylum Chordata; class Aves; order Charadriiformes; family Pedionomidae; genus Pedionomus; species Pedionomus torquatus. The sequence continues at coordinate 7,222 of VZRU01007508.1, forward strand.
CCATTGTACTGGGATCTGTGCCCCTTCTCTGCTTTGGTTGAGGAAATGTGGCTGCATTCAGGGAGGGCATCTGTGTGATGCTGGAGTAGTGGGGGGAGGTGGCACTGCTGGCAGCCCCACACCATGGCAGGGACATTTCTGGGGCATCTGCCATGGGTGTTGCCTCCCCCTGGTAAGGGAGGGGGGTGGGCCGCCTTCTGCTTTGCTTGGCTCCCTCCCAGCTATAGGGACAAAGGCTGGAGCATTTCCACAGCCAGGCGCTGGTGCCTGGGAAGCCACCAGCTGCCAGCGCCTGCTCCACGGGGTGTCATGGTGTGGGCTTGGCATCCCAGCTGCTGCTCTGGCTGCTGCCACCAGAGCTCGTGGGGAGGTGTCAAGGGGCTTCAATCGGTCCCTGATGCCACACCTCCCCCTCCCCCCCAAATATAAAAAAGGCAGGGAACTAACATGCTCCTAACCCTTCCTCCTAACCATCCTCTCTTCCAGCTGGCTGTCCTGGAGGACTACGCAGATCCCTTTGATGCAGCGCAGGTGGCTGGTAGCCAAGCCGGGCTGGAGAAGGTGACGGAGAACGATGGATACATGGAGCCCTATGAAGCCCAGAAGATGATGGCTGGTAAGGTGGAAGGCTGGGTGCAGAGGCCACTCTTTGTGCCTCTGGCCCCTGCCGTGTCAATTTGGTGGCCACTGTTCCTTGCAGCCCATGACAGTGCTGTTCCTCCTCACTGTGCTGTCCTGGGCAATCGCTGTGGTGGTGCATGGCCACTTTGCAGGCAAATTTTCACAGTTTTAGCTATGTGTGGTGGGTTGGCAGTAACCAGAGCATGCTCCAAGGCTACCTGAGCAGTAAAGGCACCTTGATATTTCTGCCTGTGGTGCCGTCCCCTGAGACTATGGTGCCTGCCTGCCAGGCTGAGCTAGGAGAGACTTGACATTCAATGCGTCTGGCACAAAACTAAGATGGATGTGGGAGCGATTTAACTTGGTTAGGACTGAGCCAGACCCTGTCGTTGTCTGCTGCAGCAGCAGGGTCCCCAGTGGCCTTGTTTCTGGCTGGAAAGCAGGTGAGGTGAGAGGGAAGGCGTTGTTCTTGCTGCTGTGGCATGCACAGGGTTGCCGCACCATCTTGTGTGCTCCAAGATCTGGCTCTGCTTTGCAGTCCCATGGTTTTCCTGGAGCGAGTGGTTTCTAGAAAGCTCCTGCAACTTTTTGGAGGAGGCCATTGCATTTCTTGGATATATCAGCAAGTGGCAAAGAGGCTGCTTGTGTTTGCGGGAGAGACTTGTTTCATTGGAGGGAAGGGTGTTTTATTAAACTAGCAATGCTAGTGGGTGTCCAGGGGAGAAACTCAGTCTTTCTGCTAGTGGGGAATTGGGCTCTGGGATGTTCTGTCCCCATGGACTCCACTTTGCCGGGCTACTTGATACAGGGAATGTTGTACTGTGAGAAGAAAAGGCATCCTGGTGCTGTGAACTGCCCAAGACCTAGCTGCCCAGCAGCTCCCCCTCTTCTGGCAGGTGCTTGCTGGAGGTTTCAGGGGTCTCCTCCATTGCTACTTCTCTGTACCCCGTGTTACCCTTGGGTGAAACAGAACCCTTTCACCAAGCGAGGCTTTGGGAATGATGGCTAGGCTCTGTGTTAGGCTAGAAGGTCATGGTCTTTTTCCTTTTCTCCTGCTAGAGATCCGCCAGAAAGGCTTATGGGAGGCTCCTGCCCGGCCGCTGCACCTCTATGACACTCCCTATGAGCCTGTGCTTGGAGGGCTGGACATAGATGGTGACCGCCCAGCTTGCCCGAGGCCCAGGGAGTCCCGACTGCCGGAGGACGATGAGNTTTTAGCTATGTGTGGTGGGTTGGCAGTAACCAGAGCATGCTCCAAGGCTACCTGAGCAGTAAAGGCACCTTGATATTTCTGCCTGTGGTGCCGTCCCCTGAGACTATGGTGCCTGCCTGCCAGGCTGAGCTAGGAGAGACTTGACATTCAATGCGTCTGGCACAAAACTAAGATGGATGTGGGAGCGATTTAACTTGGTTAGGACTGAGCCAGACCCTGTCGTTGTCTGCTGCAGCAGCAGGGTCCCCAGTGGCCTTGTTTCTGGCTGGAAAGCAGGTGAGGTGAGAGGGAAGGCGTTGTTCTTGCTGCTGTGGCATGCACAGGGTTGCCGCACCATCTTGTGTGCTCCAAGATCTGGCTCTGCTTTGCAGTCCCATGGTTTTCCTGGAGCGAGTGGTTTCTAGAAAGCTCCTGCAACTTTTTGGAGGAGGCCATTGCATTTCTTGGATATATCAGCAAGTGGCAAAGAGGCTGCTTGTGTTTGCGGGAGAGACTTGTTTCATTGGAGGGAAGGGTGTTTTATTAAACTAGCAATGCTAGTGGGTGTCCAGGGGAGAAACTCAGTCTTTCTGCTAGTGGGGAATTGGGCTCTGGGATGTTCTGTCCCCATGGACTCCACTTTGCCGGGCTACTTGATACAGGGAATGTTGTACTGTGAGAAGAAAAGGCATCCTGGTGCTGTGAACTGCCCAAGACCTAGCTGCCCAGCAGCTCCCCCTCTTCTGGCAGGTGCTTGCTGGAGGTTTCAGGGGTCTCCTCCATTGCTACTTCTCTGTACCCCGTGTTACCCTTGGGTGAAACAGAACCCTTTCACCAAGCGAGGCTTTGGGAATGATGGCTAGGCTCTGTGTTAGGCTAGAAGGTCATGGTCTTTTTCCTTTTCTCCTGCTAGAGATCCGCCAGAAAGGCTTATGGGAGGCTCCTGCCCGGCCGCTGCACCTCTATGACACTCCCTATGAGCCTGTGCTTGGAGGGCTGGACATAGATGGTGACCGCCCAGCTTGCCCGAGGCCCAGGGAGTCCCGACTGCCGGAGGACGATGAGCGACCACCAGAGGAATATGACCAGCCCTGGGAGTGGAAGAAGGAGCGGATCTCCAAAGCCTTTGCTGGTGAGTGATAGGTGCAACCATTAAGGGTGAACAGCGGCTGTATAGCGACCGATGCTGTGGTGCCTTTTGCAAGAGGGAAAACTGGCTTCTTGGGGTTCCTTCATCTTTTGGGCCCAGTAGCACTGGCCTTTGCATTTCCCTGGCTCAGGGAGTGCTTGTGCACTTGCAGAGACCGTTTCTCTTCAGCAGGGAGTTGGGCTGGGTGGAATGATGGATGGAGCTGCCTTGGCAGCTTGTCCAGCTCTCGTCTCTCGTTGCCTCTTCCCCCCTCTCTAACTGATCACAGCCTCCAGGGCAGCCCCGAACTGCAGCGTGGAGGCTGTCCAGCAGATCCTTCTTCAGCGCAGGAGGAGCCGTGGAGGACCCTTTGGCCAGGTTGTCGTCCGGCCTCCTGACCTATTTATCTGTGCTGCAGGATCGATTGTGTTTGTGTTTGTTAATGAGGAAATCCATGCTGTGCATTAGTGCTGGCTCCTCCATCAGCACTGGCTAATTGCCACGCTCTTGCCTAGGATGCATTTTAATTGCAGCAGCGTGTATCTACACTGCAGCCAGCGGTTGTTGGCGCTTGTGCTGGGATGCCGGTGGAAGGAGGCGTTGGGGGTTCAGCCTTTGGAGTGATTCATCTTCTGGGTTCAGGCTCTGTGAGCTGGAGGTGTGTGCACTGGGCTTGATGTCACAGCCTCAACTCACACTGCTGGGACTTGGCTGGGTGTGGGGCCGGTGCCGGTGGCCGTCCTGTGCTGAAGGTTTAGCTTGTTGGGCTCCATCATGCAACACGGTGTGCTACCAGGCAGGGTTTGTGCTGTGGTGTAAGTGCTCTGGGTTGGGTCAGATGAGCCACCTTGCTTGGTGTCCCAAGGTGGAGGTGGCGTGGTCGCAGGTCTGGCTCCTGTGTGGATGCTCGTGGGTGTTCCGGGCTTGCTCTGAGTCCCAAGGGGGTCAGGTTGCCATGCCCTGGGCCATGTGAGGACCTGCTGCCTGTTCTTTCCCAGAGCAGGTCCTGCTGTGGCTTGCAGGGCTTCTCTTTTCTCCTGCGATACTAGGATCTCTTTGATGGCCCTTTTCCCCTTTGGGTGGCCTGCAAGACCCCTGCTGTGATGAGCAGCTGGTACCAGCACAAAGTAGCAACTCACTGGCTCCTGGCAGAGGAACGCAGACCCCATGGTGTGGCTGGGAAGCACCCAAGGCAAGATGGATGTGCAGGCAGGACAGATGGCAATGGGGTGCTTGGCCACAGTCTCCTGGCTGGATGTGCATGTGGGATGGGGGTGATCGCAGTTTCCCCCCCTGCAGAGAGCATAGTCTGGGAAAGCTGATGGAGGAGCAGGGTCTCTCTGTCACGAACAAATGTGCCCTGTGTCAGGCCTGTTCCTGCTTGATGCTGGGAAGGGGATGAGATGACCAAGCTGACATAGGGTTCCTGGAAATGCAGCCCTCAGGTCTTTCTGCCCACAACTGCTCTCCTTCTCTGTGGGCCTGGTGTTGCTGATGTTTTTTTCTAAGCCCTTTCTTTCTTTCTTTCTTTCTCTTTCTCTCTCTTTCCCACCCCCTACCCCACACCATCCAGTTGAAATCAAGGTCATTAAAGACCTGCCATGGCCACCGCCGGTGGGACAGCTCGACAGCCGTGAAAGCCCCCCGGACGGTGAGGCTGGTGCCTCCGTTCCCCTGCAGCAGGGCCAGCCCAGCTATGAAGACGCCAACGGTGGGTCTCGCGTGACAGCGGGGTGTCCGGGGGGGGCGCTGCGGCTGATGCTCACTGCGACCCTGCCTTGCTGCCCCACTGGCGCTGAGATGCTGCAACACGTTGGAGCTGGCTGCCAGGCATCCACACTCCCCCTCCACCTTCTCCCAGCTCCTCCTGGCCTGTTGGCTTGTCCTGTGCCAGAGGCCAGGTGTTTGTCCTTGCCTCTTCTGCATCTTCCCCAGCTCTGCCGGCACCTCTTTGCATGCAGCAGTCAGGCTGCGCCAGGAGATGATTCAGTGGCAGAGTTACTACCTTCTCTTTTGCTCTCTCCTCTTTGCCTCCAAATTCCGAAGGCTTAACGGCTGCTTTTTGCGATCTTCTTGACAACTGAGCATTGAGCTGCTGGGTATTAAGTTGCAAGAAAACAGGTCCCTTACAAGTGTGGTAGCAGCTCATGCAGACCCTGCCACTAAAGTTGAGGTTGGGTTATTTTTTTTTTTTTCCCCACACATGTCTTGCTTTGTCGTTTAGCATGGCTCCATTTCCTCCACTGTTTATTAACTTGCTGCTCAGTGGCAGGAGGTCCCTCTGGATTCTTGGTTCTCATATTTGCTATCCCGAACAACAAAATCTCCTGGGCGTGCTTTGTCATCTCAGGTTTGCCTTGTTGTGAAGATCTTTTTGCGCGTTGCTGAGCAGCAGAGCCCCCGTATAATCCCCCTTGGACCCTGCTGGCAGCCTCACTTATGGAAGCCAAATATTGCTGCTCCTTTGCTAACCCATTATTTATTAATATTTGAAGGGCCTTGCTCTGATGCTGGATTAGGCTTTTTGGCAAGATTTTTTTTGGTGAGGGGGTTTTATCAAAAGCTGCCCGGGATTTCGGGGTTGGGGTGCCTCTCCTGGGGAGGGCTGGGTCTGGTCTGCCAGAGGCGACTCTTTTTCTCTGCAAGCCAGCAGCTGTGCCTGCCCGTGTGGCACTGATGCTGCTCCTGGTGGACACTGTGACCTTCCAGGTGCAGATGTCTGACTTCTTTATCTGCAGTTACCCTGATCCCTGCACAGCTTCCTTAAGGAAAAAAAGCAGTGTGGCTTTCGCTGCCTCCTGAGTGGATTTCAGCACAAGGCTGTGTGTAGCAGCAGGATGGGAGGCCCAATCATCCAGAGTCCTGTGTCCAGTTCTGGGCTGCCCAGTTCCAGAAGGACAGGGAACTGCTGGAGAGGGTACAGCAGAGGACCACAGATGATGAAGGGCTCTGATGAGGAAAGGCTGAGGGACTTGGGTCTTTTTAGCCTGTAGAAGAGAAGGCTGAGGAGGATCTGATCAACACCTATAAATATGAAAGGGTGGATGTCAGGAGGATGGGGACAGTCTCTTTTCAGTGGTGCCTGCCCAGTGAGAGGACAAGAAGAAATGAGCACAAACATCAGAAGTTCCATCTGAACATGAGGAGGAACTTCTTCACTGTGGGGGTGGCAGAGCCCTGGAAGAGGCTGCCCAGAGAGGTGGTAAAGTCTTTGTCTCTGGACACATTCAAAACCCACCTGGACAAGTTCCTGTGCAGCCTGCTCTGGGTGGACCTGCTTTGGCAGGGGGGTTTGGACTAGATGATCTCCAGAGGTCCCTTCCAACCCCAGTCCTGTCTGTGATTATGTGATTTTGCTGCTGATCACAGGGACACCCCAGAGCGACGTGGCTGCTGCACTGGCACTGCCTCAGGGTCTGTTCCAACCCCACGGGGATGCTGCAGGCTAAGATCAGTCCCCAAAAAGAAAGGTCTGGTGGGGGGAAACTTCTTCATTCTCTTCCTACAATGAATGCAGGTGTCAATAAAAATTAATTTGTGCTGTGCCGCTTTTTCTCTTCCGCCATCATTTATTATCCCTGCAGTCATTCTGACATGCATCCTGCTCCTGATGAACATATCAGTTTGTCATTTTTCCTGGTTTTAGCAACACAAGAGTCTCTTTTTTTTTCCTGACTTGCTTTGTTGTATAAAGTTTATCTTGCAGAGTTTTGTCTTATTTTCTCCTTCCCCTGTCTAGGGATGACTGGGACTCCTTGATGGATGTCTCCTTACTCCTAGGGGCTTGTTTTTAATATCCTGTTTAATCATGCATATGCCTCTGTCTCTCTCTGACAGGTGCAATGCATTTCTTCTGAGCCTCTAACAGGATGAGTTTGTGCTGCTAGCAAACACCTCGGTGTTTTGATTGACTGGCTTTTTAACAATCGCCCTAATTTTTTAAAGTTGATGAGTTGAAACTGAAGCCTGTTACGTACAAGGGGGAGCCTGGCTGGTTAAAAGCTGCAGAGGCAGGGCTTGTTGAGAGCCTTAATGTTGGGCACCTCCTTCCTGTGCTCCTTGTTTTGGGAGTCTGGGGTGGGAGTTAAGGCACACTAAGCTGCAGAGGATTTTGGCTGGGTTTCCCTCTGGCTGCCTTCCTCTCTCCTCGGGGCTGGAGGGGTGGTGGAGACCTCCCTTGCAAAGGGCCCGGATAAGGTGACCCTCAAATTGCTGCCTTAGGGGATGCCCTGCTGGAGAGAAAAACGTCCCTCTGCAAGTATTTCTTGCTTCTCCCTTGCAGCAGCTTGGCCTCAGCTTTGCCTTGCTCTTTCTGCCCCCTCCAGCAGCTGGGAGAATGGTGGGGTGGAAGCTGCTCAGCCACCTCTGGGGCCACTGGCTCTGCAGCATCAGCCTCACGTCAAGGCAGCTATGCCCGATCAATAAGTAATTTGTACATGTGGGGGCTTGTGTTGCAGGGGAGCAATAATGAACCCTCTGGAGGAGGGAGAAAACAATATTGTTAATGCTGAGATCATCCCGTGTGGAAATAACAGTCGGCGGGAAGCCAGGTCCTTGGGGCATGTCTAGGTTAATCCTGTGCTGCTCACCAAGTGGCACGTACTGGTACCCCCTGCACTTTTGTTGGTGTGTGGGGTCTAAGCCTGGGCTGGTGCATCAGGAGGAGGCACTTCACAGTTCGAAATATCCCCTTCCCACCTTGGGGCATTTATTTTTTTTTTCACCCCAGGAAGTTTACTTTTATGTTTGCATCCATTGTTTCCAAACTGACTGCTCCCTTTAGCTTCATCTCCCTTCATCTACTCCCTCCTCTTTTTTTTTTTTTTTTTTTTTTTTTTTTAATTTAAATTTATTTTTTTTTCCCCTTTTTTTTTTTTTTTTTTAATAAGATTGGAGAGCCTCTCAATCCTGCTTCTCACTTAATTCTGTGCCGTATCTCTGGTTGCATTACCAAAACCTCTCTGGAGCTTTTGAAACCTCCCTGGAAAATATTTCCAGGGGCTTGGGCATGGAGAAGACCCTGGTCCTGCCATGGTGGGGACCCAACCTTGGCTATCCCGGGGCACTGAAGCGAGCAGTAGCCCAAGAGCTGCCCTGCCCTTGCTTAGGACAGAAGACAGGGCAGCGTGAGGGGACCCAGCATGACATGATGTGGCTCTGTTCTTTCTGCAGGCTCCCTCTGCAGGGAGGGGTGTGTGTAAAGCTGGGATCCTCACCTGTCCCCACTAATGGCTGTAACTTGTGTCCATCCTGCAGGTCCATCAGAGGGGCTGGGGTACAGTCGCATCTCACCCTGCAGGGAGGAGAAGGTGAGGGCTGCTCTTAGGCATGGCTCCAGCAGCCTCAAGAGCACAAAGACGCTGATCGCTGAGCCTGGACCCTTCCTCGGTGAGAGGATTGATCCTGCCCTGCCCCTGGAGAGCCAGTGGTGAGTCCTGAGCCGGTGCTGGGCTCCCTGTGGGACACTGTCAGGAGCTCCAGAGATAACCTGCTTCTTCTCTGGCCCTGTGTTTCTGCCTGCTTGTCCCCACCACCTGTCTCACAGTGGTTGTGTTCCCATGTGCCCTCTGCACCCCCTGGTGCTGCCTGGTGGGAGTCCTGCCCCTTGTCCCCCAGCCCTGGCAGTGCCACCCGTCTCCCTCTCCCCAGAGGTGGCTGTTGTCCCCAGGGAGGCATGGAGGGGTGTGCTGGCACTGCTGCTGCCCCAGAGCAGGTCCTGCCTGGGGTGTCCACCCCTCTACCTGTCACAGCCAATCCCTCTCCCATTTCCAGCTGGTACCATGGGGCCATCAGCCGGACGGATGCCGAGACGCTGCTGAGGCTCTGCAAGGAGGCCAGCTACTTGGTGCGCAACAGTGAGACCAGCAAGAATGACTTCTCCCTCTCCTTGAAGTGAGTGACCCCGGATGGGGCTGGCCGGGGGTGGCTGTGCCATCACTGGGTGCCGTGGGTGACCCCTTGCCAGTGAGTGCCCCCGCGTGGATGTGTGCCCCTGTCTGTGGCGTAACTCTGAGGTGACCACGGGGTGGTCCGAAAGTGGCTGGAATGCGAAGTCTCTGCTTCCCAGTGGTGTGGCATGGGCTTCTGGTTTATTGTCTGGCAAAAGTGTCTCTCAGGAAGGACATTGGGAGTCACACTGCTCTTCCCTTGGCAGCCCTGGTAATCCCCCAGATGGATCAAATGATGTGCCTCACTGCTCACTCAAATGTGTCTGGTTACAGCTTCCAGCTCTGGCTTCTTGTTANCCCTTTTCCTTTTTTTTTTTTTTTTTTCCTTTGTAGCTTAGTTTCATGGAAGTTTGTGTGATCCCATTGTTGATGGAAATGTGGGTACCCATCCCTGCCTCCCTGTCCCATGTAACTGTAGAAGCTCTTGCTCATCTGTGATGATCTGTGATGAGCAAGAGGGTTGCTTTGGTTTCCCAGCAGGAAAACGTAATCCCCTCAGCTTGATTTTTGCTTGGTTTTTTTTTTTTTTTTTTTTTTTTTTTTTTTTTTTTGATGGATCTTTGCACGCTCCCCAAGNGGATCTTTGCACGCTCCCCAAGTTTTCCACATTCCTTTATTGACAAAACTGCACAAAACATCACCACTAGAGAGCAGCTGCCCATAGCTCCTCATCCAGTGCTTTCAGGACCCTTGGGCCAGCCTGGACCCAAAACATCAAAGCTGTTTGTGTCCTGAACGTGATGATAGGTTAGCAAATACCTTCTTGCCCCACTGCTGGACAGGGGTATATTAGCTCTGATCCTGGCAGATATGAAAAAAGTATTTACTGAGTGCTTTAGTTGTCTCTGTCAAACAACATGTCAGGTATCTCTACACTTTTCTCAATATACTCTTACGTTTCTCCAGGCTTCTCTGGACCTGCATTGCTCCCTGTTGGTTTCAGCCTCTCCTGTTTATTTCCCAGGGACACAACTATAAATTAGATTGCTTCATCTCTCTCTTATTTGTTTGTTTTTAACACTTTTTTGCTGCCTTTAACACCAAGCCAGAACAGAACTTTAGCTGAAAATATTGCTTTTATTTTTTTGGTCATAATTTTTACTGATGTTTTAATTTCCCCATTGTTTTTTCCTTGCCCTGGCTTGCGAGCAATGTTGAAACAACTTCTGCTGGTCGATGAGCCGTATTTGAGGCTGTGAGGGGTCTTCTCAGCCGTTACCTCTTGGGTGGCATTAGCCAGCATGTGTGTTGGAGAGCCTGGGAGGTGGTGTTGGGGTTGCAGATGTGGCTTCCTCCCTCACCACCATGGGTGTCCCTTTCCATCAGCTCTTGACAGGACAGACACCCATTTCTTCGCCTTTTTTCTCTTGTTTATCACTGTCCATCCATAGTCTCCTGGCAAAAAATGGCCAAATCCTCTTCTCAAACATCATGTGTGGCTGGGAAGTGGCCTTGCAGCAGCATGCCACTTCCCCAGTGGGAACTGCAGCCCATCCAGGAGCTGCTTGGGCATTTCCTGTCCACTGCGCCTCTTTTGGAGAGAACCCACATCCTCAGGAATGGGATTATTATTCCTTCACCTTTCTCTCTAGAGCCTTTTCAAGGAAAATCCCCTGGGAAGCTTTTTATGTTGCTGTAAGCTGGCTGTCTGCATCTCTCCTTTTGTTTTTTTCCCTTGAAGAAGGAGGCGCAGCTGAGGAGATAGTCTGAAAGAGAGCTCCAATGCTGACCTAACCCATTTTGTGCTGCTTTAAAGGAAAATATGCACAAGAGAGAGCAGCAGGAGAGGCTGTACCAGAAACGTGTCAGGTAGCCAGAAGGATTTAACCCTGCCGTGACAGTCTGGTCCTGGCGAGGCAGCCTCACAGTGCCTGTTTAGGGCAAAGTTTAGTCACAGAATCCTAGAATAGTTTTGAGTTTAGAAGGGACCTTTAAAGGCTATCCAGTCCACTCCCCCTGCTGTGGGCAGGGACATCTTCAACTAGATCAGGTTGCTCAGAGCCCCATCTAGCCTGGCCTGGAATGTTTTCAGGCATGTTATTGCCTCAAACGCTCTGTGAATGAGTTGCTCCTGGCTTGTACCTCCATGAGAAGGGCTGTGGCCATGCTGCAAGGGTTTGGGTCCTTCCTCACAGCTGTGAGGTGCTCTGCCCCTTGTCTTCTTCCTGTCCTTGCTGCTGGCTGTGAGGCCATCAGGTTTGCAGCCTGCTCCCTCAGGCAACTCTCCAGGGCTCTGATCTCTCCATCATGTCCCTGAGCTTGTGACAAAGACCCGTGGAGCAATTGGTGCAAAACACCAAGCATCCATGCAACCATCATCACCTCTTTGTGGTGATCAGCATCATCTCTCTCTCTCTCTGTCATCCTGGGTCTCTGTGGAGCTGTGTGGCAGCACTCTGACTCTGAGCCAGCCACTGATGCTGCAGAGGGCTCCTGCACAGCCCTCCCTGCCAGCGATTAGCCAAGGGCTGGGTCTCTGCAGCCAGCACCCGTGGCCCATCTGTGTGTTAGCTGTGCCATGGGCATGTTGTGTGCAGGACAAGCCCATGCATCCTTCATGAGGTGCCATGCAGGGTGCTTTTCCCTGCCACCTGGGTCATGGGATATAGCCAGCTATCGCTTTTTCCTTGTCCCCTGGCTATGGGGCCAAGAGACGTAACTCTCTGTCCGGGCAACCAGCTCCTTCCTTGCCTCTAGATGCTAAATGGATTTCAGACCCATTTTGCTAATGCAGCTGGGCTGTCCATTATGGACACTGTCTCCAGGGATGGGACCAGCCTGCGCAGTGCTGGAAGCATCTCAGCATCACTGATGAGGTCCTGTCTGCTTTTAAGTCATCAATATTTTCCAGTAATGTGCATTCCAGACGCTGCAGACAGGCTGTGGCTCTCCTCGGAGACGCAAATTAATAGCAACAGGGCCATTAGCCTGTCACTTGGAATCAGTGCTTGTGGCAGGATCTGCCTGTGCAGCTTCGTGTGGCTCGGTGCCCATGCTGTGCCAGGAAATGGCCTCAGCTACGCTGAGCAGGTTTTATGGAGCCCACAGCGTTGGTGTGCGGTGGGGAGGGGGTGGAAGGGAGAAGCAGGCTGTGGGCTGAAGGAGAAAAATCCCACTTTGCAGTGGTGAGGCTGGGGAGATGTGTGCTGAAGCCCCCCTGGGCGAGCCAGGCAAAAGGGGCTTTGCCACATCACTCTGAGAGCCTCTTCTGCCCAGGCTGTGCCCTCGTCACCACCCCCCCACACACACCCTGACCTGCATGCAACCCTGTGGACATAAGCATTGGCATTGTCCTTGTCCACAGACAGACACCTTGCACCATTGCACTGCGTGACTGTGCTCCTGGCAGGGGCGACAGTGCAGCGTGGCCACCACATCATGGGTGGAGTGACTAACTAACTTCACCTGTAAGAGAAAAATAGTGAAATATTAATATTAAACAGTGATAGAACAAAGCTAGTAGTGAATGTGACAGTTAAGAAGATTTGAGGTGATGCTTGGTCATCTACTGCATAGAGGACAGGATCAGACAGAGCCATCAGGGAGACCCTTCTGTTGAGTCAGGACGTTCTGAAAGGACTCCCGACTTTCCAAATTCCTTCTTGGAGAGGAGTCTGGGTACAGCTGGATCCAGTACTCGTCCCAGACTTGGTCAGCGGTTTATATCTAAAGGATTATATACAAGCAACCAGTCCTTTTATATCACTTAGCTAAGGTTTCAAAGTTTAGCATGCTACTAGTCACTTACTGAGAATCTGTTGCAGTGAGGAATCTCTCAGCTTCCAGAAGTAGAACCCTAAGCGAGCGACCCTGCTCCTGGGAAGATCCTGGCATGCAGCCACTACTGCACAGGAGACCTCGAAGGGCTCTTGGGTGGCCACTATTTGAAGAGTAAGAGATAATTGCCCTACAGTCATATTTGCATGAGAAGGAAATATCTAGGTCCCTGTTCCAGAGAGTGTTTTGGCTGTGTTGCCAAGTGTCCCCCAAAGTCCAGGTGCAACCCATCATAGCTCCCACAGGTGTTGTGGCTTGAGCAGGAGCTGTGGGCAAAGGAGAGAGCACACCACCACATACATCCCTCCATTGGGCTGTGGATTTTGTCTGGATTGGCCAAGAGCAGGATGGTGTGTGCAGGGCTATGGCTGGGGACATGAGGCCACAGCATCCCCCCAGTCTGTAGGGGCAGGCTGTGGGTCTTGAGCGGGGAGGGGGGGAGTGAATGTGTGCACAGGAGCTGCAGGGAGACCATCCGCAGCCCTCTAACCCTGCTCCATCTCTCCTTGCAGGAGCAGCCAAGGCTTCATGCACATGAAACTGTCCAGGACACAAGAGAACAAGTATGTGCTGGGTCAGCACAGCCCACCCTTCGACAGCGTGCCAGAGATCATTCATCACTACGCCAGCCGCAAGCTGCCCATCAAGGGGGCTGAGCACATGTCCTTGCTTTACCCGGTGGCCATCCGTACCCTATAGTCCTCACTCACCACGAGCCAGGCTCAAGGCCGGGTGCACCCCAAACTGGCCAATCTGCTGGGCCAAGGGTGGGCTCCGGATCGGCAAGCGGCTCGCTGGGCACGGCCAGCGCTGCAGGGTTTTGCTGCAGCTGGACCCGTCGTCCCGCTCACTTGGGGGGGGATCCTGGGGGGATCCCCCGCCTGAGGAGCTGAGCGGGGCTGGCTGGCTGCTGGCTGCCCCCTGCCCTCATCTGCCTCTGGGCAGAGCTTGGGACACAAGGACTGGACCTGGGGCCTTGGCGAGGCCTAGGGGGAGGCGACATATGGGAAAACGGGGAGAAATCATCCGTGAACAGGCCTGAGGTGCCTCCAAGGGGGTGCCTGCAGGAGGCAGGCTGTGCCCACAGGCCAGGAAGCTGGTGGGGGGGCAAGCAGGGGCTGCCTGGGGCTAACAAGGCAGGGGGTCCAGGCCAGTGATGGCCCCCACCCTCATGGGTGCTTGGTACTCGCTGCCGTCCTTTGCCAAATGTAAATAGTGACCGGCCTTGGCTGCGCATGCAGCAGCACTGCCATACAGAGCGGTGCAGGGTTGCCTCCTGCTACATGGGTACCCCTCCGGTGGGGGGTTCAGTGTGGAAAAGTGGCAGGGAAGGGGATTTTATTACACAAAAGCTCTAAGCTGATTTTTCCTTTGCTCTTACACACACCAAGACCCATATGCCCAAGTGGTCCAGCCAGCTTGCTCGCCTGAGACACAAGGGACAAGGAGATGCCGGTGGTCACGTCCTCGATGTGTCTTTGGGACCCTTTGCAGGCAGTGATGAGCTGATTTTGGACTTGCCTGTTATTCCCTGTTAGAAGGGGTACTCTTTGGGATCTTTTGCCTCCCTGTTTTCCTTCACCCCTTGTAAGTCTTAGGCAAAATCCTTAAATTTCACAGATCTGTGGTCTTCCTCTGGGTATATAGTGGCTCCAGCCCTGTTCTTTGTCTTCCTGAAACCTTGTCCTTGGGCCAGTTTGCTCCTTCTCTTCCTTTGGCTGAAGATACATCTGGTGCTCTGTAGCATTTAATGATTTAATGCATATCTTGCCATTTAACCTGGCTCCTGATGTTGCTTACTCCTGTACCCACGCATGCATGTACGTACCTTTCTTCCATCTGTGCTTCGGACTAAGCTCAGTCTTGCTGAAGCTGCCTTGCGTCGTGTCCCCCCCCTCCCCATCACTCCCCAGGGGTCCTGCTGTGTTTGACAGAGGGGACAGCAGCTGCAAATTCGCCGTTGGACGAGCAAAAAACCTTCTGTATCAGTGGAGCAAAGTGCTCGGGGCGTTGGTGGGATGTGTTGGCAGTGGCTTGATGAAGGCCTCCTGAAAAAGCATCATCCTCCCCACTGCCTGGTTCTTCAGGTTTTTGGGGAGGAGGTGTTTGGAGCTGTACCTTTGGGAGCTCTGGGGTTTTCCAGACTCCATCTGTAGCTGGAGGGTTGCTGTCCTGGCTGCCCATCATGGCTTTGAGCTCCTGTGGGAAGTGTTGGGTTCAGCCTGCATGGTCCCCAAGTGCTGGCGAGTTGGGAGCCTGTAGGAGCTCTGTAGGTTTGTTCCAGGATGCCTCAGCCGCAACCGCTCCTTAAAAGGCAGCAGTTTGAGCTCATGGGGCGCTTGGTGTCTCCTTACATCTCTGCTTTGCTGCTGCCAGTTCCACAGCTGCTTCTCCATCCCGGGGAGGCATCTTGTCTGGTGGCGGGGACTGAGATTATTCCAGCTGGAGCATTTTTCTCCCAGAGGTGCCACCCCAGAGCCTGTAGAAAAGGGTTGGAGGTGCAGAAATCTGCTGAGATGCTCTTGGGTTGCTCTTGCTGCCTTCAAAGGGCTTTGAGGGCCCTTCAGCAGCCCTGCTGCACCCTGACAGCTCCAGTGCAGAGCTTGTCCCGAGGGATACTCTGCGTTCTTCCTGGCTGTGAATGGTAAAGCAGAGGCTTCTCAGGTCCCTGCAGCTGGGGAACAAAGGCACAGGAGTGTCTCCTCACCTATTATGCTTTTTGTTTGGAGTTTTCCAGGGGATATTTTTTTTTCTTTGTGAGAAACTGTGGCGGGGAGCGAAGTGCCTGGCAGCCAGCTCTGGCGCAACCAGTGAGCTCACAGCCTTATACTGTGGTCCTGCCCAAGCAGCCTGGTTCCATCCTCAGGGCCATCCCTGCTGGGGGGTGTGAGACCTCTGTGCACCCCAGAAACAGTCACGGACCCCCAGAACTGCTCTGGAGCCGGGCTTTGTGCCCAAGTATTTCAGCTAAGCAGTTCTCAATCCTCCCTGTGGCATTTACATCCCTCCTCAGTCCTTTCATTTCCAGGCTAAAGAAGCCAAACTCCTCAGCCATCTTGTACAACATGTTCTCTGTCTCTGACCATGCTAGTGACCCTCTGAGACTCTGTCCTTGTACTTGGGGTCCAAAACAGGGCACAGTATCCAGATGTGGCCACAACCAATGCCAAATAAAGGGAAATAACCACTTCCTTTGACCTGCTGGCTACACTCATATGGTAACTTGGGTTGGAAGGGACCTCATGAGGTCTGTAGTCTACTCTCGTCTCCCAGGTATTGACCGGAGTGAAGAAGGGATTTTCTTGCAATGAAGCAGAACTGCTAAGTCCACTTGTTTTTTTTCCCTGCTCTTATAGCACTACCAGGAGGGACTGGACAGCAGGATGACTAGGGCTGAATAATCATCACAACCTGCATGCAACACCTCCAGCCCAACAGAGCCTCCAGCTCCACGTGGGCCCTCAGGTGGTAGAGAAGGTCCAACAAGACAGATGTAGGAGCAGGGTGCAGGATGCAGAGCCATAGCGAAGTGTTAGCCCACAGCTTGCCATTAGGTCAGGGGTGGGATGTGATACCACATGGGGCAGATCCAAGCAGGTCCTGTGCCCTGTTTGGACCCGGGGAGGTCTCATTTTGGGTTTCGAGCAGAAAGTGGAGTCTGGCTGGTGCATTCCATCCTCTGTGATGGGAGCTGATCAGCAGCTCCCCAGGAAATTTGGATTGAAGTTCTCTTGCTGAGGGTATTTCAGTGCTACCTTTTGCTCTCCCCTGACTGAAATGAGTGTTGTTTGGAAATGGGGGGGTGGGGGGGGCAGCCATGTGACAGGGCTAGTGAGGTGACAGGGATCCCCGTTCATGAGAAGGCTAATCCCTGGGACAGAAAAGGGCCTGAGCAACCTGATGTGGCTTTGAGGTTAACCCTGTTGGGAGCATGAAGGTTGACTGGAGACCTTTGTAGCAATTCCAAATCTGCTTGTCCCAGCAATCCCCCCTGTCCTCCTCGGCTGCCTCTGTTCTCTGTCCCTCCTCCCTGCAAAGGAAACAGCTCTGTCATTCATCGCCTGATCCTTCGTCCCTTGCTAAACCCTCCATAATCGCCAAGCTGCTTTAGCATGCTGCAGGCCCTGATAATGAAGGAAGTGAGTTTGTTTGGTAATTGGATTAGCGCTGCTGGGAACACACTCTTGCATGGTGGTCAGGGCTGAGCTGGCACGGCCACAAGCCCTGGGCCTCTCTGCCTGCTCCTGGGCCAGCTCAGGGCTCCACTCACTCCTGCACAGGACTTCCCTGGCCAAAAAGATGAAGTCTTGCAGGAGAAATGCAGCCAAGAGGGATGAAAAGGCTGATTCAGAGCAGACTTTGACTGTGCACCCCCCATCCTTGGAAGCCAAGGTGTGTTTCCTTAAAAAACACAGTCCCTAATGCCCACCCCCTGCTGTAAATGAAATGCTTGAGTTAGCCTCAAGGCAACCATCAGCCTCATCCCCTGCCCCAGCACAAGCCATCAAGGATTCTGAGCACCTCGTGGGCTGGAGAGCACCACTAGGAACCAGTCCTTTTGTGGGACTGGGCAAAACCCCGAGATGTGTGCTGGGTGTGGGCCATTATCCATGTCCCCTCCTTGCCCCTCTGGCCTGGAGAAATACCCTTAAGCCCAAGCCTAGTGATTACTTGAAAACCCCAGCCCTAGCAGTGATGCCTAAATTGCTTGAATACCACTGAAAAGATTGCTCTGTGTTCTTCTCTCCAACCACAGCAGTCTGTGGAGGGATCAAATAACCCAACAACTTGGCTGCCAAAGTTGATGGCAAAGGAGAGAAATGTGTTCCTGATCCCTGCAGGCTATCAACAGAACATGCAGTGTATCACACATGCATGTGGCAAACGTATGTGGCAAGTTTCAGCTGCTAACTGTGGAAGACCACCCTTCCTCAGTCCCTTCAGCCTGCTTCTCCAGCATCCTCTCAAACCAGTTGCTTGTACTGTGGTACCGTGTTATTCCCAAAACATCCATGCTTGGCTGCTGCCACCTAATTTTCAGTCTATGTTTGTGAGCAGTTCTCTCTTTTTCCTTGCACAATTTTGGAGGCATCTCTGGGGCAAATCTGGGTGAGATCTTCCCAGTTCCTTACTAGTGATGTGGCTGTGACCTTCCCAAAAACACATCCCAGGCACAATGACTCCACGCTCCCAGCCCTGCACTGCTTGCTGTTGGTGGGGTCAGCCCAAGACGGGTGGAGGAACAGCACTGGAAGTATCTCTTTGCTCAGAAACGCCCCTTTTAATACAACCCAACATTTACTTTAGTAGCTGGTTCTTCCTCTGCCATATCCATGGCTTCCAGCATCGGAAACTTGTTCCTATCGGGTGGCAAACAAAAATCCTTCCTTAAATCTAACCAGCCTGAACGTGCTGCATCGTCTTGTCTGAGTTAATTATCAAAGAAAAATCATTAAGTTACACCAAGGCAATGTATTTGTGATAAATTCTGTTTCCATTTGCCTTCCTTCTTGATCTGGGTTTCCTTCAAGAAAAAAAAACTCAGAAGTGTGTGAAAGCCTAGATATGTTTTAACCCCTTTTTCTGGATGTGGGAGGCACATTTGCTGCGTTTGCTTGCTATCTGAGCCATATCCAAGTTACAGAATCATAGAATGGTTAGAGTTGGAAGGGACCTTAAAGATCATCCAGTTCCAACCCCCCTGCCCTGGGCAGGGGCACCTCCCACCAGACCAGGTAGCTCAAAGCCCCATCCAGCCTGGCCTTAAACACTTCCAGGGATGGAAGTTCTAAATCCAGTACTTCCTTCACAGTGGAGTGACCTTGCTCCTTTCCTCCCCAGTCTCACGCTGCACCTCCTGCTTGACCCTCATCTTGTGCCTTCAAAGCAGGGTCCTCATCTGTTGGTCCTGCTTCAGGCATTCTAACCTGGTGACCTGCACAGCTGCAAATCTCCCTCTTGATTTCCAAGATAAATGTGTGCGTGCTGAATTTTCCTCCATTAAATGGCAGTGCGCAGCAAGTCCCGGCCTGTTCTGCGTGGGACCGATACGCACACACACACACGTCTTCCCTCCCTGTTCCTGTACGGAGCCACCTTGCTGCCTATGTGCAGCGTGCTGTGATTTACGGCCCATACGGAAGCCCTACAGCCTGATTTACCACAGGCATTCATAGGGTAGATCTCTGCAAATTCACAGCATGTCCAGCTGTAGTGCCTGCGTGCAGCGCCTGCTTTCCGACCCTGCACAGCTCATCCTGATTTACAGGGAAGGCTCTTGCGTCTCTCTTCCTCTCTGTCAGTCACAGAGGCACAGAATCAATCTTTGTGGCTGGAAAGGACCTCTGAGATCATTGAGTCTAGCCATACACACACAAAAAAACCCTCTACATCTTGGCCATTAGCGCATGCCCTGAAGTGCCACATCTACACATTTCTTAAACACCTGCAGGGATGGTGACTCCACCACCTCCCTGGGCAGGCTGTTCCAGTGCCTGACCACTCTTCCAGCAAAGTCATTCTTCCTAATATCTAATCTAAACCTCCCCTGCCCCAACTTCACACCATTTCCTCTGGTCCTGTCATTATTCCCTTGGGAGAAGAGACCAATACCCACCTCTCTACAACCTCCTTTCAGGTAGCTGTACAGGGCAAGGAGATCTCCCCTCAGCTTCCTCCGAACTAAACATGCCCAGTTCCCTCAGCCTCTCCTCATATGACTTGTTCCCTAGACCCCTCACCAGCTTGGTGACTCTCCTCTGGACACGCTCCAGCACTTAAATGTCATTCTTGTAGTGAGGGGCCCTGAACTGAACTCAGCACTCAAGGTGAGGCCTCACCAGTGCCCAGTACAGAGGGACCATCACTTCCCTACTACTGCTGGCCATGCTGTCCTTGATACAGGCCAGGATGAGTTGCCTTGAGTCCCTGCTCACGTGTCCTACTGCCCCTCTCCAGAGGGAACACTTTGCCTGATTTGCCCCTCAAGCATGCGGTGCTCTTGGATTTACTGCCCATACTGTGGGTGAGCACTCCAGGCACCATGGTGGTGCTTCCATGGGCTCACCACATCCTAATTTATTGCATTCACATTAGCTGCTTTCCCAGGTGTATGGCCCCTGGGCAGGCACTGCAGCAGTGCTTTCTGCATGTGTGCACAGCACCAGCATCACATCCTGAGGTCTGAGCAACCCCTGTGAGGTAATTTATGGTAAAGACCACGGGCTCTGCATTGCACCTTATTCCCTTTTCCTTTTGCACATGCAATATGTGCAAGCCTCCTCTCCCCTTGTCTGCTCTGCCTCTCTCATAGCCGTCTTTTACAAGGGCTGGGATGCAGCCTGGGACCACCATCCTTGGGCTGTCATAGAATCATAGAACTGGAGTTGGAAGGAACCTTAAGATCATAAATTTCCAACCCCCCCTGCCATGGGCAGGGACACCTCCCACCAGACCAGGTTGCTCAAAGCCCCATCCAGCCTGGCCTTGAACACCTCCAGGCATCGGGCAGCCACAACTTCTCTGGGCAACCTGTTCCAGTGCCCAGTGTCCTGGCTCATGTCCTCTGGAAGCTGTGGGCTGGGTGGTGACTCGCTGCCAAAGACCTGCTGGAGGTACTGGAGGGTGTCTGTGGCCGGCAGCAAGATCCAGTGTCCTGCTGGATGGATGCCATTTAAGCCAGAGTCCCAGATTGCAGTTCCAGTAACTGAGGTAGGGAATGTTTATGGGATCCCAATAGCTTCCTCTACTGACGTGTTGGCTTAGGAGAGGGAAAACTGGGATATCGGAGACCCCAGAAATGCTTCAGAGGGCAGAAAGGACCATGCAGTCCAGAGGAGAGTGTTGTCAAAACTCGAAAAAATTGCAAAATGTGCCTGTCCTGGTCTACACTGAGGAAGGTGTGACCCACTGCACAGGAGAGGCAGGATCTCACACCCCTTGCTCTGGGAATGTCTTGAACCCTGGTTTGTGATGCAGGTGACCAGAGTGTGCAGAGAGAGCTGGAAGTTGGAGCTGGGGCTGGGAAGGAGGACGAACAGGTTGAGACTCCTGGCTTGCTTCTTATCTTTTCTTTTGTAGCTGAGCTCCTGGATACCATGGAGCTGGGGGTAAGTGGGACCAGGTGGGACCAGGTAGGGCTGGAGATTGCATCACCCCACATGGGGAGGGCTCTTGCCCTTGCATTTGACTTCCAGCTGGTCCCTCTGAGAGGTCCACCATCCAGGCTGACCCCAGGCTTTGTGGCTTCAGCACTGGTCTCCCATGGTGGACAGCTCGGTAATTTGTGCTGGCAGCAGCTGCCCCCATTATCAGCATGGTGATAATTGTCCTTGCTGGGCTGGTCCTGCTCAGGGCCATTAGCAGCACGATCCTTCTTTTATCATTGTACATCTCACTCGCGTCTTGGCAGCTGCAGTAAATGCACCTGTCAGCCAGACACAGGGTTGGTGGCCCTGCGGTGGGTGACAATTTGACACACTCAGGGTGCTGAGGGGGAGCATTGCTCTCCTGCAGCTTCATGCAGGGATGAGATGTGGTTTTTGGTGCTGGTGGTGGAAAGAGGGGGGACACCCACTGTGTTGCACCCCCCAGCTTTGCAGTCCACTCATGGTGCAGCTGGGCTGTCCGTGGTCTCTGCATGTGCAGGGTCAGGGGGAGCAGAGACAGGCAAGCCCTCCCTGGTGGTGGAGGCGCTGCTCATTTCCATTTAGATAGAGGAATTTCAATCTCAGCTTGACATGTCCTCGCCATAGTGCAGCTCGATACCCAGATTTCCAATTTTCTTCCCCACATGACGCCAGATGCTCTTTGCTGGCCTGGGAACCCGAGCGTATTAGAGATGCTGCAGCCTGGCAGTGGTGGACAGTTGGGCATGTGAACATAGGTGATGATCTGTGCGTAGCTCCACGGGGCAGCCGGCACACGTGACTTCTCCACACCCAGATGTGCTGCACTGCCTGCTGCCCAAAGCCCTGCCATTGCCCCTCAATAGCCACCTTCCCTACCAGCAATGTGTCCTTGTGGTCAAGAAGGCCAATGGTCTCCTGGGGTGCATTAAAAAAAGTGTGGTGGCAGGTCGAGTGAGGTCGTCCTCTCCCTCTGCTCTGCCCTGGGGAGGCCATGTCTGGAGCACTGAGTACAGTTCTGGGCTCCCCAGTTCAAGAAGGACTGGGAACTGTTGGAGAGAGTCCAGGCGGAGGCTACAAAAGTGATGAGGGACTGGAGCATCTCTCTGCTGAAAAGACCTGAGGCGGTTCAGCTGGAGAAGAGCAGACTAAGAGGGGACCTCATTGATGCTGAGCAATATCTAAAGGGCAGATAGCAAGAGAATGGGGCCAGACTTCTCAGTGGCAGCCAGCAACAGGACAAGGGGCAAATGGCGCAAACTGGATCATGGGAAATTCCACCTCAACCTGAGGAAAAACTTCTTTCCTTTGAAGGTGTCAGAGCCATGGAACAGGCTTCCCAGAGGTGGTGTGGAGTCTCCTTCTCTGGAAATATTCCAGGCCCATCTGGATGCATTCCTTTCAACCTGCTCTGGGTGACCCTGGTCTGGCAGGAGGTTGGAGGAGATGATCTCTGGAGGTCCCTCCCAACCCACACCGTTCTGTGATTCTGTGTCAGGATATTAAAACTAGCATCCAGAGTTGTGACATAGGATCTGAATCACTTTGGGGACAGAGAGTGGTCACATAAGGTGACCCAGGTCACCCAGATGACCACAGCAATGAGGACAACCAGCTATTACTGTTTTCCAGTGGGGAAAACGCAGGAAGAAATCTAGCAAGAGTGAGGGGTGCGTCCTTGTGTGATGTCTACATCAGGTACATGTGGGTACAAGGGCAGGCTCTGATCCTTCATGTAGTCTCCCTGCCATAGAATCCTAGAATAGATTATGGTTAGAGTTGGAAGGGACCTTAAAAGTCATATAGTTCCAACCCCCCTGCCATGGGCAGGGACACCTCCCACCAGACCAGGCTGCTCAAAGCCCCATCCAGCCTGGCCTTGAACACCTCCAGGGATGGGGCAGCCACAGCTTCTCTGGGCAACCTGTTCCAGTGCCTCACCACCCTCACAGCAAAGAATTTCTTCCTAATATCCAATTGAAATCTCCCCTCTTCCAATTTAAAAGTGTTACCCCTTGGCCTATCACTACACTCCCTGATGAAGAGTCTCTCTCCAGCTCTGCTGTAGCTCTCTTCAGATACTGGAAGGCTGCTCTAAGCTCTCCCCAGAGCCTTCTCCAGGCTGAACAGCCCCAGCTCTCTCAGCCTGTCTTCACAGCAGAGGTGCTTCAGCCCTCTGATCCTCTTTGTGGTCCTCCTCTGGACCCAGTCCAACAGGTCAATGTTCTTCCTGTGTTAAGGACTCCAGAGCTGGATACAGTACTCCAGGTGGGGTCTCACCAGAGCAGAGTAGTACCTAGCATCCATGTGCCATGAATATAGCATCTCTGTTCCTCTAGGAGTAAAGAAATGCTGCTGCTTGTCTCAGCCAAAGATGTGACCGCTTGTGGAAAAGGAGCTGGACAAGGTAGGTTTGGAGGGTGTGGGGGTGGGTGATGTCCGCCAGTTTGGAGGCCTGGGTTAGGTGTCCCAACAGCAACCGGGACAGCCTTGAGAAGGGAGGTTGGATCCACTGGAGGAGAGGGACTGGGGGGGACACACACCGAGAGGTTCTTTCCGGCCAGCTGGGGACCTGTCCCCAAGCTTGGCAGAGGCTCCCGCAGCCGTGCAGCAAGGCAGCCCCCAACCAAGCCGAAGGGGACGCTCTGCGGGGCTGGGGAGCGGGAATCAGCCCCGGGGGCAGCCCAGGAGCCCGCGGTGGGGCTGGGGACGGGGAAGAGGCCCAGGGGCGCTGCCGAGCACC
>VZRU01007509.1:11562-26741 GCA_013398155.1 Pedionomus torquatus
TTTCCTTTATTAAATCATCTTTATTTTGACTCACTAGTTTTCTCCCTTTTGCCTTCTGATGCTTTCCCCCATCCAGTTATAGGAGAGCGAGTGTGCTAGTACATGGGGACTTACCTGCCATCTGGGTCAAAACACCACAGATTTGTATCCCTTCTTCTGAGACAAGACAGTAAACTTATAGAAATAAAGAATTATTATGGCACCAAACATTGTATCCTGTAATTTATCTTTTTGTGTGTTTAAGTCTTAAGTTGCATTATCTCCATACTTTGATGTAACGTTTGACTGTTTTCTTGGATAATGCTTTTACTGCTGACTTCTACAAATCTAATCTCCCATGTGCTTTTGGTATATTTATAATATTCCACAAGTACTGAAAGTGGCAGTTTGATTTGTTACATAAGAGAAGACTGACCAGTATCATCCCTCAATACAGCAGATCACTCGTGATTTTGCAGTTTAAATTTTCTGCATTAATCTGCATCATAACATTTCTAATATGACAATTAAAACAATTTCTTCAAATCAAACTTTTTTTTAGAAGGGGTTTTCAGAGAAAGACGTCCACAAAATGTCATTTTCAAAACACATCGTAAATCTAAACACACCATTAAAACTTAGCACCTATTTAAATAATTTCCAAAAATCATGTCAAGTAATTAATAATTTTATAAAGAATATTTATAACGGTATATTTTATTTATTTATGTAAACAGTATAAGGTATTATAATGAGATTGAAAGGGACCTCTGGAAGTCATCTGGCCCAGGCTCCCTGCTCAAGCGGGATGACCTAGAGCCAACTGCCCGGTACTATGTCCAGATGACTTTTGAATGTCTCCAAGGATGGAGACTCCTCAACCACTAACAACTGGGAAACCTGTGCCAGGGCTCACTCCCTCTCACAGTCAAAAAATATTTCCCTATGTTCTAAGAGAACATCCCATGTTTCAGTTAGTGTTCAAAAAGTCTTTTTCTTCAAAGCTGCTTTTGAGGCTGGAGGCCTCCAGATGACTAATAAAGATATTAAATAGGTTTGGACCCATTACCGACCCTTGGGGTCCACTGATAGTTACTGGCCTCATAAAGACATTTATCTGTTAATTACTGACCACTGGCAAGCTGACTGCTAGTTATTAATTTTAACTGATAATTCAAAAAAACTTTAGCTCCCTGGACTTTTAAAATATAATGCGCAATCTTTGCTCTTCCTTTCCTATTGTTCACTTTTATTTTCTATCATTCTTCTCTTTTAGTTTGGTTTTTTTTTTTTTTTTTTGTTTGGTTGTTTTTTTTTGTTGTTCTTGTTTGTTTCTTGGTTTGGTTTGTTTTTGCTTTTGTTTGTGTTTTTATTATTTTGTGTCTCCTAACCTAAATGGCTTTGCCTAGAAGTAGTGCTAGGGGAAAAAAAATTGCAGATCCATTCCTTTACCCTGGATTTCTCTTTATAATAGAAGTGTTTAATTTTTCCATAGATGTTCATACAATTTTCATGGCTGCTATTTTAGAAATTTATACCACAATTTTCCATGCTCATGCATTATTAGTTTTCGTGCAAACTGTCTTTTCCATGTCAATATCAAAGTTAGTATTTCATATTTCAGCAAGTTTTTCTTCTGAAGAAGTTCTGTCTTCAAGCAACAATACTAACAAACCCTTGTATTTCCTTGGATAAATGAGATCATTCTTAGTTTACAGTTTACACAGAAGTAAAAACATACTGGTTCTCATTGTTTTATTCTTGACTTGCATATCTTTTTCTGTATTTCTACTCTATGGGGTAGATATAGATATAATACTTTTAGGTCATCATTGGACCTACTCTTTAATTATCATAATCTCAGATAGTTGTTAAACAACTTCCAACCTTCATAATGCTCTTCCTTTTTTATTTTAAAAAGAATTAATATTTTTTAAAAATTCTTCATTTAATTATGTTCTACTGCACGCATGTGCACATAGAAATTCACATAGAACTGCTATTCCAAATTACTTTAAAAATCCTTTTTTCATCTTTTTTCTTTTTTTTTTTCCTCAAAGGCAAATGAAAGAAAACAAACAAAAAAAGCAAAAAAAAAAAAATAGAAGGTAGAAATAAATGGGTAAACCCATATTATTTAACACCACAACATGTTAAAGTAGAGTTCTGATAAAAATCACTTCAAGTATGCTTTTCTATTTCTTTTCAGTCTTCACCAGGATGCAGGGTTTTTTTTCCTAACTTTCTTATAACTTGTTTTCAAATGAATCACCTTCTATGAACAATGACTCTTGTCTGAAGAAAGAGTATTTTACCTCTTACCTAAAAGCTACTTTTCAGGAAAGAAATTTTAAGTTTCTTGAATCAAGCCTTGGATTTCATCTATCTATCTATCCATCCAACATTGTTAAGCAATTAATTCCATGTCATAAAGATACTCATATTTAAAGATACACTTTTGAAATATTTCCAAATCAGAATGAGTAGGGTCAAATGTGATATGAAAGCTATGGATTAGTTTGTTTGTTTGTTTGTTTCTGGTGACACATAAATGTCAATTGTTTATCAGAAATACCTGGCATGAAGGGAACCAGGATTATAAAATGCTGCCTGGAATGAGCCCTTGTGAAATCTTAGAGTAATTTAACTGAAATATCTGTCTGAAATAGCTTAGTGGATTAAATTCCTGCTTTCTCAGATAATATGCTTTGTTTTGGCTAAATTTCAGACTGGCAGACTTTGACTCAAAGTTTCACAACAAGAACCTTCTATCACTCTAAAAGTATGAAGCAAAACTGCATTACTGTAGTTACTGTTTGATTATACTGTATTATTACTGTTGATCATAAAGAAAGGAGTTAAATTATATCCACTGTTTTTACCAAAGTTGCCAGATTTTGCTTGATAGCTTTCTGAGGTAATATTGTACTATCCCAAAAGAGCATAGCATCGATGCTAGTGTTAAGTGATACAGAGCCAAGATTCAGTTAAGCGTTTTCAAGGCTCCATTTCCATAGTGTGTGTCACCTAGATTCAGCAAGGTTGTAGCTAATGATCCTAGGTGATCACATTAGTTCTCATTTGGCACACGGAATCCTAACTGTTGAATGATTAATCTGAGTCACACATCCCTATTAACTCTATCATTTCAGCTAATTATTCATCTTTTACTGTACCCCCAACTTATATCACAAGAACAAAGATACTATGAGTGCAGACTAATGTATAAATAATATAAATAATAGGCATCTAAGGAACTCAGATCTGCAATGAAAATTTGAATCCTGGAGTAAATGCCTACTCTGTAACACTGCACAGTAGTTAGGTAGCTTGCAGCCACTGTTTACTGTGCTAATTCATTGTCTGTTCATTATTGGTTTGTGCCTCGCTCCCTTTTTGTCATGTCAGCCTATTTTCCTTCATTTCCAATTTAGACTGAAGTTTCCTTTTGGCAAGAGAATTTTATCTCAGTAATGGTACTCTGTGAGCTTCCAGGAAGTTTTCATCCTTTCCTCTGGCCAGATTCTACCATTTTGGCTTCTTGAGATTCCCCTATGTGATTTCTGTTGAGCAAGGTTGTCAGCATATGTCCTTTTCCAATTACAGCTATGCCAACTGAAGAAGTTACTGCCCAGAGTTGCTTATTACCAGTGCCTTAGATCTGCCAGCTATGAAGCTTGGTTGGACTGCAGCATTGCTTTTTCCCCTGAAGCCAAAGCATTGCTCCACAAGGTTAGAGGAGATTGTGTGATATTTGCACTGACTTAAGGGTACTGTTTCGGTCACAGAGTGTTTTGTATTCAATAGTTAGTGAATTGGATGCTAAATATTTCTATAATTTAAAATATGTCTAAGACCTTAGCTCAAAGATCCACAACAGAAATAATTTAACATTGATATGTAACTGTGTTGTGTGCAACTAAATGAAACTAGACCTATAAATACTGATGTTTAAAGATCAGATCAGAGCTTCCAAAGTGACTGAATCACTAGGCTCTTAAAGAGTGGAAAAAATGCTTTAATTGATGGATAAAAACTCAAATAATAGCTTCATATGTAATATTCAGTTTGTTTATTTCTTTTTACTGCATGCTTATCTCTGATACATCACCAAAACAAGCATTTTTTAATATCTAGTTGGACCAAACTATTTCCATTTAGCGGTTGAGAAAACTGTGAAATTACATAAAAATTTGACCTCTCTAGGTTTTTGATTATTTTTATTTTGCTGGGACCAGTTAATGAATATATTTGATAGCTTTCAAAACAGAATAGAGGGGACATTCTCCAACTCCTAACAATAAACATATGTAAGACATAGATGGAAAATCACCAATTTTGTGAACAAAAAATATTTAATCTCTAAGTAATTGTTTTCTCTTATGTAATATTTTTTTTTCAATCAGACAAACAAACAAACAAAGAGCTATATGAGGAAAACAAATACCCACAACAAAACTTGAAGGTATTCTTATATCACTTTTTGAGTGTTTGAAGTTATTTTCTTCATTTCAGGTTAACTGTATTCCCTTCCCTTCTCTTCTTCATTTGCTATGCTTTAATCATGTACTGAGGTGCTCTTCTAAATAACATGCAGGAAAAGGGAGCATTAAAATGAAATGAAACTTAACAGTGACTTCATGTTTTCACTGGCCAGATAAGAAACATATCTTATCATCTGACTTTGAACACAGACAGAACTGCCTCTTTGTGGAATAATAGTTCGCGTTGTCTGATGCGTTGCTGTTCTAGCAACTGAGAACTCAAAACACGAACACACACACACACACACACACACAGACACAAATGCTATTTTATCTTCCAAGTTGTTAGTGGTCTAGTAGATTAAACGTTTCTAATGACATGTCTGCAGATCTGAATACTACATGATCCCTTAGTGGTTCACCTATACCTAATACTAGCTTTTTGTACTCTGATCAAAATGCTTGCATTCCACATAGGTGTTTGTTTCATAAATTAAGAGGAAAAAGTGTTTTCTAGACAAGTGACATGGCTAACTAAACTACAGAATGACTATTGGAATTGAGCTAATATGGAAAAAAGGAGAACATAAAGTTACAGGGTGTCTTTTATCCTTTAAGCTTAGAATTAATTTTTCTTTCCATTTACAAAAACAATAATTTCAAAGGCCTCCTTTCAAGTCATGAATATTTTACCCAGAGCTCTCCCTGAGAGGGAGAGAAACAGCTTTTCAACCAGCTGGTGCAGGGTTATATTTGGCATATGGAGCCTGGATTCGGTTATTGACTTAGAAGCCCATAAATACCCCCTTAACAACAGTGCTGCATGTAATACATATCGTTGGGGAACTCCTTAACACAGATTTCGAAGATATCCAGTCTGCTTGTCTACTAACAACACAACACACAGCAAAGCAAAAGACTTGAATTTAGATTAGATTGGTAAGATCCTGAGCCTGGCAGAAATCTGGGGAGTTTTCAATAGCAAAATAAACTTTGGGAATTTGTTTAATGAAGAACCTTTTACTAATCCTTAGAACCATTTTCAACTCATTTTGCATGGAACATTAGTGAAAGATGCTGAATTAATAATGTTGAGGAATGATATCCATGTTATGCAAGTTACATATGCAGTACAACCAGCAACAATACAAACATTCTTGTAACACAGAGGGCTGCCATGAAATCCTGTTTTCTTTACAGATTCAAGTTTTAATATAATATGGTTTCAATTAAACTTTTTAATATTTTTATTCCTGTGAGGCAATTAAAATGATTCTTTGGGATCAGTAAATTCACACTTCTTGGTAAAAGTATAAAGATACCTTTGTTATATACATATATCTATTTCTAAATTTTCTAATTTATTTGCTTGACAAAATAATATAAGGTCTGTATATTCTGAAGAGTTCAATGCATGTGTTGTGCAGGCATTTAACAGCTGGTATCTGTCACTGCCAAGTGATAATTAAACTAAGTTGGCATAGAGCTCTGGGAAAAGTTTTATATGCAAAACAGAACCATATATCTTCTGTTATAAAGTTTTCTGTGGGTGTGTGAAAAATGCATTCAGATGACTTTCTGAGTGGTTTGTTTTTAATCATTTATTAGAAGTGCAGATAATTTAGTTCAATTTAAATTAATTTAAATGAGGAGGTTAACTCTGGAAACCATTAAAATCAGAAAAGTCAGTCAAGTAGTAGAATTCCTGAAAATGTACCTTATTTAGAGAATTAGAGCAAAATGTTACTTTCAGTTGTACCCATAATTAATCAATTCTACTTGATTTCCAGACTGGCAAAAAGTTGTGTAAATTTTATAAGATTTGCTTAAAGGGAATATTGTAGACTCATTACACAAAGTGTACACATATTGTTAAGCATTTCAATCTAAATTCTGGCTCTAAGGATGATACACATTGAGTCAGGCAAAACAACCTGGCAGGATCACCATGACTTTAAAAATGCTTACCTGTATATTTTTATATTCTAGCATTTATCTTTCTGTGGGCTTATATATGGCAACTCATGAAACTCAAACATAGAAGATTTATTGGCAGAAATTAATTAAACATGCTGTTATCTCCACAATGAGACATCTTGAAAGGGAGAGAGTCAGAAGTTACTTTCATGTGACAATTACTTACAAGGAAATGACAAATATCTCATTCTCCTGAAGCAAAATAAGGAAATTAAACTTTCTGAAGAAACTGCTGTGGATAGTTTGGTCACCTCTAGTTAGTAATTATGAATCTTATCATCTGGCTGGAATCAATACTCCAATTCACCAGTTTGTACTGTGGGTTGCTGCACTGTAATCCTTTAAACCAGGATAAACTACTTGAGAATGCAGAACTTGTGACAGTGAGTTCTTGTTACTTGCTGTTTGCTATCTGCAATGGATAAAGCTGTTCTAGAGTTATTCTATCTCTTTTGAGAAAGGATATGAAGATATTGTGATGATGTCCTATGTTCTTTACTATGAGGCAACTTTTAGCCCTTTAAGTCAGTTCAACCTTAGAATATCTATTCATTCAGTAAAGGCCACAAGGATTCTTCCTTCTGTGAGACACATTATACACGTGCTACACCTGAGAATAAGTTGAAAGCTTGCATTGCTCTGATTCTCAAGTTATTTGCCACTCATCAAAGTAATAATCTTTTTACTTCATCTTGTCTTTTTTATTTAATTGTAGCTGACCAAATGGAACGCAGGGAATACCTAGGGTAGTGATTTGGTACTATGGGTCTCTCCTTTCCTTCTTTTGTTCTTTCCTTTACTTCTGGTCACTTAGTCCTTAATCCAGTATGAACTGTATGCATTGCTAGTTTCTCTCAGTAATTGTCATCAAACATATTTGCCACTATTAGGTCTACAGTAACACGGAGGATAAAATTTTCAGCAGCATTTCCTTGTTGTCCAAATATATTATGGAAAAGCAGACAACAAACAACTATAATCTCCTTTGAAATCAAAGCATTGCTAGAAAGCCTTCAGATTTCCAGGTGATTAAAACAGTGGTTTTGAGACTGCCTATGGTAACTGAGAAACTTTTATAGACTATGGTGGCTGTATATGTAATACTGAAGATCTTGGAATACAGCTTGAAAGTTTTTGAGCCAGATATGTAAATGTATCATCGAAGAATATCACAGTCTGTAAAGTATTGTATTTAAACTTCTATCTGCCATTAAGTATAAAAATGTTTCCTGAGGAAATGTAGCTGGTTATTATTGTGGGAATACAGTGGTCACTGAGGTGACATTATGTAGGAACTTTTCAATGCAGATCAATACTGGCAATTCATTTGGGTGGGTATGAAATTTCCAGTGTTAATCAATTAATGTTGAAAAGACTAATGGAAGACAGGATGCAGAAACAGAAACAAAGGAAAGACAATGATAAAAGCAAACAAATTGTTATATATTAAAATAGGAAAGGAGAAGAAGCAGGCAAAAAAAGTTTACAGTGTGTATGAGTAATTTACTCACATACACAGTCAGCTACCAAAGAAAGTCCCTGCTGTTAAAATAGAAAGGGATTTGTTGTGTTCCCTGCTATGACAATGATGACTTTTGAGATCCTTAAAGCAATTATTACCGTAATTGTGTACCCTTTTCCTTCTGCATATACACTGTTGAAGTAGATAGAGACTATTTTGAAACAATAATGAAAAGTGAAAAAAATATTTAGAATCATCATTAATATTAACAACCATGCAGTAAGATACAGACATACATATTTTCTATCTATAGAAGAAGGATGTCATGAGCTTTCATACTGTTGTATCTTATTTTTCATGGTAAAAGACAAGCCGTATCCTTTTGCAAGTGTTTGTAATTAATGTGATTGGTAGATTTTAGCAGCAGGAAAGGTAAACATTCCAAATGGAAGAGGAAGTATCTACAGTACAAAAGATACTGTAGTAAGAAACAGGGACCGAAAGCGATAACATGTCATTATGGTCCTGAAATCCCTGCATTCTTTCTCTTGGTTATTATCATTTCATTGTAGCAGATGAGTCATATTTTTTGTACTAAATATAATATAACAGCATTTTCACAATTATCATACAAATCGTGGGTTATATCTACCTCAGTTTTCTACTACTCAATATTTGTGAATCTCACCAATGAAGAAATCAGAAGCAAGGAACTTTTGTGTAACCACAATGACAAACTCCAAGAGACTAAATAATGTCAAATCAAACTAGCTATATCATTACCTTTATTCGTAAAACAGTGTTTAAAATTTAAGAGATGGATTATATAGTTGTTCATACCTAGGATGTGCAGCCTTTATAATGATAAGCAAAATAAACAGTGTGGTGAGCACAGTACTACAATGGAAGGCTAGTTCTTTAAAAATAGGAGCCCTTGAGAACTTAAGCAAGTTTACATCACAGAATCACAGAATTTTCACAGTTGGAAAAGAGCTCTGAGATGACTGACTCCAACCCACACCTTAAAATCTCTACTAGAGCATGCCCTGAGATGCCACATCTACACGTTTCTTAAATACCACCAGGAATGGTGATTCAACCACTTCCCTGAGCAGCCTGTTCCAGTGCCTGACTTTACTCTTTCAGTAAAGTAATTCCTATTATCCAGTCTAAACTTCCTCTGCCACAACTTCAGACCATTTTCTCTGATCCTGTCATAACTAAGTTGGGAGAAGAGGCAAACACATACTTCTCTCCTCCTTTCAAGTAGTTATAGAGACCAATAAGGTCTTCCTTCAACCTCCTCTTCTCCAAACTAAACATACCCAGTTGTTTCAGTCTCTCCTCATAGGACTTGTTCTCCAGACCCCTCACAAGCTTGGTAGCTCTCCTCTGGACACAGTCCAGCACTTCAATGTCCTTCTGTAGTGAAGTGAGAACTGAACACCGTACTCGAGGTGAGGTCTCACCATAACTGAGTACAGAGATTCAATCACTTACTTACTCCTGCTGGTCATGCTATCCCTGATATGGGCCAGGCTGCTGTTGGCCTTCTTGGCCNCTGCCTTCAAACAGATCAACACTCCCACCTAGTTTGGTGTCATCTGCAAACCTATTGAGGGTGCACTCATTCACATCATCTATTAAAATGATCTTCTATTAATTTTTAATTAAACAACACTGGCCCCAAAACTCAGCCCTGATGAAAACCACTGATGACCCACCACCAGCAAGATTTCACCCCATTAATCACAGCTCTCTGGGCACAGCCAACCAGCCATTTTTCTACCCAGTAGAGAGTACACTTGACTATGCCATGATCTGTCAGGTTCTCCAGGAGAATGCTGGGGGAGATGGTGTCAAAGACCTTACCAAAGTCCAGGTAGACAATGTCTACATCCAGAAGGTGGTTCACAAAGCAAGACCTCTCTTTCATAAACCCATGCTGGCTGACCCTGATCCCTTGGCCATCCCATATCATGTGATACAGCAAGGTGTTCATCACTTCTTATGACTTCTGTTTGTTAGATAAGTTAAACTAATTTTAAATCATTTTGTTAATTCATGAAAATAAAGACATTTCATTTAATTTAGTTTATTAAATCAGCTATGGAAGGTGAAAAACAGTTGGAAGACTATCTGGAAAAAAGAAAAAATCACATTGTATGGATTTTTCTTGATCTCACAGTATTCTCATGACTGTCCAAGGAATATTTCTTGTTAATTTAAATAGAAGAAAAATAAAATTTAAAAAAATAAAACCAAACCAAATAAAAAATAAAAAACAACAACAAAAAAAGTGAAAACCAAAACAAAACTTGAAACATTTGAGGAATTCAGCGAGATCTTGCCAACATGAAGAACTGTCTAGCAATAAATCAGGAGGAACAGATCCAAATTTACATTCCAAGTGAAAATAATCTCTAGATGGGTTCAAGGTTAGTCCTTTAACAACATTGCTGAATGAGATATCCCACTCTTTGTTTTAATCCCCATAAAGCTTAGTGGTAACTGGAAAAAAATATGTAGAAATATAGCTACCTGAGGAATCAAGGTTAATTCTGATCTCAAATAATTTCCAATGGTTATTTCAGATGATGGAATAATGACACCTCTCTTACTGCTTCATTGAGTCATTCTTATAGGCTTTTCTGCATATATCTTGAAGTAGCAAGCCTAATAGTAAGATTTTGACTCTTTAATGAAATCTAAGTAGATGGAAATATTTTTTGTTACAGTTTTTCATGAACATAGGGACTGCAACTTTGTGAACTGCTACAATGACACATTAGCTTGTATGTGAAATACACAAGTGATGCAGCAACTCTAAGAGAAAAAAAAAAAAAAAGGAAAACAACAACAACAACAAAAAACTAAACAGAAACAAAGCAAAACAAAACAAAACAAAAGACAATTGAGCCGTCTTGCAGAGTATAGATTGTGTCAGGCACAGTACAGTGTATTCTTGCCTATATTTCTCTGCTTTCAAAGACTATGGATGTGAAACATAAAGTAGTGACACCAGTTTCTTTCCATCTTGTTATAGCAATTTATTACATTACTCATTACATAATCATTATACCAACACAGTAGTACCACTTCCTCCTGTAATGAGATATTAGTAAGGAAGCTGTTGAATGTTGCAGTGGTATATAGGACTTACATTCACAATGCCATCTCTGTATGGTTCCTAAAGAAGGTTATATAGTGATACATTAAAAAGTCTGTGAAGTTGCTGATTGTCTATGAGATAATGAAATCCAACCCATAAGAGCTGTTACAAATGAGGTCAACACTATGCAAAAGTATCAGTTTAAAAAAAATATTTTACGGCTACATGCAAGATTTAAAATATTTAAAATATCTTTTTTCTCATTTGGAACATCTTAAATTTTTAAAGAAAAAATTCTATATTGTCAATACAAATAAAAGATGTAGGTGAATTATTAGGACTGAATATATAAAATTAGTTCTGTTTTTTTTTTTTTTTAAATATTTGCAAAAGTGAAAACTTCCTATATATTTTTTTCTAGATTATTTTCCTTTTTTTTTTTTTCCTTGAAAGAAACATTTTGCTTTAAATCTTCTACATTTTTGGAATAATTTTAATATTTTTAATCAAATGTGACTAGTTTATGAATGACATTTTCATACTAAAATATTAATGTTGTTCATATGAAATTAATTGTTGGAAGAATAAAATTTTGTTAGACTGAAAATTTACTTGTGTATACTTGAATAAGAATAACCATTATTTAAAATGAGGATACAAGCTATCAGATATAGTCAGTATCAGATACAATTGGATACACATACTCAGTTTTGAAGAAAACATTTATTAAACAGCTGTCTTAATTTAAAAGATTATTTTTTTTTTTATTTAAGTCTTTAGAATTATCCTGCTGAGGAACTCATGTTTTTTTCAATATGCTTTGATGGTACCATACAAACTCAAATATTGAATATACATTTCAACAGAAAAATTAGACATATCTTAAAATAAATAATCTGTGTAAGAATTTTTGCCATGCAAATTTGCCATGCAAATAGAATGTAAATGAGTAGAATAGTGAAAGGAACTATAATAGAATATGCTTATAAAATAGATGGAAAAAATAGGTCACAGAGGGAAAAGAATAGACACTTACTTTATGCAACAGACAATCTTATAATTTATTTAGTTTATAATTTATTTACAAGAGTGTTCATGCATCAAAGACAGTATAGACTTGTTCAAAAATGGATGGAAGATCAATCTGCTTGCACTCTGGAAATTGTTACAAGATCATTCAAAAATCCTAATCATAGTATTAGCAGTTCAATTTCAATTTGTGAAGCAAGAACCCCTTTCAGAGCAATATGAAAGGAGAAATTAGTCAGGCTAACTTGGGAGAGGGCTGTTCCACTGAGCTGCCATGCCCCATGAATCACTTTTTGATTCTGAGAAGCACTACGGAGTAGTGATAAGGTTACAAATCACATGAAAGGGCCAAATCTTTGGTTGCTAGATACTTGAATCTGTTTTGAGACCGTGTGTGTAAGAAACATATCTTAAGTCTTTTTTTTGTGTGTGTTGTTTCATTGCCCCCTAATTCAGCTAAGCACTTTAAAGAGACATAAATCCCTTTAATGTCAAGAGGACTTGATTATACATAATAGTTAAATATATGCGTAAATGTTTTTCCTGCCAGGGCTAAGCATTGTGTCACTGTCTGTGGTAGGAAAGCTAAGATATGACTGTAGATAATTCTGAAATTAAATTCTAAATTTTAAGTGTACCAGATGACTGCCATTTATGTCTTTTCATCAGTATTTCCATTTTTAATTTAAGGTTGATTTATCTGAACTCTTTCAATGTCCACAAAACACATAATTGCTGTCATAAGTCAAATTACAGTACTTTATTGTGCAGTCAAGAATTTGCTTCACCAGAGTATTCCTGCAATAGAAACAGAAGGACACATGTTTTAAATTGGCAGACCTCATTGGGGGTGGGGAGGGGAGTAGGGTGAGGGGTAGGGGTGGCTGGAAACATAAATCGCTTATTTTAAAATATTGAAACTGAACTTATTTCACATCATGTTTGAGGCAAATGTTTCCTTCCTAAACATGTCATGGTTATTTGATTCCAATCATAGTTATATTCCATATAAATAACTTGCAGCATTTGACTTGTAAGTAAGAAATATATAATGGAAATAATAATGAATAATGGAAAAAAGCATGATGCTTTCTCAGTGATTAAAATTATTCCTTTAAATTTTTACATTGGCATGCACATTTTTAAATAGAAATGGTAACTATGATGCAACAAATCATATACATTTCCTTTTTTGGTGTAGCCAAAAGACTGCAGTAGCAGCGCCATAGCTCATCATCAAGAAAAACTTCTCTCATAAATCTTGTTGCTCATCTATGGTCAGCTTATGGTTGCTTACTCCTTTGATTCCTACTCTCAGAGTTGAGGAAATAAATTAATATTCATCTTATCTCACCACTTGTGTAAAAGGCAACCCCAGATTGGAGTATTCATGTTGAGAGGAACATAGGAAGCTCTTCAGGAAAAAGCAGACAGGGAAGACACAAGTAAACAGGCCTAGCCAAAACTGCATCCTCCTGGTAAGGTATCTTTGAGATTATTATGGGAAACTATTTTCAGATCAGTCTGGGAATTTCAAATGTAATTGTTTTATACTTAATGTTTTCATTAAATCCATCCCAGTACATCAACCAGCCTACTAACATCAGGTTTTCTTTTATAAGATTGTTCTTCAAAAACAAAATAAAAATCTAACACTTAACATGTGGCCCAAACAGTAATGGAGTATGAACACATTAAAAAAGACACCTTTTTTGAGGTTAATAATGTGCCCATATAGTGATCACTGATAACAAACACAGGATTGTAAGTGATGCTATGGCTCTGGTGGACACTTAGTTTCCTGGGTCATCTGGCAAAAATAGCCAATCATCCAAAAATGTTTTGAATGTGGGTAGGAGTTTTGCCACTTCTTGGCTCAACCAGCAGCAGTGTGATTTGAGAGAAACATTTATACCTTACATAATCGATGTGGGCAGCAGGGATGAGTGTCAGGAGGAAGAGTGTTGACAGTCCGCTTCCCCTACTGATATTGGTCAAGTGCAGAGTTGTGTGTCTGGAGACAGGGTTAACATAGAGTTAAAAGATAGACATTAATATAATATTTATATGTGCTTCATGACTTTAACTGATTAATGCATTTAATTGTTTATCTTCACTAAAGATGTATGTGAAAGTCTTGGTTATTTTTTATCAGAGCTGATCATTAAAGATAAATAATTAGAGCTTCAATTTTACTTTAATTATTGTCTTATTCAATTATTGTTTGGCAAGGAAAATAGTAGTGATTATCTGGAGAAGGGAGACTTGCTACCTCATAACTTCATGTGTTGTTTCTTGTTGAAAATAAAAAAGAAAAACAAAAGATTAAACTTACATTGCTGAATGCTTCTTTGCTGTTCAAAGAACATACTCTGTTCTGACTTGTATTTCACAAGAGACATACATGGGTTGGCTGTCTTTACAAAAGCATCTTTATTTAGGTTTCTTATTGAACACTTATTTACTCCAACAGGATACAATCATGACTGTTGGACATATATTAATTCTGTTTCAAATGATTGCTCAATCAGGCCAAAACCATGACAGACAATTTGCATTCTGTGTTTAAAATTATAAAAATATCCCATTATGTTTCAAAATGTAGTTGAAAGGCACTTGCATGTAGAAATGTATGTTTCTACATGCAAAAGTAGTGGCTGGTCACGAGTAGTGTCCCTCAGGGGTCAGTACTGGGACAATACTATTTAACATTTTTGTGGGAGACATGGACAGTGGGATAGAATGCACCCTCAGCAAGTTTGCTGACACCATGCTCAATGGTGCGGTGGTCATGCTAGAGGGAAGGGATGACATCCAGGGCAATGTGGACAGGCTTGAGAGGTGGGCTAATGCAAGCACATAAAGTTCAACCAAGCCAAGTCCAGTCATGCACCTGGGATGTGTCAATCCCCAGCACAAGTACAAGCTGGGTAGAGAATGGCTGGAGAGCAGCCCTGAGGAGAAGGACTTGGGAATGCTCATGGATGAGAAGCTCAATATGAGCAGGCAGTGTGCTCTGGCACCCTAAAAAGCCAACTATATCCTGGCTGCATCAAAAGAAGCGTGACCAGCAGGTCATGGGAGGTGATTCTGCCCCTCTACTCCGCACTCATGAGACCCCACCTGGAGTACTGTG